>CM017445.1:23964776-24252354 GCA_007726485.1 Eragrostis curvula
TTCAAGGTCAGAGGCAAGCTTTCACCCCGCTTCATTGGCCCTTTCAAGATCTTGGAAAGGATGGGCGAGGTTGCATATCAATTGGAGCTGCCAGCAAAGTTGTCAGACGTGCATGATGTGTTCCATGTCTCCCAATTGAAGAAGTGCCTACGAGTTCCAGAGGAACAAGTGCCCATGGAGGACTTGGATGCTAGTGAGGATCTCACCTATCAAGAGTATCCAGTGAAGATTTTGGAGACATCTGAGAAGTGTACCAGGAATAAGAGGTACCGAATGTGCAAAGTGCAGTGGAGTCATCACTCAGAGGAAGAAGCCACTTGGGAGAACGAGGATGATCTGAAGTCAGAATTCCCAAACTTCTTTTCCGAGCCATCCGAATCTCGAGGGCGAGATTCATCCTAAGGGGGGTAGGTTTGTAACACCCTAATTTTCACTTTTTGCAATAGATTAAAATTTCTCTTTATTTAATTAGGGTGTTATCATTTTTCCTAGGCCAAAGAATTATTTTCTAAATTAAATAAATAAATCTAGGTTGTAAAATAATTGTTTGTTGCATTCATGCTGGATTAGTTTGCAGTAGGGATTTTATTGTGTGGCAAATGTATTTAAAATTCGAATAGAATTCGAATTCGTTTAGTTTATGAATTTTGGATAGAGGAAACGAAATAGAAAAGAGAAAAAGAATTTCGAAACCGTTTCTGGGCCGAATCTACCTGGCCCAGTTAGCCTTTTTCTTTTCTTCCTTTTTTTCCTTTTCTTCTTGGGCCGGTTTCCTTTCTTCACCCCGCGGCCCAGCTGCCAGCCCGCCGCGGCCCGCTCGAGCCCACGCGCAGCCCCCGCAGGCCCAGCCGCAGCCCGAGCCGCGCCGCCGTCCGTACGCCGCGCCGCTCTCGGCGTCCGAGCCGGATTCCTCGGCTTCCGCGCTTATAAAAGGGCCGTGGACCCCCCCCCCCCCCCCCCCGCGACCCTTTCGCCCGATCCGCCGCCTCGCGCCGCCCCGTCAACCCTAGCCGCCGCCGCCATCGTCGCCGCCTCCTCGAGCTCGGGAAGAAGCGAGACGCCGCCGCCGCCCTCGACGTCGTCACGCTGCCGCGCTTCCCCGTGACGCGCCGCCTCTCCCCCGCCGCTCGCGACGCGCTCCGACGCACCGAGAACCGCCCCCGACGCCGCCGAACGACCGCCGCCTCTCCCCGTCGTCGATCGCCGCCGTCGAGCCGTCTCCCGCCCCGCGTGAAGCCCCGGTGAGCTCCCCGACGTCTCCGCGTGCCGCCCCGCCTCTCGCGGCGAGGTTCCGCGCCCGGGAACGCCGTCCCGCGCGCGCTCCGGTGAAGCGCCGCCGCGCCTTGGTCGCTCCGGTGGTCCGGTTCACCGTGGACCACCGTGGACCCGGTGCACAGCCGCCGTGGACTCGGTCCACGGGGTTTTTCGTTTTAAATTAAATCGATTCGAATTATGACGTCAGCGCATACGCAATAATTCTAATTTTTGTAAAAGAATAATTTCAGAAATTCTTTAAAATGTAACTTTTACACTTAAGCCCTAACCTTTTTGCTAATAATGTTTAGGTCCTGTATTTTTACAGAAAACCCCCTGAACTTTTCCTAAATTATATTTTATCCTAACTTTTTACACTTCAGCCCTCTGAACTTTTCTAAAATTACAATTAAGTCCCTGTACGACCCTGTTTTAGTTTAAATAAACCTTTTAACTTCAAATGCTTATAACTTTTTACTCGTAGCTCCGTTTTAAGCGATTCTTGCGCTCACGTGATCGTAGGCTCGAGCTCTATCTTTTGGTACTGTTTTTGTAGTATGTTAGTACTGTCTGGTGTACTGTTATTTATTGTTTGTGCTTGTGTGCTTGCATGTTAACGTTATTAGAAGAGGAGCCGATCGAGAACTTTCAGGACTTGGAGTTTGATCAGCCAGCAGCAGGGGGAACAGGCAAGTGTCCTTGACGCATTTTGAACCTATTGCTTTCTCCCTCTAGTTTAGTATGCATTGCGTTTAATTTGAATCCCATGTGTCATTATCTTGTTCCTTTACTTATCCTTGTCGTCTGGTGGTGGTAGTTGTTAATGATAATGAGGATGGGTAGGTCATGCTTAGCTTGCTGTAATGTTGGGTTTGGAATTTGACTAATAATCTTGACTAATGGTTCACTTCAACATAATCTTCACGGACCGGTTAATCTTTTTAGCAACCCGGAACTTAGGTATGCTGTAACTTGAGCAAGTGGTATGTTTGATGATGGTGCTGTTAGCACGAGACTTTGGTATGGGTTAGTCTTGCTCAAGTTTGCTAAGGACCGGTTCGTGGAGCGGCAACCCAGGACAACAGCACAAAGCACAAGGTTGATTATGGTAGACTTGGTCAAGTAGGATGTTGTTTTCCCAGTTTGGCGGCATTCGAGGAAGAGGAGTGGGATGGAGTAATCTCATTCCTAGGTGATGGATGGAGTAATCCTAGCCACGGTGCAAGAGGGGGCTTCTGTCTGGATGGCGTAATCCCACAGCGGTGGAACCTTAGCATGGGATGTTTGTCAGCTGGGAAGCACTTTGAAAGACCATGTGGTGATCTCTTGGCCTCACACCCTCGGTAGTGTGAAGTGGCAACATGGAGACTTTAGTCATCGACGGATGATGAAATCACCACCTTGTGGGTAAAGTTGTGCACCTCTGCAGAGAAGTAAAACTGTCATGACAGCCGTGCTCACGGTCAGGAGCGGCCTGGATCCTCACATGATTAGAGAAGGGATGGTTGGACTTGGATGGTTTGGGTGGGGTAACCCAGTTTGCTACAAGGGGAGTACCTTGTAGTAGTTAATTTAATAACTTTGGGGTAATCGGGTTTTCACCTAGTAATTTAGGTATGCTAGTTTGGTGTAGGGTGCTTATTCTGCAATTTAACCTTTATGTCAGCCTTTCTTGTTATAAGCTTGCATTACATATACTTTCCCACACTTGCGGAGTACGACAAGTACTCACCCTTGCTATTCCCCCACAATGTTTTGTCATGCTGCTCAGAAGATGAAGGTGCGATGGACTACTTTGATGAGGAGTACTACTAGGCGTGCTTTTCCCCAGTCGACTGCCTGTGTGGTTGGGAGTCTTCCGCTGTCGTTTATTTAGTCCTTTGAGACAATTTATTCAGATATTGTAATAATGATACAATGAGACGATGTAATAATGACACTGGTTTATACTGTTTATTTCACTATTGTCCCTTTATGTGCGAAACTTGATCCTGGCGCACATAGAGTTATGCATTCAGTTTTGTCCTTAAAACTGGGTGTGACATTGGGGGCCAAAAACCATCAAGATAACCCTCCCTCCCCTCCACCAGCAACAGAACATCACAATCCGCCGAAACCTGTCGAAGCTCCCTCAATGGCGTACATCCATGTCAATCCGGAACCCTTCATACCGCGCCTCTATCAGCGCATCGAGGTCCTGGGCCGCGAGACGATGGTGCGATCCATCTGTGGCAGAGCGTCACCAAGCCATGAAGATGTTGCCATTGCTTCCATCATCCCCATGCCGCATCATCAGGTAGCTTTTGTACACATCAGAGACGTACTTTTGGATTTCTTTGCTGATGAGTTGAGGGTGCCGATTAGAAGTATTCAGCCTTGTCCGTTTGGTCAAGCCTATGTGAGGTTTGAAAGTATTCAGGATCGTGACATGCTTGCTGATACTGGTCCGCATCCGTTTGGCAATGTTAATATTGTTCTTCCTAGACACAATGATGCTAGGAACAGGAGATCTGTTGATTTTAACCGTGAATGCTGGTTAATGCTGTTGGGCTTCCCGCTTGATTATTGGACTAGAGAGCATATCCAGACTGCAATTGCTCCTTTTGCTAAGCTAGAAGTCTGGGAAAAAGACACTGGAAATTTGGCCAGGATCATCATTAGAGTAAAGGTTATTTCTCTGGAATCCATCCCAAGATGGGTGGTTATAACTGAGGGTAATGACTTTAGGAGTCATAGCTGGACATCGCAATGTGAAATACTGCATCAGAGGATCTTGGGTAATGACCCTGCAGATGAGGATCCAGTGCCACCTCCTGAGAATGTTGGAGATGACCAACCCTTTGACTTCTTTGGATTTGGTCAAGCTGCACCTGGCAATGCTGATGCTCCTGTCAATCAGGACCTCTTTGTGGATGGCCCTTATCAGGCAGACTGGGGAATTTAGCCTGTCAACCAACAGAATGATGATGACCAGATGGACAATCAGCAGATGAAAAACTTTGATCTCAATCTGCCAGTGGATGGTCAACATGATGACCAGGCTGAAGCTCAAGTTCCTGAGCCTGACATTCCTGATCAGCTTAATGAGCCTCCCCTGCACATCAGTCTCAGTCTGTCAGATGGCCCTCCTGATGGATCTCCCTCCTCGGTGAATGTTCTTGCTGACCTCAATGTGGCCATTGAAGACTATGAACCTGCTGATCATCAACCTGTTAATGAGCACCTCGAAGCCCAACCAGAGAATGTAGAGAAAGTCATAGCTTATGGCCATGGTGCACATGCCCTGCAGCCTATGGACCTTGATGCAGCTGCACAAGTTAATCCTCAGCAAATTGATCTTCAATGGGCCAGACAATGTGGTTGTGATGGAGGATGCCCAGCTTGACATTGGCAATGAGGAAGCCTAGCCTGGGGACAATGGGGCTATCCTGGACTTGAATGGCCCAATGGAGGTTGACTTAATTGTGAATTTCCCAGATCAAGATGGGCCTGTGCTTGCTTTTCCTGCTGAAGGAGCTCCCCAACTTAACCTCAATGATGTTCAGATTGAGCAGATAGTAGAAGACCTGAATGGACAAAATTTTGTACCACCACAAGACAACCTTCCCCATCTACAGGTTGGTTTCATGGAATTTGGAGAGCCAATTCATGCTGATCCAGTTTATGAGTCTTTCTTAGCCTCAGGTGCAGCATACAAGAGTGACAGAGTTAATCCAGAGTGCATAAGACTCTGGGCAAGATACTTCTCCCCAACTGGCACCTCACCAAGCAAAGTTTCTATTCCTGGTCAGTGGATGGCTTTCTTCACTGCCATGTTGTTGAATCCTGATCACTTTAAGTGGATGCAGGAGTTCCTCCAGTCCAATGCTTGGAAGCTAGTTGCTAGCCTATCTGATGAGCATACCCTTACTGAATTTTTCTTGCCTAGAGCATGCCCTGTAAGTTCTAAGCTTACTTGTCAGGTGACTGAACTAACTGACAATACTAGTCAGGTGGAAGAGTCTCAGATGGATGTCGACCAACTGACAGACAAGACATGTGATATTATACATCAAGGTCATGAAGATATGACTAATGTCAATGATGGTGAGGTCTCCCCAAGCACTCCTAGTGGAAACAAGATCAGCATCACTAGGAAGGAAGACAACCACATCAAGGAAGGAGGCAAAGCCGAACACTGCTCCGATAGTGGTATCTGGAGTGCGTAGAAGTCCAAGAATCAGTAGCAAGACCCAAGGCTTCAAGCAGAAAAGCTACTCACACACTGATTGTTTTGCCTGCAGCTCAGCTCCACCCACTCTTGGTACCAAAGCTTTGAAGAAGCTGGTGTTGACGGTCGTTACGGACCAATTTCGACCGTCAACTAGCTCAATAAACAAGAAGGATTGGACATTCTTTACACGCACTTTATTTAAGAATAACCTAGTTCCACATGTACCTCTAGATTTTAGTGTGCAGGTGGAATATGGGAGAAATCCAGGTGAAATCATGCCCCAAGGCGACGAATCAACACTTCTACAAAACAACGTTCGCCGCGGGAATACAATTCCAAGACAAAAGGCCAAATCTCGTCAAAGTACAACACAACTAGGGCCAAATGCACCTGGACCAGAGAAGTGGACCCAGAGGGGGAGCCACCTGCCAAAGCCCAGCCCAGGAGGGGCCAGGCACAGGTCGGCCGACCCCCCCTGGCCAGGTCGGCCGACCTGGCAGGGTGGCCCCCTGGGCCCATCTTTCTATGGCGGTTTGTAACCGACCTCTGGAGGTCGGTTCCCCCTGCATTAAATGCCACCGACCTCGGGAACCGCCTCAAAGTTGCCGACCTTCAAGGACTATATAAGGAGGGGTACCCCCCCTCCTTCAAAGACACACAATACACAAGGATCATTCCCTCCTCCTCACACTAGAGCTAGAGGCAATTCTAGGTAGTGCTAGGCTGAGTAGTGGGTTGCCCTATTGCTCCCAAAGTCTTGTGGAGAATTGGGTAGCGCTCTTGTATCCTTTCTCTCTCTTTGTAAGACTTGTTATTTAATCTATGGAATACAAGTATTCATATAGTTGTTATGAGCTTGCTAGTTCTATCATGATCTTGTATGATCGTTCGTTGTTCGTTCATGCTCGTTCATCATTCGTTCTTCGTTCGTTCATACTCGATCATCGATTATTCTTGAACTTGCTTAATCGTTCATCGTTCGTCGCTCGTTCTTGAGCGACGAACGCTTATGCATGACTTAGTGCTAGCTTTGATCCCTTTTATCTAGTTTATGCTAGTTAGGCCAGATGTTCTCCTGTTTAGGCATCGGGCTCATTGTCCTGCAAAGGTGCTCTAGATTTATCACCCCGTCGATCCGAAGGGTTGGGGGTGCCTCGAGGGATCTAGAGTCGTGGTTAGTAACGCCGGCATGGTGCCGGGGTAGTCTATCCACCCTTGGGTATGTGCGTGTCCCAAGGTTTGTAGAGGTAGGTGGCAGGAAGTGACAGCCCTGTCCATCCAAAGGAACCCTCCACGTTCGGGCACGGCATAGGAGTACGTAAATAGGCCGGAGTCGCGAGGCAGACCTTGCGTATGCCGGATCTCCCGATGTTGCCTAGGCATTAGACGCTT
The DNA here is from genome assembly GCA_007726485.1 of Eragrostis curvula. Taxonomy (NCBI): domain Eukaryota; kingdom Viridiplantae; phylum Streptophyta; class Magnoliopsida; order Poales; family Poaceae; genus Eragrostis; species Eragrostis curvula. The sequence continues at coordinate 23,971,636 of CM017445.1, forward strand.
GCTTGTGCTTGCATGATGCTAGATGATAGGTAGAGGTTGTGCACGCTATATGAATGTTGTACCTTTGGAGTAGTAGCTCGCTAGTCTAACTTAGCATTGCTTAGGATTGTCTCTCGCCTTTTATTAGAGAGAGTGGAATGCCTTCGTGTGTGTCACACTATCCTTATTATTATTAAATCTTACCCCTGCATTGGAATGTGGTTATATCACTTATCGTTTGTAACACCATGAACAAAAGTACTCTTGTCAACCATGTCTTCCTTTGGGAAAATATAAATACGATACCCTGGAATACTCTCGGGTGAAATGCTACAACGGGTTATCCGTCCGCTTGCGGATATTCTATTTAACATGACAAACCTTATAATTCATATCTAGTACTTGTTACTAGTTGTGGATTATTTGGTTAAATAGTGCAAGTGAACAATTCCATAACCCCCGGCGTCTCCCGCGGTCGCGTGTTTCCCGCGTGACCGTAAGAGACGCCAACAGCTGGGTGTTGGCATAGCAAAGATGGACCCTGAGGGTCTGTCTGAGGAGGCTCTTTTGAAGAAAAGGAAAGCAAAGGGAGCTATAGATGGCCCGAAGGTAGCAGCCAAGGTGGTGTCCAAGAAAACCAGGAAGTCAGAAGCCTCCTCGACTGAAAACAAGATGGTCAACCATGATAGCAAGGCCAGCAAGAAATCAAGCAAGTAGAGTGCGGCAACAAACTCTACTCTGGGCTCTGGGCCCTTTTTATTTAGGTGGTTTATGCAATATAAGACATGCTATGGAATATCTGTGCTTATCTTTTGGAGCTTTTGTTAAAGACTGCTACTTGTTTATCTGCTATGCTAAATTACATCTGGATGTCTCTCTCAATCCAGTGGCTATACTGGTCCTCTGTGATGAAATCTGCTCTCCAATGGACATACTGGTCCTTTTTGTTGAGATTTTCTCTCCAGTGGGTATACTAGTCCTTTGTGTTGATATACTGGATGTGCTCGTATGCATTTTGGAGTTTCTTTAGTTTGTTCACTGTCCTGAAATTCAGAGGTCATGCACTGTGTTCATGGCTCATGCTGGTAACTCTGAAATTGGTTTTTTAATGGATATAACACATCACAATAAAGGAAGGGAATGGAAAGTTCTTTGTTGGAACATAAGAGGCATTAACTCTGATAGGAAGTGGACAGCCATAAGAAGTAAGCTCTCTGAGTCTGAATGTGATATTGTCTGTCTACAAGAGACTAAAAGAGAGCACTTTGATATTTAGTACCTGAGAAACTTCAGCAATTCACAGTTTGATAGCTTTGAGTACCTTCCCTCGGTGGGTGCATCAGGAGGCTGCATCACAATGCGGAAGAGCTATAAATTTCAAGGCTCCCTATCCTTTGCCAATGAGTTTAGTATTTCTGTTGAGCTCTGCTCTGTACATTCAGGTACAAAATGGATACTTACAAATGTCTATGGGCCTTGCACAGATGAGAGGAAAGTGGTATTCTTGAACTGGATGAAGAACATAGAAATGCCTGTGGATTGTAACTGGCTTGTGCTGGGAGATTTTAATCTCATTAGGTCTCCTGCAGAGAGAAACCGGGAAGGAGGTAATGTTAATGAAATGCTATTGTTTAATGAGGCTATTAGTGCACAAGGCTGGATTGAATTGCCTTTGCAAGGAAGGAAGTTTACATGGTCAAACAAGCAGCTTCATCCTTTATTGGAAAGGCTTGATCACTTCTTTACTTCTAGTGGTTGGACTACTGAATTTCCAGCAACCTCTGTCACAGTTCTCTCTAGAGACACGTCTGATCATGTACCCTGTCTCATCTCAATTCAAACTCACATACCAAAGGCAAGAGTTTTTAGATTTGAAAATTACTGGATGGAGCATGAGGATTTCATCTTAGTTGTTCAACAAGCATGGGCTATCCATGTACCTCACACACATAAGGCTAGAAAAGGCTAGAAAAGTAGCTGCTAAGTTTAAGAATTTGAGGAAAGCACTCAAAGACTGGGCCAAAAACTTCTCCAATCTAGCAACAACTATTGCAAATACAAAGGCCCTGATCCTGATGCTGGATACTTTTGAGGAAAGCAGGGACCTCTCTCTGCAGGAATGGAACTTTAGAAGCCTAGCTCAAGAGCACCTTGAAAGTCTGTTAAATAAACAGAAAATCTATTGGAAGCAGAGAGGGGATATTAAATGGGTTAAATTTGGTGACGCTCCTACAAATTTTTTCCACACTAGAGCCACTATCAGGCATAGACAGAATGCTATACAGAGCCGGAAAGATGAATCTGGGAATATATATTGTGATCATCAAAAGAAGACTGACCTGATCTGGACTGCTTTTAAGGAGAGACTTGGTACCACAGAGTACAACAGTATGCACTTTAATCTCGGTGATCTATTACATATTGTCCCTAATCTCGACCGGTTAGAGGCACCTTTCACAAAGGAGGAAGTAGATGGAGTGGTTGCTGACTTACCATCCAATAAATCACCAGGCCCTGATGGCTTCAATGGGCATTTTCTTAAAAAGTGTTGGAGCATAGTAGCAGAGGATTTCTATGAGCTACTTGATGCTTTTTATGAAGGTGAGATATGCTTACAAAGCATTAATGGATCATTTATAACCTTGGTGCCCAAAAAGGATTCTCCTACAATGGTTTTTGACTTCAAACCTATATCCCTGCTGAACTCAACAATCAAACTTATCACACAGCTTCTTGCAAATAGATTGTAGATAGTAATTTTGCAGTTGGTGCATCAAAATCAATATGGCTTCATTAAAAGTAGAAGTATCCAAGACTGCTTGGCCTGGTCCTTTGAATACTTACATATCTGCCATAAATCGAAGAAAGAGATTGTTCTCATTAAGCTAGACTTTGAAAAGGCCTTTGATAAAATTAAGCATCAAGTTATTTTGGACATTCTGAAGCACAAAGGCTTGGGTGAAAAGTGGTTAAAGTGGATGGAAATCATTATGAAATCTGGAACATCAGCTGTCCTACTCAATGGAGTCCCTGGTAAAGTATTTCATTGTAAAAGAGGAGTGAGACAAGGTGACCCTCTATCCCCTCTACTCTTTGTGCTAGCTGCCGACCTCCTGCAATCAATCCTAAACAAAGCAAAAGATATGGGGATAGTTAGATTGCCAATTCCAGAAAGAGCAGGTTCTGACTTTCCCATTGTACAATATGCTGATGATACACTGTTGGTGATGGAGGCTTGCCCCAGACAGCTAGTGGCTCTCAAAGCTCTGTTACACACTTTTGCAGAGTCAACTGGGCTTAAGGTCAATTATGCTAAATCTATCATGGTACCAATTAATGTCAGTCCAGAAAGAATGGAGCTCCTCACCAATACCTTTGGATGCCAGGGAGGGTCAATGCCTTTTACATACTTAGGATTGCCTTTGGGACTCACTAAACCATCTGTTGCTGATTTTCTTCCACTGGTCCAAAGAATTGAGAGGAGATTGATTGGCTGCGCTCAGTTTCTTACTCAAGGAGGAAAACTTGAAATGGCAGATACAATTATGTCCTCTATGCCAACATATCACATGTGCACCTATAAGGTTCATGCAACGGTCGTCAAACAAGTGGACTCTTACAGGAAACATCTCCTATGGAGAGGATCTGATATCAATGCTATAAAGCCCCCCTTGGCAGATTGGAACATGGTACAAAGGCCTAAAAGTGAAGGGGTCTTGGAATCAAGAAGCTTACAGTGCAAAATGATGCATTACTTATGAAGATGTTGCACAAATTCTATAATAGAGCAGACCTACCATGGGTTAAATTATTATGGGATAACTACTATTCGAATGAAAAGCTCCCAGGCCAGCAAAAGAGAGGATCCTTTTGGTGGAGAGATATAGTTAAGTTGCTTGACCAATATAAGGGCATTGCTAAAGTCACTCCAGGAGATGGTGCTACAGTCTTGTTCTGGCATGATATGTGGCACACATCCATACTAAAGTTAAACTGTCCAGAGCTTTTCTCATTTGCCCGGCAGACTAACATTACTCTCAAAGATGTTCAGGCAACTGATCATATAGAGACGCTATTCCATCTACCTCTCTCAGTGCAAGCATATGAACAGATGTTGGCTTTGCAAGAAGTCTTGGGTAAAATGGAAGTTCAGATAACCAACGATGTGTGGCAATGCATGGGCGGCCAGGTATCCTACTCTGCAGCTAGAATTTACAAGCTTCTTATGGGGCACCTACCTGTACATCCTGCCTACAGGTGGTTGTGGAAATCCTCCTGTCGGCCCAAACACAAAGTATTCTTCTGGCTACTCATGAAAGACAGGCTCAACACAAGGGGAATGTTGAGAAGAAGGAACATGTTCTTGGATGATTACACTTGCGAGTTATGTATACTTTAGAGGGAGGAAACGCTCAGGCATCTATTTATAAGGTGCAACTTTGCAAAGGCTTGCTGGCAATCTATTGGGTTAATGTTGCCCCAGAATCTAACCTCCATGCAAATGATCACGTTGCTGAAGAGGAGAATAAGTTATAGTTGCTATATGGATATCATCATCTTGATGTGCTGGAGCATATGGGTAACAAGAAACAATTGGATTTTCAATAATATTGATCCAACGGTTCAGAATTGCAGAGAATATTTCTTCAAGGAGCTGTCTTTGGTTATCCATCGTGCAAGCTCAAAAAAGTCAGACAGAATCAAGCAATGGATAGATTTAAATCAATAGTTATGCTTTCTTTCTTTTTTGCTTTTTTATTTTCTTCTGGTTTGCTGTACATAAGACTTGGTTTTCTTATTATGAATAAAGTACTGTAGGGGGCGACCCCTCCAGTTTTCATCAAAAAAGAAAAAATACTCCTAGGTTCGAACCGAAGGCAAAACATTTCGTTGATTGGGCAATTAGACAGACTTTCTGTTTTGAATCAGACTATATGTTTGCGTGGCACAGTGAGAAGTCGAAACACAACATTTGGGTTGACTGAAAATGGGAGACATTCTAGTCCTGAGGCAAACAACAGATGGATGAACATTTTCAATGCTCCACGTATAGAAACAACATGCAAGAATTTTGCTCCTGTCTACTGTAGCAGGAGGCTCAAAATTCCTAGCATTGTTGTTGTGCTGGGTAGAGAACTGATAACGATTTGAAATCCTCCATCCAAGATTTAACATGTGGTTGTCAAATGAGGTAAGGCAGATGACATTTTGAGGTGATAAAGTTGGAATGAAATCAAGCACGGGTATAACATGAGAGAATGACAATGATTAACTGGCAATATTTAGATGGCTAATTGTTTCTTAAATTGAACTCTGCTTATGTCCACCATAAAAACTGATTATATGGTCTACTTAGAGGCCATATGATTTAACTGAGCAAAGACAACAGGCAACAAATCTGGTGGAGAAGAGGAAGGATTCATGACAGAAACAACGAAGCAGTAACAAATTGACTGAGAAAAAAAAAAAGGAGATCGAGCAGGGTCATTACCTGACACGATTAAGTGCACAGGAGCAGGTAGCCCTCTCGACGGCGAACGGCCAAATCGGCATCCAGCCATCCACCGAGCAGGCCTGCAAGAGGAGCAGTGTGAGGCCTCAGTTCAGAGAGGACCAGATCGAAGCTTGATGCGTCGCAATGGAAGAAGGGAGGGAGCGGAAGAACGCACCAAAAGCAGGAAAAGGAACCGAACCGGCGACTGTAGTAGCCGAGGAGAAGAGACCCAATCCGCCTTAGGTGCCCGCCGCAGCGTGGCGTCTCGCCCAGTCGCTCCTCACAACGGTCATGGTGGCCCCTGGCGCGCCATCGCGGCCACGCTGGCTCCCTCCCAGGCTGCGACTGGCTCCTGCCCACGCTCCATGGCACCGCGCTCAGCAGGCGGCACACCGAGGAGGCGAGGTAGGAGAGGAAGAGCGGGACCAAGCCAGCGACCACCTGATGCGACAGCGCAATCCCGCTGCCGGCGGGGTTGCTCGAGGTGTGGTCGGGCGTTTCGTTGCGCCCTGCCGGGACGGCCGCCGCCACCAGCGCCTCGTGACCCACCCACCCGCGGAGACCGCACGCCGCCTCGCACGTCGCTCCCTCCATCAGCGCCTCACCCGTGTGAGATGCGGTCAGCGGTTCCCGGGTCGCCCAGCCCGGCCATCGTCTCACGCGCCGGCGAGCACAACCCAGCAAGGAAGGGAGCACGGTAGACACGGAGGAACCGAGGCGATGGAAAAAGGGAGAGGGAGCGTCGCCTGCATCGGCGCCACGGGAACCAAGGGAACCGACAGGACGACCGAGTGAGCGAACGCATCACCGGCAACAACCAACTCTGGAAGGGGAAAACAATGAGGGCAGTCAAAAGACAGAAAACCAAGGAACCAACATGAGGCACACAAACAAAACCAGAGCAGGATGAGAATCAGCGAGAGAACGAACAAACGGGAAGCACAGAAGGCAGGACCCCAATCAACACCACTCCCCTCGTCACCGGCGCAGCCGAAGTGGAACCGAATCTGGAAGCGAGAGGCAATCGGGTGAGACAGCACTGCAGTGGGAACGCGAAGAAATCAAACAAATTGAAGCATGAGATCACGAAATCATACCTCCAGAGCGCGGGCGATCCATGATGGAGAGCGGAGAGGGAAGAGGTCGAGCACCGAGGAAGCACATGAGTAGAGAAAGAGAGGACGATTCGATGCAGGAAGAAGAGCAAAGCATAAGGGAGAGGAGGAAACAAAATCGAAGACCAATGCAGGGGAAGAAAGAGGGCGAGGAGCATGAAAACTGGAACCGCGGCGGCGACGACAAAATGTGGGCCCTGTTCGTTTCTTTTAGCGCTAAATTTTAGAGGCCTCTAAACAAAGAAAATTTAGTACTAAATAAAGTTTAATGACAAAACATTTTTACAGATGGGTACATCTTTACGAGACGAATCTAATGAGCCTAATTAATCTATGTTTTGCTACAGTCATGCTACAGTAATGCTACAGTAACCATCATCTAATCATGGCTTAATTACCCTCATTAGATTCGTCTCGCGAATTAGACCAAGGTTCTATAGTTAGTTTTGTAATTAAACTTTATTTAATATATCTTATCTAGAGTTTAGACCCCTCTAAAATTTAGACCCCCATACGCCGAACACCCCCCTGGTAGAAGGAGGCAACACAGCAGGACTGGAGGTACCGAGGCGAAGCGAATGGGAGAAGAGGAAACCGTCGGTGCCCTGGAATCGATGCCACTGACCTGAACCGGCGCAGACGCGTGGACCGCACCAACGGAGATGGAGCACGCGAACGATGCAGGGATCAGCGATAGAGGTGGGCCAGCGAGGAACGCACGAGCTCCAAAATGATGGCCCGTGACCGGCGACTCGTCAACGATGCAAAACCGCATCGCCCTCCCGCACGGCTGGCTGGCCCCACAAGCGTGCACGCGTCGCTAACGTACTGGTTAAAATGAATAGAAAGAAGGACGTGGCGTGATGCGATTGGCACAGAGCAGGCCGGAGCTCTCCCGAGCCAGCATTCTCCGCTGCAATTAGACTTTACATATATGTATCGTGATTTAGATGTAACTAGTGGTATGCGGCGCGCCTTCGCGCGCCGTTGAGGACTGAAAACGTGATTTAAAATGGTGGTTAAGTGGTGGAGAGTTTAGAAAAAAATTATGAAGGTCGACGGTATTATGAGTCGTGGTTTGTAGGTGCTGGCCATTCGTGCACAAATAAACCCATAAGTGACTGGGCCAGGTGAACACTTCGTTTGTGGACTTTGGTTTGATGGTAAGGTGTGGAAGGCCCGTTGGTTAGAAGAGGAGGAGGCATCCAGAAGAGGAAGGAACTTGGTCTGACATCTCTGTTGTCCACGAATAGATGCAATCGCCAGCGAAAAGGAGAGGAAGCACTTGCTCGAAGTTATTCGTGGAAGGGGGGACAGCCGGAGAAGGTCCAGCTCGTAAGATCGACGAGACGACGACGGCATGGTTGGTAAACGTGTGTTTCACTATATGCGGGTAGAGAATTGAGACGATGGATTAGCGAAAAAATTTCTTCATCTATTTTTGTGTCGGAGAAGAAGGTTTTGTTCGAGTGGGGAAGCAGTCATCCATGATTTTGATGTAGATGATAAATTCTTTTTTTTTTGCGGAAGGATAACCAATGAGGAAATAAAGGTTCTGTCGTGGATGATAAAGTAGATGGATTACACCAACAATATGATCTATATGATTAAAGTAGAAAGATCACTCTGCTTTTATTCAAAATCACATACCACATGATTATGGATGATTATGGATGATAAAGTAAATGATTACATCAACAATGTGGGAATATCAGGCGTTTTTGAAAGCTAAAACAAACAAACGGGGATGTGGCAGTCGCCGTTGGGCCGGTTGATTGCGTGGAGGGCTTCATGTAATACAGGTCGCACATGCAGGATGAAACAACGCTGGGTGCTAATGGGTTACGATAATGGATACATAGAGAAACCTTTAGATGTCATACATCAATACATAGTTGCATACATCGACAGAATTATACATTCATGAGGAAATAAATCCATTGTTAAACCTCTGTACTTGCATTTTGAATGCAACATGGTATACACGCCACGTTCAACATTAGCTAGATAGATTCGATTGCCCAGACCGCGAGGCATTGGGATGTATGGTACACAACGATGTTGCATTGAAAAGGAAAAAAAGGTAATATAATTACTTTGCACATTTATACTCAACCACCATTAGAAACATCCACAAACGTATGAGTTTAAACCAGAACAAGCTCAAGTGGCATTGGGCAAAATTAAGCAGCCTAGTTGACACTGAATATACTATATGTATTATGAGTATCCTTCCAAGTGGACTTTAATGAAAATGTAAATAGATCGATCACCAGAGTCAAAATACATGAATATTGAAGGAAAAAATCATGAGCCATCACTGCACAACTGAGATCTGTAGAGAATGGCTGCATCACTTGTCTTGAATGTTTCCTATAGCTGCTTCCACTTATACAAATAATAACATGAAGCCATCATAGTACGAACAAACACAATAGATGATTCATTATGAGTAGCAAAGTAGTTCAGGCTAGCTGTTTTGTTATGCAGTGAGTCTTTTTCCCCAGGACAGTGAGAGATGGTCAGTTAATGTAGAAATAAAGTTAGGTAAGTGCATCTATTGATAATATATACAGATCATTACTGATGGACTGATCTCAGGGGGAGAGGGTCCGTTGTATGGACCAGACAACACATGCATGTAGGTCAAGGAAATTTCTGTTTTCCGCACTTATATATTGTTTAGTTTGCTACTTGATCACAGAAACTATTTCTTTGCCCAACATTAAATATAAATCACATAGGAAGGCATAGCATCCTGGTAATATTTTTAATTTTGAATTAGTCACAATAGATATAGTAATAGAAGAGTCATATATACAAGGCCTAATAAAAAAAGTCTTGAAATTGAAGAGTTCTATGGGAAGGTTGAGCATAATCATTTATCTTACCACTTTCGATTTCTGCAACGATAAAATAAAATCTCAGACGGAAGTGCCATATTGCAAATGATCAGTCATATAAGTAGGATCCCTTTTGGGCCCCTGTTTTCTTCATCAACCTACTGAGTATATCAAAAGCCCTAGTTAGGGATCATAAGATGAAACAGAACAATGTAATGATGGTGATCAAAATAGTAAAAGATCTCCAGGAATACCCCCTTTCCCAAAAAAGTGAAATTGTCTCATCTACAGCGGCACTCGCCTTGTCGCTGTCATCATCCTTACACCGGCTCAGCTCGCTGCCGCACCTCTCAGCTAGAGCATCACCATTTTCACTCTGAGTGTCCAAAAGAATGTAATAATCAGCAACTCATATCAATGTCAAGGTTTAAGAGCTATCCTTCACAAGAGATACTGAATGAAATCAGAATATGATAATATACTTGACCAAGTTGTTTGATAGTCCTTACATATGAAAAATCCATCACCTGTACTTCAGATTATAGGCATGATGTTCCTAAAGGCTGAAAATACTTAAAATCTGAAAACGCTATCATATACAAGAGTAGGATTCAACTCAGCTATACATTTCGATAATTCCATTTAGAACCTACTGAATCCGTGGAGCACTACATGATGAGACACCAAAAATATTTTATGACACCACTGCAGTACCATAGGATAAAAACTAAAATATAATTACGTCATAGTAGATATTAGGATAGAGTCATGTCTATAGGTTCAGCAAAGCAAGGCCAAACTGCATAAATACCTAACAACAGCTTAACATCAACATATTTATGGTACAACGATGAACAAAATATTCTGCAGCAAGTAAGCTTCAAAAGAAAGCAATCAGCAATCTGTTCCATCATTTATTACAGCAAGCCACCCTGGGCTATCAGAAGTGAGGAAATCAATTATAGGAACAAAAAAGGGAAAATATCTATGTTAAAGGACTCACCCTACTTGAACCTGTTTATGAACAAGCCAATGACCCACCCATCTTCACGTTACAAACCCTGTTTCAGAAATGAGAAATCAATTATTGGAACAAAGAGGAAGAAAATCCTCTAGGTTAAAGGACTGTCTGAAGCTGTTTCTGAACAAGACAATTGGTCATATTTAGTAAAAACAGTAAAACTGGTCAAAGAATATGTCAATTCACTCTTCAATCTGTTTATTGCTCATCTGATCCTACTTGTATAATCACATATGTTGTAGCCGCAATATTGAATAGAATACAGCGACCAAGGTCAAGAATAAAATTCTAAGCTCTCTCCGTATCCACATGATCTTTCATATTATTCAGAAAACTAAAGCCGGTGAAAGATGTTTCAGGCGGAACCCTAACCATTACACAAAGCCGGTGAAAGATGCTCTAAGAAAAGGAAAATAAAGGTATAGGTAAATATGAAATATCAGTGTCTCAAAGGTCACAAAATTAGTCAGCATGAGCATTACATAGAGTCCGAGCCTGAAGATGTGTTTTGCCCATAACTTATGTTCTTTCGTGAGCTGCGCAACATGCTCCTAGTCCTATTAACCAAAGAATAAGCCACAATTAGTAAAGTACATGGTCACACAATTAATCTTTAATTACTGCAACCAAAGTACAAAACAAGCTTTATTTACCCAAAATCATTCGTTGGGAAAATTTACTTCACAAATATAAATCAGTAAGCGGTGCACTAACAACTGAAAAAGAGGACAACTGACCGAAAAAAATTCTACATGAACCTGAAGATATTCTAACTATAACAAATCATCTCTAGGTATTTGCAAAAAGATTAGAGTGAGAACCAAGAATTATTATATTCACCATCTGCAGCAGTGCATCATTAACCAACAAACATCTTAATTTGAAGATCAATTCCTGAGAAACAAACGAAGAATTAACCATGTTGATGAGCTAAGCCAGAAGCATGAGGATATTAAGAGATAATAATCCATTTTCAATTATATACTAAACTATTCCTGACAAAAATCAAATAGGACAAAACTTTAACATAAAAAAATGTGACGACGCATAATTTCAATTTCAGGGAGGGCATTACCAGTTAGGGAAAGGAAGCGGCTAGTAGGATCCATTGCATGATGAACCTTGACCAAAAGAGGTAACAGGAAATTCACTTAGCGAAGAAATATTCCAAGCTTAGCAAATCAGGTATCTGTGATAATCCCTTGTCGCAGAATAAATTTTAAAATCACCATGACATACTCATTGATAGTAATATGCAGTCATCCTAAGCTCAAAAAGAAAATGACGCCAAGACGTGATGCTATGGTTCTCATCAAAACCTGCAATTATAGAGAAAAACGACCCTTTGATAACTAACCTCGTAGCCTTTATTTCATATAGAAATACAGCTCTGCAGTGTCATTTGACATCCAAACTTTTGTGAGCAAAACCAACAGCTGGTCACTTCACCCACAATGGAACGTTTTTTTAATGTCAGATTTCTTGTATCCTCACAAATAAATTTTCAACCATCACCAAAGGGAGTTTGGTGAGATAGTTGTTTCTTGCACTCTCTTTATAAATTCAACTTCTTGACATTGTCCTGAAATTAGGAACACAAACCCCATTAGCTAGTACAGTAAGTTGGTCAACAATCAAATCGAGAATAACTGTCAAATTAATTGAAAGCTCGATGTGTGAATCAACTGGAAATTTCATATGTGTATTCATGCAGAAAATTAGCAGATATCTCTACGTAATTGGAAGGCCCAACCTGTACATTAATGCTTCACCAGGCTAAATCATAGAGGCACATACATAATAGGCAGTACTCCGCTAGCACATGACAACAACAATGTGATTGATCTAAAAAAAAAGTACACATTCGAACATCTGTTGTACAACTCAAATTTAGTAAAAACTAAACTATTGGTACAGGGTTCCTATCTAGCAATCCACGAGACAAAGAGGACCTATAGTTCATGCTCCTTACGGCCCAAACCCTAGGCCATGGCGGCAGGATAAATTTGAGGTGAACATGAGATAGAGAGGGGTTGTGAGAGACGCTGCTAGAGAAAGAGAAGAACAGAAAATGGGAGAACGTTGTTGTGTCCTCCATTGCTGTTGGCCTCTAGCTCACCACTAGGGCTAGGAGGAGGTGAAGATCAGAGGAGGGTTTGCTGAATGGAGACAAGTTGGTTCACCTGGACGATCACCTCGAAGCCAGAAGGAGACTGAGACACAGAGGAGACGCGACGGACGAGGAAGACGAAGGAACAGGGTAAGGGTCGTCGCCCTCACCATCCAGCTGCTGCTGCCGCTCCCAATCTCCACAAAGGTCGCCATCCTGTCGGATTGAGGCACCGCCGTCCCTCCCAATCTCTACGACGGCCGCCGTTCCTCTCAATCTCCACGACGGCCGCCGTCCCGTCGGATTGAGGGACCGCCCTCCAGCAACGCCGAGGCAGCCTTTGACCTTCCGGGCGCGCCGAGGTGAGAGGGGCGCGCTGCAGCGAAGTTGATGAGGGCGCCAGGTCGACGGGAGCGGAGGGATCGGGCGCCGGATCCAAATGGGGCAGGAGCGGCAGCAGTGGGATTGGATCTCGCGGAGGAGACGAGGCTGGTGTGAAGACGCCATGGAAGAGGGAGAGGTGGAATATCGCTGCTGCCCACCAACCGCATTTACGTCGGTTGCATGAATGTGCCGGTGGTGGAAGGATGCATTGCATCGGATAGAGTCAATGGAGTTCCCCGATGCAGCAGCCGTACAACAAAATATTTTCACTCCAAAGAAGTTTAACCGGGAAACAAACACGCCGCTGATTTTGATCGCACGGTAAGAATCCATGGTAAGACGTGGACAGGGGGTGCGGCATGGGCAGGGAGCTCGAGTAGAGGAGGAAATAATTATCTGTCTGTTGGGCCTCTTTGAATTCTGAAATGTAAATGAATTGATCACTGATCTAGGGCCAAAACGAAATGGGCTGACTGCTGGCAACAGGCCCACCATGGGCCGAAACAAATGGGCTAGCAGCTGCCAATAAAAAAATATTCCAAATGTTATGGGCCTCTAGTTGGGCTCGGCCCAATTAAAACCATGACGGGAAAGAATCTGTGACAAAAATAAACCATCACAAAAATCGACACGTCAGCATGTAGGATATAAAATATAAAATGCGATGTCAGCAACTTTGTGATGAAAACAGACTCCACGTGGCAGTCCTGGGAGCATTGTTAATAACGATATGGGCCAAAATGGCAACGAAACAAAACGTTACAACAGTAGTCACGAAATCCTGTCGTGATGGGAGTAGTAACGAAAATCCTAATTTTAATAACGAAAAAAATTTGTCGAAAAAGGCTATATCTCTTGTAATGCTCGCTTATAACGTGGGTGCCGACGTTGGGGCACGCGCGCGAGGTGGTTTTTTTTTGGGGGGGGGGGGGGGGGGGGGGGGCAGCCAAGCCGTTTGGCTATCCGCGCGCCAATCGCCGTGCAGCAATAAATGGCGCGTGCTCCTTTGACGACGCGGGGAGGTGGGAACGGCCAGGAGCTTCAGCCTCCCGCGCCTTCTCATGACGCTGCACGGGAAACAACGTCCCATTCGGTTTCCCGCAACGCCGGGCCAATGTCGCGAGAGACGTGTCCTTTTTAACACGTTGTGTGGTTGTGCAAATTATTTTCATCCTCTTGCAATGCACGTGCACTTTGCTAGTTATACCTAAATATGTCTCCATGTACCAACTAGCTGGTAAGTGGTAACTTTCTATTCAATCAAACGGATAGCTCTTTCATTCAAATGGAATGTTATATTTTCTTGGTTATATAGTATTGATTGACTAGCTCTTATGGTTGCCTCTTCTTTCTTTGGCAGGAGAGTAATAACCCTGAAGTTTAAGCTGTGTATTGGTAATCATCAAGAATGGAACTCATGAAGAAACAATGCCGCTAGGAGGTCCGGCTTTATCACTTCCCAGAAAAAAACAATATATCAATCATTTGCAGGAGCTCCCGTAAGTTTCTAGACATCCATCTCCCCCATGTCAAATGCAGAGAACGCCAAGCCGAAATTAAATTTGCCACACGCAGCCTCGGAGCATGATTCCAAAGCTATATATCAATCATTTGCAGGAGCTCCCGTAAGTTTCTAGACATCCATCTTCCCCATGTCAAATGCAGAGAACGCCAAGACGAAATTAAATTTGCCACACGCAGCCTCGGAGCATGATTCCAAAGCAACAGGGAAACATCTGAAGCTTGGCGCTCAGGATCTCAAGGATGAATAGCTTGATTTTTGTACGCTCCGTTTAGCTTTAGCGTCATTATACGTGGGGGAGGAGGGAGCTCTGCTTTGATATTTTCGATCTGCGATGCTTTCTAGAAAAGTAACTGGCTCGGGTCTTTTGTAATTTTCTCCTCAGAGATTATGGTAAAGCCCACACAATATCATACTTCTGTATTATTATGTAAGGAAAAATACAAATATGCGTGCACATAGATATTCCACACGTACAAAAGGATACGGAGCAGAAGACGGTTCAAAGCCGGATCTGCTCGGGCTCCATTGCCACCATCACTGCCCAGGCGGTCGCCAATGCAACAAAGAAGTTGCGACACAAAGAAGGAAATCATCGTTGCGTATTGCTTTGAGGAAGACGACCTTAATAGAAGAAGGGACACCGGTCGGCCAGGGACACAACTTGCGTGGATTGGATCCAGCTAAGTCGCCGCAGACCGGCGAAGATGAAGACCAGATTCACCGTCAACAAGATCAGCTGTGCATCAGCAGGTCGTGTCACGCCGCCGGCATACAGTATTAACTTATAGGAGATATCGTAGACATAGAGGTCACAGGTCCTGAAGGACACCAAGCATAGCCTGACGTGGCTTGCACATGGCCTCCAGCGGAATAGACCTCGGGAGGGTGATCCCGCACCCTTGGGTCATATCAACCTTGCCGCCGTCCACTGTGTCCCAGTCGAAGCACTGGATGAGCGTCCCCAGAACCAGCCCCAGCGTCCGCACGGCCAGCGTCTCCCCGGGGCACTTTCGCCGCCCCATCCCGAATGGTATCATGAACAGGCCCTCGGCGCCTCCGCCGTCCTCAAACCGCTCTGGCATGAACGCGGCCGGGTCCGGCCAGATTGCCGGGTCCCTGTGGATGGCGTACGCGTTGACAAGTAGCACCGTGCCGCTTGGCACGTGGTAGCCGCCGATGTTGCAGTCCATGGTGGACTCGTGCGGGACCAGCGTCGGCACGACCGGGTACAGGCGCAGGGCCTCGTTGAGGATGCACTGGAGGTAGCCTAGGCGCGGCACGTCGTCGGGGGCGAGAAGGCGGGAGGTCCCCAGGGCCGCATCGATCTCCGCCTGCGCTTGCTTCAGGACCTCTGGGTGGTTTAGTAGCAGGGCCATGGCCCATTCGGCCGTGGTCGCCGTGGTCTCCGATCCCGCGGCGAACATGCTCTGCGAATCATAGATCAAGGGGCACATTATTGGTGTGGATGAGGGTTCCGGTCACTTGTGATTTTTGACTCATGGTTGTGGCCAGCCGTGTGGGGGATGATGATACTTGACACACACAGCAACGAAAGCGAGATGTATTATATTATAATACTCCCTCCCTCCCTCCCTCCCTCCATCTAAATGAATATGAGCTTTCCATTTTATTTTATTATTTTTTTGATCCAACCATTGTTTTGCTAAAAATACTACTTGAAAGGGTACCTGGATAGTATTTTTAAAGATTATTTTGGAATTATAATTTTGTTAAGGGTTTTTTAATAAAATATATTTAAACCAAAATTGTAACTTTTTAGAACTCTATTACGCAAGTGGCGGCGGCAGACGGATTTAGCGTCTCGAGTTACTAGCGTTGTTGTAGGATAAGGCATATACAAAAATGACAAAAAAAAAACTTACAAATTAGGTTTTAATTACATAACAAATTTCGTAATTATAGAATGGTTCATGTAAATAAACGTTAAATTAAAAAATACTACCTCACACTAATGGCCGTATTTTGTACCGTAAAAGCGCCCAAAATATATAAGTTGTTGAGATAAGAGTGATAGAAAAGTAGTGTAAGAAGATAAGAAGAAGAAGCACTTATAGCCACTCACCGCACAAAGAGCCATAATAGTTGTATCCGTGTAGACATCAGGCTCTAGTTGCTGCAACGAGAGCAGCACGGCAATCATGTTCTTCTTCTCGCCATCGCCACTATGGGCGCCCAGCTTGTGCCGCTCCGAGTCGATGAGCCGCCGCAGGAACGCGTCCCTCCTGGCCACCGCGGCAAGGATCTTTTTCCTCACGCCGAACACATCGAACCACCGCAGCATTGGCAAGTAGTCCCACAGGTTGGCCGCGCCGATTAAGGGATTGAACTCGTCCAACGCCTTCTTAAACTCCTGCCCCTCCGGTGACATGTCCGTGTCGGCTTCGGCCTCGGCACGGGACGTCTTCGTCTGCGCGATGGTCTCCAACAGGGCGCTGAGGGAGAGCTCGAACAGCCTCCGCTTGAGCTCGACCCTCGCGGCGCGGCCCGGAGCGGCCGCGGCGGAGCGATACATCCTCCGCACCATGGCGCGCACCTCGGCGGAGACGGCCGGGAGCATGCAGGTGACGCGGTGCGCGGACAGGAGCTGCACCGTGGCGACGCGGCGGAGGTTGCGCCAGTACGCGCCGTAGCGGCACATCGGGAGTGTCGCGCCGTCGAAGGACACGAGCAGCAGCGAGGGGAAGCGCGGGCGGCTGGCGAAGCACAAGTCGTTCTCAGTGAAGCACTCCCTGGCGCGCTCAGCGGAGGACACGACCACGGCGTCGCGGGAGCCAAGACGGAGCGACAACACAGGACCGTAGCGAGCGGCGAGGCGAGCAAGCGCGATGTGGGTCGGCTTCTCGAGGAGGTGGAGGTGGCCGAGGATAGGGATGGCCGGAGGGCTCGGTGGCAGCCGATGCTTGCTCTTGCCATTGATCTTGCCGCCGAGGAGGCGGTGGACCGAGAAGAGGAAGAGGAAGGTGAGGATGGCAATGTATGCCAGCTCCATTGTCATTGTGTTGTGCTTGCTCTCGACCTATGTATATATGTTGGGTTGGATTATATGTGACGAGGCTCTGCACCTCGGCCACTCCGCGCAAATTTGGCATTTAGTTTACATACGCAATCACTTACGTATGCGGAAGCGCATGATGAATCACTGATGATAGCTCTGCTCATGATGCCACTCCACCATGCATGATGCCAAAGGAAGCTCTGCTCACTAACCATTTCGTGAGGATTCAGGACAAGGACGTTCCCCGCGAAGCTCATCTCAACTTACGCCATCTTAATCGGCATCGGCTGCGCGTCTCTCGCTGAACTGGATCACCACCGAACTGTGCGGCTTGGCCCGTCATCAAGCAGGACGGACGTTATCGCTGGCATCCACTGTCTCCAGCACTGTGCTGAATGGGCCCTTCACAACCTCAATGGTGGTCTGATTAATTACACTGCTCGCCAAGAAAGACCACCACCGATTTTTCACAAGCTCAATGGTTCGGCTGTACTGTAGACCGGCACCGATTTTTTTTTTTTTTAAGCAACAGGAGGGATGAGCCCTACTGATTAAATATATTAGGAAAAATAAAAATAATTACAAACGAGAGTTCAACCAGTGTTTAATCTCAGGAAAGTAACTACTTTTAGCTCTATGCAAAAGACGAGAGAAAACAGCAATGAATCTCTCTTTACATGCTGGTACTCGAGGATCCACCTCATTAAAAATCCAATCATTCGGAGTCCTCCAAATACTCCACGCCATGGTGATATAATGATCTCCAGGAAAAAAGGCACCGCAAGCTGCTTCTTGAAATGCATCAAAGTTTGCAGAGGGGACAGCTACCTTCTGACTTGCAACCCCATAGACTCCCAGCATCTCCTAGCAAATGGGTATTTCAGAAAGAGATGTTCCAGAGTTTCATCCCTCTGCCATATGAATAACTCATAAGAGTAAGAAGACAGTTGCATGTTTCTCATCTTCAACAGATCTCTGGTACTTAGTCTACCTTGTAGAAGCCAGAACAAACCTTGTGTTTTGGTTGACAGGAAGATTTCCATAACCATCTGAATATAGGGTGGATTTGAATGTGACCCATTTAGATACTTATAAGCCTTACCTGCTGAGTAGGAGGAATTTCCCCAGATGTAAGTCCAAATGTGTCCTTCCCGTCTGAGACAGGGTCATCATTTATAAGTGCTAGACAATCCTTATACGGAGCATAAGCTTCAACTGTCAGGGGGAGTTGAAAGGCTTGAGAGAAAAGCTCGAAATGATAAATCTGAGCAACTGTCTTCTTGTTGTATAGGGCAAAAGAGAATAACTCTGAGAATTTGAAATTGGGGATCTACCCATTCCAAAGATCTGCCAAAAAAGGATAGTTTCTCCATCTCCAACTTGAGCTATTGCAATTCCTTTATATGTGTCAAGCAGTTTCAAAATGTCCCTCCACCAGAGGGAGCCCTTTTTGGTGCTGCCTCCGAGTTGGCCATTTGGGTAGTAAAGACTCCAGACCAACTTGACCCATGGAAGATCATGTCTATTAAAGAACTTGTGAAGGTATTTTAGCAAAAAAGCATTATTGTGGGTTTCTAGCTTGATGACTCCCAGACTACCCTCACATTTTGGCCTACATACCAATTTCCATGTGGCTGGGGGAGGCTTATTGCAATTCACATATGAGCCACGCCATAAGTAGTGTTTCCTGTATGTATTCATTTGTTTAATGACTGTTTTGGGGATTCTCTGAATGCACATATAGAAGGTGGGCACATAGCAGTACTCAGCATCCTTCTATCAATTCTATTTACCAAAGGAAGATAATCCTCCACTCTAGGTTTATTAATCCCAAGGGGAAGGCCGAGGTAGGTAAAAAGGAAAGTCCCAACTGAACATCTGAAGTTTTGGGATAACAGCTAAACCTTACCGTTCTCCACATTGATAGGCACTAGCATGGATTTGCTGTAATTTATATTTAGACCAGTGGAGTCAACAAGAGTATTTAGGAGGGCTTTCAGAGCAAAAAGCTGTCTAGGGCAGGCTTCCATAATAAGGACACTGTCATCTGTATACTGTATGATGGAGAAATCTAAACCAGCACCCATATTCAAAGTTATTACCTGCACATCATGATTGCACCGCTATTGTTTCATTTATGACAAAATGCTAGAAATAAAAAAACGTATGTGTTACTTTTCTTCTATTCTTATGTAGGTTTGAGTTTCAGTAGCTTTTCGGTTTCCAGTGTCAATGTTTCTTTGATGCCTCAGGTCTCAGCCCTAGTGAAGAATAGTGGTTAACGAAGCAGATCAGCTTCTGCATGGGCACAAGTGCAGTAACGCTGTACTTTGCTTGGCTGTTGACGGTCATTAAAACACAAAATGACCATCAACATACCGGTAAATAAAAGGTATGCACCAATGTTTTACGCATTAAACTAATAAAGTTCCACAAGTTTTGGATGTAAGTTTGTTTTGCAAGGTACATAAGAATATTGGTACAAATGTGTTTATACTCATAAAGAAATAGCAAATGCCCAAAAGAACAAGATAAACAAGATCCTGCTCCGACATCTCGACAACGTTCAAAGCAAGAAACAAGGAATGACATAGAAATCAATAAAATAATTATTCAAATCAGAGATTTGATGCCTTCATGTCAAAGCCCTCGCCGAGATTTGATGGACTTTTGGATCACCCAATTCGGAGTCCAAGAGCAGAAGTTATGCCAATTGCAAAATTGAGAGTCGGGCTGAAAAACAGTAGGCCGGCCGGCCGGCCTGTGATTGTCTCTATTGGCTTCGATCTTCCTCCAGTGGGCCACATACACCCCAAAATATCTAGCCCAAGTGCCTATCAAGGTGGAAGACCAACCGACATTATAAAGTGGGCTTTTTGGACCAAAACTTGACCCTTACTTCACTTCTGCCGCCATCAGACATCAACCGACCTCGGAACCGACCTTGGGAGATGATCTAGAGCGTCCACGCAAGAGGCGGTGGCCATCCAAGGGAGCGGATGGCCGGCCGGCCTGACGTTTCGTGCAACCAACGTCATCTTTTCTCTACTTGACGTGCCCGCCACTCTACTTCATTTGGGGCTATAAATACCCCCCCTCTCGCCGGTTCTAAGTGTACCTCATGGAAGAAATATTCCACTTGTGTAGTTTAGAATAGGATTAGTATTTTAGTTGGGAGTTAGAGTAGAAGTAAGAGCTTCGCTCGAGATTTTAGAGCCATCTTCGAAAGTTTTGGTAAAGCTCTCATGTATCTTTACCTTTTCTTTTGTACGAATTATTAATATGAATATCTCTCCCTATTTATTTGACTCGGAATCGCTTTTATTTTATGTTATTACTTTGAGTGATTGCTCTAGTAAAGTTTCTGTGTTGGATCCACGTTTGTGTGAGATAGATATGAATGAGTTGACTGATGGTGAATGCCTACAGAATTCGTTTAGATTTATCTTGCATGATTTGTCTGTCCCGTTAGCTAAGGATAGATTATCTAGGATGAATGTTTGTGTGGATCTAAGAATCATGCTAGACGTGAGTTTGCACCCGCCCTTACGGAGGATGGTAGCCCCTCGTGTGACAAGCGAGATCGGCCTCTGCAATCCACCACGTTCAAGGTCGGTTTAGTAGGGATGTCTATGACATGTAGTCAGTCTTGGTAGTTAAATCTAATTTTCGGGTTTGCTGCTAAGACGTGCGTGTGCCCTGATGCACGAAAATGTATCTTTTGTATAATCTCGAGTAGATAATTTTAAACTATTAGGAATCTGAATATAAAATACTTAGGACGGATATATTTTAGAAATCCTAACTTCACTCGTTGTTCTCCCAAACTAAATGCTAACTCCTTGTTATCTGTATCGATGGATGTTTTTCCTGAGTACCACACATACCACATATTTGTATCCTTGCTTTGGTCTAGATTGTAACGTTATAAATAACAGATGTTTCCTTGTTAACTCATGATATTCTTGTCCTGCTTCCCTGTGGAAAATATAAATACGATACCCTTGGAATACTCCCGGATGAAATGCTACAACGGTGTTCCGTGCGCTTGCGGAGTTAAATTAATCTCTGTGCGTAAGAAATGCCAACAAGCATTTCCGGCGCCGTTGTCGGGGAACCAATGGTTTAAGATATCTTTGATTGCCATCGACTATCTGCTATGTTAATTTGCTGCTAGCCTTAGCAATCCACCTGCATTTTGTGTGAGCATATCATCGTCACATTTGCATTATTTCCTTTTCAAACCATCTGCATGTTTGATTTCCCTCCATCCCACCCACTGCATTTAAAAAAGAACACACCGAGTGCCCAATCATCGACCACGGGTTTTGAAAAAAAAAACTAATATATATAAAAAAAGAGAGAGAATCCAAGTGCCCAATCATAGGCCAGGGATTTTTGCAAGAATTTATGACAGAAAGAAGAAAACATATGTGGTGCAACCAAGGTGTTCAATGAAGAAATCAAAAAACTTAGCCTTGTATTCGATCACAAAGGCTAAGCTTGGGGAGGAACCGTCAGGTACGCAATTGCATTTATTCCATGCTTTCCTTGTCTTATACCCTCTCCTTTCGAAAAAAAACAATAAAATTAAATAATAAAAATGTTGTCTGGTTGTTTTGCTTCATTGATAGAAAGTATATTTTTTTTATGAAAAATAAACTGCAATTTTGATCATACCCTTGTTCTTGAACTCCTTCTCATACATGGGTGTTGATTGAATTGTTAGTCATAAATCAAAATGCCTACATCTTTTTCTGTTGGTTGGGTGAGTCACTTTTGTGTCTATGTTCTTTTTAAGATTATGCCCGGTGGTAGTTCGAATAACAAAAAAGCACACACCTCTATAATGATTTAATGACAAAAAGAGAGTATCGTCGCACTGCTCTCCTTACACAATTGATCAAATTAGACATGGTGTCTAGGTTGATTAATGAAACTATAAGAGATGTATCCGATGTAGACCAATATGTTTATACTAACCATTGCAGGGATCCCTCTAAGAGCAAACCAAGTACATTAGGCAACATGAAAGGCATACAATTCAAGAAGGATAAACCAACAAGGCGATACCAGTACCTTCAAATAAAAGTTTTTTTTCGCTTAGACTTGCACATTGTTGCAAGATCTAAGCTTGAGAAGGGACTGCCAGGTAATAAGCGCCTCTATATATAATATACCCTTCTTGAATTATGCCCTTTCCCTTTATAAAAAAAATAAAAATATTAGGTTCTCGACATAGCCTAATAGGGGGCTAGCCACTTGTATCACCCTCATTCTTTTTGCAGATACAAGAAGAATGGAGGAAGCAGCCTATTCAAGCTTAAGTCTTGCAAAGACTTAAGCTTGGGGAGGACCCCAGGTAAGTATTTCTATCGATCAATAACATACTCACTGTTTTGAATAAAATGTTAGAATCTTGGTGAATGCTACACTTAAAGGAAATGATGATTAGTTACATGATAGCTCTCCTTGTGTAGCATTGATGCAACCTCTACTCCTGACATGTGTGTTATTTATATTCGAGCATAGTCACATCACCAGTGTTGCTGCATTTTTGTGGGTTGCAAATATCACATCAAGTCTAAGCATTATGGATTATGATATGGCATGATTAGGACTTGTTGCAATTTCTTTAGCTTGGTGAAAACTTCAGAGATGTTTTTATTTAAATTGCTGCAAGTACCTAAAAACCCTTTCATTTTGTAAACACTTCCCTTGTGAGGATTTATTGACCTACCAGAGCCATATCATGAAAATATTCGAAACAGTCCCACTCATAGCCATTTGCTCATGCGTTGAGTTTTGTTAAGGTTTAAATGATTTTGAGAGTAAGCACCCTTTATCTCGGTCGTCTTTCCTTCGTGAGTATTTGTGTTTCTTCCCACCAAAAAGGAATGTTTGAAAATTCGAACATCTCCATATCATTCCACTCATCATTTGCAAAACTTTTGTCTATATCAAAAAGCTCAAGAATATTTCAAAATGCTCGTGAACCTATCATCGCTATTGCCTCATGCATCATGGAGTCTAAAAAAAAAAAAGGAGACTCCATGGTTTGTATCCAGAAAGGCATTATAGTTCTTATCATAAACATCTTGAGCATAAGCATAAAAGAAGACCAAAGTTTGCAAAACCATCTCCATTAGTGTGTGTTCATTTTCTTCCCCTCCATCACCATTTTTCCATATGACTGAGATGCAAGGTGTTGCTATGTCTCTTAAAATTTATTCTTTAGCTTTACAATATACGCATGACAAATGTGCATTTCATTACCAAGCTCCACATACAAGCCTTATTTGATAGAAGGTAGGATTTGAGTGAAGCTTGTTGGAATAGACTCACTACAAGGAAGGAAAGTGTGAACCAAAACAAAGGAGAAATTTTTACCTTGTCTTGCAGCACATAAAAACTCTGGACATACACCTGCTATAATTGTTTGACTTGTTCAAAAGTGCTTTTCTAATCTTCAATGCTCTATGACAAGGTGAAGCATACACGCCCCACATATGTGCAACACTTGTGAATATTCCATGCTCTTGTATACTTGACACCATTTAGGGAGTACGTGGTTGCATATTTATTACCCATGGGGCACTGTCTTTTGTAATTCCTGATCCGACGGTGCCTAAATTTTAAGTTTGCTTGGGACGAGCAAAGTTTAAGCTTGGGAAGGTTGTTGACGGTCATTAAAACACAAAATGACCATCAATATACCGGTAAATAAAAGGTACGCACCAATGTTTTACGCATTGAACTAATAAAGTTCCACAAGTTTTGGATGTAAGTTTGTTTTGCAAGGTACATAGGAATATTGGTACAAATGTGCTTATACTCATAAAGAAATAGCAAATACCCAAAAGCACAAGATAAACAAGATCCTGCTCCGACATCTCGACAACGTTCAAAGCAAGAAACAAGGAATGATATGGAAATCAATAAAATAATTATTCAAATCAGAGATTTGATGTCTTCATGTCAAAGCCCACGCCGAGATTTGATGGACTTTTGGATCACCCAATTCGGAGTCCAAGAGCAGAAGTTATGCCAATTGCAAAATTGAGAGTCGGGCTGAAAAACAGTAGGCCGGCCGGCCGGCCTGTGATTGTCTATATTGGCTTCGATCTTCCTCCAGTGGGCCACATACACCCCAAAATATCTAACCCAAGTACCCATCAAGGTGGAAGACCAACCGACATCACAAAGTGGGCTTTTGGGCTAAAACTTGACCCTTACATCACTTTTACCCCGCCCCCAGACATCAACCGATCTCGGAACCAACCTGCCCCCAGACATCAACCGACCTCGGAACCAACCTTGGGAGATGATCTAGAGCGTCCACGCAGAAGGCGGTGGCCATACAAGGGAGTGTAGGGCCGGCCGGCCTAACGTTTCGTGCAACCGACATCATCTTTCCTCTACTTGACGTGCCCGCGACTCTACTTTATTTGGGGCTATAAATACCCCCTCTCCCGCCGGTTCTAAGTGTACCTCATGGAAGAAACATTTCATTTGTGTAGTTTAGAATAGGATTAGTGTTTTAGTTGGGAGTTAGAGTAGAAGTGAGAGAGCTTCGCTCGAGATTTCGGAGCCATCTTCGGAAGTTTTGGTAAAACTCTCTTGTATCTTTACTTTCTCTTTTGTAAGAATTACTAATATGAATATATCTCCCTATTTATTTGACTCGGAATTGCTTTTAGTTTATGTTATTACTTCGAGTGATTGCTCTAGTAAAGTTTCTGTGTTGGATCCACGTTTGTGTGAGATAGATATGAATGAGTTGACTAATGGTGGATGCCTAAAGAATTCATTTAGATTTATCTTGCATGATTTGTCTGTCCCGTTAGCTAAGGATAGATTATCTAGGATGATTGTTTGTGTGGATCAAAGAATGATGCTAGACGTGAGTTTGCACCCGCCCTTACGGAGGATGGTAGCCCCTCGTGTGACAGGCGAGATCGGCCTCTGCAATCCACCACATTCAAGGTCGGTTTAGTAGGGATGTCTATGAAATGTAGTCAGTCTTAGTAGTTAAATCAAATTCTCGGATTTGCTGCTAAGACGTTGGCGACGTTTATCGCTTAATTTTATCGCCAACACTAGTCAATAAAAGCCATCAATCAAGGATAAAATGAACATTATTTAACATTAATGGCTTTCCACGAGTTTTGTTGGTAATATTTGACTGCAGGGAGTAATATGGATCAAAAGCACGGCAAATGGGGGAAAACCACAGCCGGCCGGCCCAATCATAGGTCGGCCGGCCTACCCTGGCTTCAGCTAAGGCCCAGGTTCACCCCAAAGGCAACACACAGCTCCCACACGTAGAATTCAAGGCCCAGTCCAGCAGGAGGCAACTGACATTTCAGAATTTGGGTTTTTGGGCCTAAACTTGAAGGCCACGTCGTTTCTGCCGCCCCCACGCACCAACCGACCATCCAACCGCCATCGGGAAGCAATCTGAGACGTCCAGGACGAAGGCGGTGGCGAACCGCCACAATGGATGGCCGGCTGGCCCCCTAGTAGGCCGGCCGGCCTAACTTGGCGCGTCCGCCACTCTACCTTCAGCTATAAGATGCTCCCTGTCCTAGAGTCTCTATAAATACCCCTAACTCGCTCCAGAACAACTCGCACCTTGATACATACTTCAATTAGATACATTTTCCTAGCGGAGTGTTGTCGTAGTGAGTGAGTAGGAGGGGAGGAGAGCCGGAGGCCCCGAATATGTCGGGGCTCTGCTTCTGCTTCACCTCGGGTATGCTTCCTGCCTGGGAGTAGTCTACCTCGTCTTTCAGGCCGGGCAACATGTAAGGAGATTATTGGTCGGGCAATAAAGTAAGGTACTCGGCTCAATTTTATTTGTGGGATTCAGGTTTGTAGTAAGTATTTATTTATTTACTGCATTGACTAGCGCTATCAATTATAGCTAGTTGTAATGATAGGTGTAGACGTTGTGTTTAGACTTAGAGTTATCCCTGATTTGCTCTTAACCCCATGGAGGATGGTAGCCCCTCGTGTGACAGGCAAGATCGGCCACTGCAATCCACCACGTCCGGGTTAACGTTAGTAGGGATGTCTATGACACGTAGTTAGTCTTAGTAGTTAAGCTTAGTTTTCGAGTTTGCTCCTCTGACATGCGTGTGCCCCGAAACAAATAATAGAGTAGGACCTTTACCGAATTGCCCAGCCATATAGTCCCTTATCATTAGATTGCCTGGCCAGAAGACCTTTTTATTATTATTGCACTTCACTCCTACCTGTGTGCCCCCTTTTCCGGATAATTTACTAGGATTAGATTTTTTTTTTACACTGTTCGTTCCCTGTGGATTCGATACCTTAGAAATACTCCTAGGTAAAAGCTACATCGGTATCCGTACATTTGCGGATTAATTTCTGTTAGGCCTTAGGACTGCCAACAAGCTTTCTGGCGCCGTTGCCGGGGAACGATAGCTATTTTAGAATTTCGAACCTAGAGTCGTCCGTTAAAGGGTTGTTTTTATTTCTACTATTTTCTTTTTGTATTTATTTTTTCCTTTTTATTGTTATCATCACCACACTATGGACACACCATCGATCTTCGACGCCATGGTTCCGAAAGGAGCATTATTTGAGCCTCCACCAGCATCAAAACCAATCACCGCTCCAAGCTATGAGATTCGTCCTGAGCTGATAGAATTGGTCAGGAAGACTTTATTCAGTGGGAAGATAATGCAAATCCATATCAACACTTGCGCTACTTTGAGCAGCTCTGCGCCACTGTGGTGACCTCAGGCGTCCCACAGGATAGTTTCAGGTGGATGTTGTTCCCATTCTCCATCACTAGCAAAGCAGCTCACTTGTACTATCTGCATGTGAAGCAAGCAGAGAGACTGGCCTACGCTCAGAAAGCTCTTCTGCCTTCATTACATCCCTCTCTCACGAGTAATTACTCTTTGCAAGAAGATAATTAACTTTGAGCAGGAAGTGATGAGTCATTAGGAGCTGCCTGACATCGTTTCTTCTCATGCACTCACGAAGGTCCAGATTTGGAAAATTCAGCACCCATCCTCCTTCAACACTTCGCTACAGGATTAAATTCTCAAGGTAACTTTCTTGATATGGCCTCGAGAGGTTCTTTCCTGTACAGAACAAGCAAAGAAAGATTTGAGGTTGTTGAGAAGATCCTTAGTAATCTGAATGCCTATGAAGCATGCGCAGCTGAACAGCCAATAGAAGAAATCCAGGCTGTCTCACAGGCACCTTCGATTAGCGTACCAGAGAAAGAACAAGAAGCAAATGCAGAACCACCTCACTCAGAGTCTCCTGCCATCACAATCCCAGAGACAAGAAGAAAACAAGAACCTGAGCAAAAGTTCTTCTTTGATTGCCTGACGAATCCACGGCTCTTTCAAGATGACCAACTTCTCTCTGAAGGACAGAATCAAGTTGAGTCCATCCTCCCCATAGTACCATATGAGAAAGATGTTAACATGATTTTGGTGATACAAGAAATTAGCCCATGGAAAAGAATTGTTGTCTAAACAAGGTTGAACTTGAAGAGCTAGATTGGGAGGATAAAATAGAACATGACGAAGGGCTGCATCAACTCTGCTATCCTCAGTAATGAATGGCTTCAAGACTCAGAATGCTCGGAAGAAATTATAAAGCTACACCCAAAGCCCAATAGCATTCGACTTAGCTACAGGAAATGGACTCAGGAAAAAGCCATTTATGATCTGACAGCCAAGATCAACATCTTGTCAAAAGAAGTGGCCCAGTCCATGAAGCTCCCATTGACCAGCCTGATCCCATCACAGAAAAGGTTGTCATATCAGAACACGCTCTACCAAGCCGAAAGGGTTCTCAGTGGAGTAAAAGTGGAAGTAAACCAACAAATCATGTTCCTAAGTTTCCACATTTTTGACATTTCCGAACCAACCTTCACCCTCAGAGGAGTACCCATTGGAACATTCACCAGACTGAGGAACACTCGAGAAGAGGTGGATATTCCTGTTGGGAATAAATGCTTCTCTGTCGACTTCGAACGTACTCTCAACACCAAGGCTGAGGGGCAAGATGAAGGGACAAATAAATCCACATCCATCGACGAGGCTGCAGCCATTGAATTCTTGGATGCATCACAGCTTGGCAGAAGTGAGGAAACGGAGTTCTTCACTGAAGAAGAAGACACCTCTCCATATGTTCCGCTAGAAAAGCAAGAAGAACCAGCTCCAACGCCTATTGAGCTCAAACCGCTGCCACCAGGTCTTAAGTATAGTTTCCTCTTCCAAGACCAAAAGACGCCTGTCATTATCAGTGACCAGTTATCAGAAAAAGAAGAGAAGAAGCTAGTAGCCATACTAGAGAAGTATCGATCAGTAATTGGCTACTCGCTGGCAGACCTCAAGGGAATCAGCCCAGAATTCTGCACGCATCGGATCCCAATGGAACCTAATCACAAGCTTGTGATAGAGCACCAACGACGTCTGAACAATGCCATGAGAGAAGTAGTAAAGAAAGAAATTTTGAAGCTACTCAAAGCAAGAATCATCTATCCCGTTCAAGACAGTCAATGGGTCAGCCCAGTCCAGGTTGTGCCGAAGAACGGAGGGATGACCGTTGTGAAGAATGAAAAAAATGAGCTAATCCCTCAGCGCACGGTGACAGGATGGCGGATGTGTATCGACTACAGGAAGCTAAATAAAGCAACCAGAAAAGATCACTACCCGTTACCCTTTATTGATGAAATGCTTGAAAGGTTGGCAAAGCATTCATTCTTCTGCTTCCTCGACGGTTATTCAGGATACCACCAGATTCCTATCCATCCTGATGACCAAGACAAAACCACATTTACTTGTCCATATGGCACTTTCGCCTATCGACGAACATCGTTTGGGCTTTGCAATGCACCTGCCTCCTTCCAAAGATGCATGATGGCTATCTTCTCCGACCTGGTTAAGAAAATAATGGAAGTATTCATGGATGATTTCTCGGTCTATGGAGAAACATTCGATCGTTGTCTCCAAAACTTTGAGAAAGTACTCCAGAAATGTAAAGAGGCAGATTTGATCCTAAATTAGGAAAAGTGTCACTTCATGGTGACAGAGGGAATTGTGCTCGAGGGATAGAAGACATATTCCAAAAATAGAGTACGACACTATATGACCACAGAAGACATCCAACTCTATATTGTAAGCTTCATTGGTTGGAAGCAAACTATTTTAAATGGTGAGGTAAACATAAGCATGAAAGAAAGAGATAGATTTTATAAAATATTTTTCCAATAAAGGTTATAATGTCTGGAATAGCACTACAATTTTGAAATCAAAAAGATAATTTGAACAAAGAGGGGAAAATAACAAATCTCAACAGGGGTAGATTGATCGACCTTAAATTATTGAGAGTAAATTGAGTAAAAATTTTATTTGTGGAGCCAAACAATGTGGGTTGTTCGGGCATTAAAAGAGATTTTTCCCAAAAAAATCATATCCAAAGAAACCATCATTCCTTTCTTGAACACTTGCTAGAAATTACCAAATCCTGCTCCAAAATTACAGGGTAAGGGGTACAGTAACCAAACAAAATGGCAAAAAAGAAGGGACCATAAACAATGTGAGAAAATTATATGCATCTGGCAAAGACTCAGGGCAGGTCAGCAGAAGCTAAGCTCACTCGCTGGGTTGGTCATCACCTCCTGCTCCCGTTGCTATGGCTGCTGAGGTGTCGTAAAATCATCAAAGCTGAGGCTTAGGGCGTGTTTGGCATGGCTCCACTCCACACTGGAGCAGCTCCACTCCAAAACTCCACTCCGGAGCTGCTCTGTTGTGGAGTTGGAGCTGCTTGTGGAGGTGTTTGGCTAGAAGGTTGTACCCAGCTCTAGAAAAGAGAGTTTTGAGGGTGAATTGACATCGTCGCCCTTGATTTGCCTGGCTGTGTATTATTACGGTTATTGAGAGATATATACTTACTTTTACTCATGCAATGTCAAATGAACTATATTTTTTTGAAGGAAATTTAATTTTTCATCAACCATAGAGTAATAATTAATTGATATTAGCATCAGTCACCTCAGTATTCCAGTCAATTTCCGGCATCTACCAATTTTCAACTCACAAAAGTTTCTCAGTACAAGGAAACAAATCCCCATTTATACAGACAACATGATATTAGCATTGTCTTCTATCAATTTTAAGTATCTACCAAACACGTACGCATCCATTTGTACAAATCCCAACTCTCTGTTTCAATAGGAAAAAAAAGAAAAAGAAACAAAGCAAATCTTGGGCAGATGGAGAATTTCTCCAGGCCGGATTGTCTTCACGCGGAGGAGCAGCAGCAGCAGGGTCTTCACGCGGAGGAGAGGAGCAGCAGCAGGGTCCTGAGGTCCTCGCACGCACGAGCAGCAGAAGGCAGGCGTCGCTGCTCCGTCTCTGCTTCGTCTCGTCCAGATGCGAGGCAGAGCGGGGCTTGCGACGCAGGACGGCGGCTGGAAGCGGGCCGGGTCGGGGTCGCGCGGCAGCGTCGAATCGGGCGGCGCCGGAGACGGGGCGGCGATGACTGGGTGGCGGCTAAGGTTGGGAGCCCGCCATGGCTGGGTGCTGGGCGAAACGCATGGGGGAGTGCGGGGGAGATGAGCGGGGAGAGGAAAGAAAAGAAAAAAGAATCGTTTTTTTTGTGTAACGAGTGGTAGTGGTGGGTAATTACTTTAGAACTCCACGTCTACCCTCGTTTGATCGGTTTCTGGAGTTGGTTTTGAGGTGCTTCAAAAAAATGAACTACAGCTCCACCAAATCTTTGGAGTTGGGAGCTCCAAAGATTTTTAGAGTTGAGGTGTTTGGCTGGTTTTGAGATGCTCCGGACTGGAGTTCGACTCTAGAGCCATGCCAAACACGCCCTTAGCGTTTGTAGCTTGAAGCTAGCTCCCTGAATGGCTTCCACTAGGTTAGAAGCCACTCCGGTAGCTTGCACCGTCGTTTCCTTTGTTAGCTGATGAAAAAATAGTAAGGGCGTCAATCAGTAACATGAGTACACCACATCATCCTAAGGATTAAGAAGGACAGAAATAGAAAATTTATCAATTAAAACATGAACTAAACCTTTGATGCTCATCATAACACCAAACCAGAATTCACAGCAAAGAGTATATAGGAGGGGGATGTACTATTTTCCAAAATATTCATTTCATTGTACCATAGAACTGTGTTGGATCAATTTCTAGCAATTATACACTTGCTGGTGTCTGCCTGTACAAGCTAGAAAATGAGGATTTCAGGGCACAAATTGGTGAACAGATGAAAGCTAATAATATACGAAAGAACATATTACAAAGGATAAATGAGCTATGTACAGGAAATGGACAATTTACTGATGTCTTCTTGCGTATCGTAATTTCAGAACTGCTGATTTCTTAATCTGTAATGGAAATTAGGTCACTTGGCAATGCTTTTGAAATTTTTACTTGATGAGTACCAGTTGTACATTTGTGACAGGCTCAGTATGCAGGAATTTGTGTACAGTAGCACGAAGAGAGCTTTGCCATATGAATCAAGGAACTTTGCTATCTTCTTAAATGTGAGCTCAATAAAAACGATCCAATATTTAACATGGCCTACAAAATTTGTAGTCGGGTTTTGTGACCTGTGCCTAGCTTCAAACTGCATACTTTGTCATGTCCTCTGACTTGATAAAATAATGCAGTGTATCGTAAGTTTATGATACCATAATACTATGGCGGTTATAAAATCTTAGTTTTGATGTCCAGTAAGACGTGCAAGATATGTAATGCCTAAATTGAACAGTCAATAACCAGTGTTGCAAAATAAATTTTCTTTAGTTACTTCATTAGAACTTTCATACTATAGGATCTTAGGGGAGAAATAAGGTTTCTGTAGACTTCAATTTGATCTTGACTTTGGACAACGCTGCCAATAACCATCCAACCTACGCCTGATTTTTCTCCAATGCTATAGTGAAAGTTCACAGAAAACTATGCTCCATCTCTAACTTTTGATTAACCTATACCAATTTCTCTTTTCTTTCAGAAGAAAAGATCATACTGAATTGCCACATGGTTGCAATAAATATCTGTGCTTCAGCTTATGACCACACACAATTCAGAAAACAAACCAATGGATAAATTTTACATTTAGTTTCCTCCTAATCAAAGTAACGTACCACAACACTTGCAATGCCTTCTTCAATGAGCACCTCCAGGTCCTTGACCCCCTCCATACTCTATGATACAACAAGAAGGTAAAAAACATGCTTTCTCCATCAACTGTCGATTTAAAATTAATTTTCTGCTAATTAGTCTGCAAGAAACTAGAAACTAGCTCCAAAATTGCAAGTAAACAGGGGGAAGCGGACCTGAAGAGACTCGGTGATCTTGGGAGTGGCCCTCTCCTCCATGGTGCCCTCCGCCTTGAAGTAGAGGATGAGGGAGTCAGAGGTGTAGGCTGGCGCCTCCGCGCTGGCCCCGCGCACCACCGCCAGGCGGCTGCCTCGTCTCCTGCTAGCGACGGCGCCTGCGCCGGCGAAGCAGAGCTGCTGGGAGACGCGGCGAGGGAGGAGGGATGCCGCGGCGGCCGAGGGGAGCAGGTGGGTGGACGCCTGCGACGACATCATCGTCTTCTTGCTCTTCTGTATCGGCTCTTTCCGCCACCCGCTCTTATCCTGATTTGGCTGCTTCACTCTGCTCGGTGAACGGGCCTGTGGGAGACGAGGGATTTGTTAGCCGTTTCGTTTTGGATAGGGTGGGGGAGTTTTTTCTCTACCCTTTCCCTCAGACTGAAGAACATCATCCACTCAGTAGGGATATGAGTAACTGAATCAGTTGAACCATTAGGAGAGAAGAACTTGGCCCACATCCTAATGTTATCTGCATTAAAGCTTTTCTTTGCCACATGCTCATTATAGAATGTCTCAAAGACAGGGTCAGCGATATTACCATCCTCAATCTGAACAAATCCTATTTGCATGTCTTGATTAACTCCTGGGATAATGTGATTGTTACCTTGCATTTGAGCCTGTAAAGCACCAATACCAGGATCTTGCATGTTCATCCCTCCAGCATTGACTTCCTCTCCAATCATCTCCTCTAGATTCATGTTGGGCATGATAGGTTGATGATCAATCTGCATCTCACCATCTTGTGCTATGTTCAGATCAGGAACAATTTGTCCCCCTTCCTGGTGTTGCTGAAGGACTTGCTGAACAGGATCATCAGCATGTACATCCTGCATATCTGCATTCGGGTCCACTGCTACATTTAAGTCAGGTAAGACTTGCTCTGGGTTATTCTGATTTGCAGGGATGGCCAAGACCATAATTGGAAGCTGTTTTGCAGGAGGGGGCTGGTTGACAGAGGAATCAGAGCCATCAGATGTGATGTTGGAAATTGTCATACTCACTTGGTGGGCTGGTTCATTCATTTGTGCAGGGATGTCAGGCTCTTCTACTATAATCTCTTCATCAACCTCTTCTTCATCATCAACCTCTTCCATATTCAGGTTTCCATCAGGGAGTGCATTGAGGTCTAGGCCCAATGGGTTGAGTTCTGCAGCAGGAGCAGCATCTGGGGGCCCTGCATCAGGCCACATACCCCAATCTTCAGCTGGTGGCCCATTGACAAACTCCTCTGGGATGGGCATACCAAACACATGTCCTGGCTCCATCTGACCATATCCAAAAAAGTCAAATTCCAGCAGATCAACATCAGGATTGTGTACAGGTACTGGGTCTTCATCCTGGGCTTGCTGACCAAGCAGCTTCCTTTGAATAACTTCACACTGAACAGTCCAGGTGTCCCCTTCAAAGTTATCCCCTTCAGATATGACAATCCACTTGGGGATGGATGTAAGGTTAACTACCTTTGCTTTTATCATGACCCTGGACAAATGAGCTAAATCCTCCTCCCAGACTTCTAGCTTACCAAAAGAAGCAATTGCTGCCTGAATGTGGTATTTAGTCCAGTAATCTAGTGGAAATCCAATAAGAATAAGCCAACATTCATGAGTATATTGCACTGCTCTATGATTGGGACCTCTGTTGTGCTAAGTAAGATAAACATAGACATCCTGGAAAGGTATCGGGCTAGTACCAATCAAACGATCTCTATCACTGATTCTATCAAACTTGACATAGGCTTGACCATAGGGACACGGCTGGATATCACGAATGCGAACTCTCATGTGGTCACAAAAGAACTCACCCAAGACTTCTCTGATGTTGGCAAACTGCACTTGATGTAGAGGCATTGGGTCGATGGAGACGATTGCCATGTCCTCATTGCGCTGCTGTGGCCGACCTCCTATGGCGCGCACCATGGTAGCTCTTCCAGGGATCACCGTGTGCTCGAATCCAGGAGGGATGAACGGAGTTGGATCAATGTGCCTGTACGCCATGGTGGCGTGCAAGGCAGCTTGAGGTGGTGGCGGTGGCGGCGATTGAGGGTTTGTTTCCAAGATTGTGGGTTGTTCTGTTCCTTGACCGGTGTTGGTTTGGGGCTTTCTAGTACCGAGAGCAAGATCAAGACAAATCCCGGAAGCTGAAGAGTCTTGTTGCTGCACATTGACCTGTATTGGGTTGCTACTACGACTCTGATTCTGGGCCCCGTTTTGCTTGGGTCCATTTGCCTGTCTCTCTTTGCGACGGTACACCTGAGGTTTCCTTATTTGACTCTGGTTGACTTGCCTTGTACTCGGGTTGGAAATTCCTGGAGAGGATCTAGCTTGCCTACAGAAACTTGCTATGTGTCCCCATTGTGCACAATTATGGCACCTGATCCGACCCTTGCAGTATTTCCTGGTGTGATTGGTGCGGAGACATCTGCTGCAAAGTAGTCTCAGAGGCCCAACAGATCTCGGCCAGGCTTGCCCAGGTGTACTGTTTCCCCGATGATGTGGCCCAATTTCACTTGAGTTTTGAATTGCACTCTCCCTCAAATGATCAGCCGTGTTCTTCGCCTGTTCATCATCTGGGAACTCAAGACAATCAAATACTGAGACTTGTGGGAACTGCAATCTGGAAAATACAGAATCCTTTGGCTTTGGGGGCAGTGCTGTCATGATCCTCTGGAACACTTTGTTGACTGGCACTTGTGTTGTTAGTCTAGCAACTGGAACCACTACAAGGTTTTGGGTCTAATGCCACCAAATGTTTTGCCACACCATGGTTTTAGTTGCAATACATAGGGGTTATTGCGACAATGGTCGATTTTGGTTGCAATAGGAGGACATATTGCCACTAAAAATATAGTGTTGCAATTTAAATTTTGATGGTTGCAATAAGTATGATATATCGCAACGCTAAAATTTATGTTGCATTTAACACATAGTTGTTGCAACTTTTTTTCTAATGGTTGCAATAGCTGGGAATGTCGCAACGAATATTAACGTTGTTATTGGTTTTATTGTGTGTTGCGAAAGAGTCTATGTTATGGCAACACAAAACTAAGTTGTTGCAAAAGGACTCTTAGATATAGCAACGCAAATCTTTATCGTTGCAACAAATTTTAGATATAGCAACGAAAACCGAAATCGTTGCTTACCTAAGTACTATTGCAACAATATTTTGTAGTTGCTACTTAGTAGTTGCAATATCTCATTTTGTGGACCGGGCCTTAAAATCCCGAAAGTTGTGCCCTAAAATCCTGGCCCAAAATTCCCAATTAATCCGTCTCGTGGACCGACCGAACCTCCTCTTTGTGGTCGATCAGCCCTCTCCAGAAATTATTGAATGTGCCTAATCATTGGCCCAAAGCTTTTTTCATTAGTTTGCTAATTAATCAAAGGCCCAGCCGTGCATGCATCTAATGGCCTTACGTGAAAATACACGGGCCGTTTCCAGATCGATCGTAGCTTCCTTTGAGTGTTCAACTCGTGTGCGAGAAGACGTCTCCCGACCGGAAAACAAAAGTCACTTGAATTTATCTTAAACCATTGAAACACTCCCTTTATTTGTCCCTTTTTGCCTATAATATCGTTCGCGAATGCATCCAGGCATCAACATATTTATTTCCTTGTGAAAACCACTATAGTTCATAGTGATAAAAAAAAAAGGAGGAGTATTAAATCTATGAAGGGGATTTGAACTCGTGACTTGCAGGATTGAAGGAATAAGCAAAACCACTAGACATTCGCCCTCTCGTGGTACTATTTAGCCCGTGTTGTTATTTTTATCTAATATAGCTTCTTACTTTGAGACAAAATAAAATAGCCGCAAAGGGGAATGGATGCAACGACCTTCATTGGCTAATATCGTTGTTTTTTTTTTGTCAGTAGTAACGTTGTGTAAAAGGGTAAAAATAAATATTTGAGGGCAGAGGGGACTCACATGACCTCAGAGAGGATGGCACCATGCCTAACCGTTTAGCTAAATATTCATTTCTGTCAAATTTCGATAACAAAAATAAAATTATACATACCAAGAACTAACCAGACAAAGATATTTCGTGAACGGAGACGCATATATTCTTTCATATAAAAAATTTATACTTTGCGAGGAGCAGGATTCGAACCTAGGAATTCCCAAAGTAGCCTCACAACAGCTTCCACTATGCTAGCAATAAGATTGTGGTTTCGGCTAACAATAAATATATTTGTTCTCTAAACACACATCAAATAATTTGGCCTGGCTACTGTGGTGATGACATCATCATGCCACATGGACTAATTAGACAGAGACACGTGGCAAGTGCGATCGGTTTTTCACCCCTCAGACCATCCGTTGCACCACATGGCGTCAAAGGAAGTGAAGAACAAGGCATTTTCTCTTTTTAATCCGGATTAAAAAATTGCACTAGTTTTTCTCTCTCATAAGGACTCCAAATTCGATGGTTCTTTTTTTGGATTTTTTCTAAAATCATGCCTCTTCCTTTTTTTTTTAGCATTTGATTGTACTTCATTTTTTATTTGTTAGATATTTTCATACAACATGTTTATTCCACCAAAGTAGAGATTAGAAAAAATATTTGTCTATATCAATTGTCGATGTAACTTCATATTTTTCTACTACTATGACAAACCTAAGGTTGTATCTAAATTTGAGGTGTATAAGAGTTCAATAATGGTACGATGCATGGAAACTTCAATGTTTGACTTGAGTTATATGGAACTTGGTAGGGGATGTATCTATTTGTGAATAATGTGTAGTCTCACTTTGTCGAAATCATTTGAATTTTTTACCACAATCTTATTTACCTAAATTATGTTGCCATGTCAATTTGTAGAATTTTCGGATCACATTTTGATATTATTTTAATTATTATACTGTAAAAAATGGATAGGAAGTGGAATTATACATAGCAAACAAATGAACCACTCATTTATATGTTCGAAATGGACTACTATGGAACTTATCATCCTACATATATTTTTTATTCATTTTTTTATCTTATTCGACGCCCATATACTTCAATTTGGAATTACTTTTGATAATCACATAGAAATTCATTTAGGCCATATAAAATAGTAAATAAGTTCTAAAATTTTGGAAACTCCTGCACAAGAACCTAATTGCCGTCTAAAGATTTTATAAAATATGTAAGGGTATAAAATACAATTGTTTAGTAAGTTTTTTGACAAATTACAAGGATGTCTTATTAGTTGAAATATAAAAATACTAAAGCATAATGGGCTAAGACTAACACAACTCAGCCCAAATGCAACGGAAGCATAATGAAAATCCAAATTTCTTACCTAACAGAAAGTGCGTGACGTAGTTGGGCCTAGTTGGGCTGGCTTGGACCCTATGCAACGGAAGCATACAAAGAAGCAGCAGGAGCAGGGAGCATTGGATGCGATCTGGACGGCGCCTCTGAGATCAGACGTGAACACGCGCAGGTCAGATGATCGATTCGGTTCCCTCTTCCTCGCCCCACCATCTCACAGCCGCCGCCCCCTCTCTTCCTTTCCCTCACCGATCTAGATCCAACAACCGCTCTACCTCACACCAGCCGGCCGTGGCCACCTCCTCCTCCCTCCTCCATGCAACAACCCTCATGTCCCCTCTCTACCCGGACCCCCTTCTGCAGGCGGCGCGACGGCAGGCCGCAGCGCTGGTGATGGTGCGTAGCAGCGGCGTGGGCACGTCACTTACCGGCTGGCCGCGGCACGGTGCGACGGCGGGTCCCGGTCAAGGCTCCTTCACCTACATCAGTT
This sequence comes from Eragrostis curvula, assembly GCA_007726485.1. Classification (NCBI taxonomy): domain Eukaryota; kingdom Viridiplantae; phylum Streptophyta; class Magnoliopsida; order Poales; family Poaceae; genus Eragrostis; species Eragrostis curvula. The sequence goes on from CM017445.1 coordinate 24,010,260, forward strand.
TTACCGTTCCTTTCTCCTCTGTTTCTCGTGTCAGCGCTCGGCCGCAGCGGTAGCGGCCATGCTCCAGCCTGCGCTTCCTGGCGGGCGTCGTCTCGGGACAGCCGCGACGGAGATCACGGAGGCCGACGCGGTGGGCGCCGGGGTTGCGAGGTGGGAGTCTACGTGGGCGCGCGAGTACTAGTACTACTGGCGCGCCATCTACAGCGACACCACTCACAAGGCCATCCTTGTCGAAGCCACCATCACGCTGCTTGTTCCCAGCGAGCCCATGGCAGAGGTCGGCTTTCACCATCCAATTCGCATGCATTCTCTTACTTCTGTTCCATTTCCAGCTGTGAGAAGTGGCTTGGAGTTTATTCCATCTGCAATTGTCTAGTTTCTAATGTATGCGTAGTTTGGAATTGTTATCTGGAGAGGACGCCATATACATCTTCGCCTATTTAATGGTAAATGAGATGATGTTTGAAATTTTGAAGGGGCACTGAAATTGTTGAGCAGTCTAGTTATGAAACATCCCTTTGTACTAAAATGAAGTGTCTCATCTAGCATATACAGTTGGTTCATTTTGGTCTCAGTTGATAAACAAAAATGCTCTTTGCTAGTGTGATCTTATCAGATAGTTGTGTACACTGAACAATCAACTAAGTTCTTCCACCAGATGCTCGAGGACTCCTGGTCTGCACTTAAATGTTTACTTATAGTGAAATGAAGACAGCTGTTCTGCTCCTGTGTAACTACAGTGATTTACTGAATTTAAGAATTACTTGATATTGAAATCTAGCACGGATGTTCCGTATTTGTCAACCTATCACTGTATGTTGAATAACCTATAAGTTGTGATGACTCCACTTTGAAAGTTTTTTTACTTCAGGAAATATGTTTGATCAAGATTTCACCAAGGGATGAACTTGAATGTGCAGTAATTTCTTCCCTAGAATAGCTGTATATCATTGTTCTATAGTAAACTGGCCACATACTGCTGAAACAACTCCATTCTCAATTTGCATTTTTTTTTGTCATTGTCATATCAATCCGGTAGACACTAAAGCAATTGTCAGTATGTGTTAGCACATGAAAACATTGTGGCAGGTTGGGTTCCTTCCTTTATAGTCTAGCAGCTTATTCGATGCCTTTTGAGAATTTATCTTTTGTCTCAGTAAATCAAGAACTGAGCTCATTGTTCTTTTTCATAAACTTAAATGTTGTACTCTCTCTCACCAACTTATTTTTGCTATGTGTCCGTTTGATTTCTACTTTTAATTGATATTTAACAGCGTTTGATGTAGCTTTATACCTTCAGAGGATGCCACTAAATGTTTCGTTTTGCTTTATAGTGCCTCTGTAATAAAACTACTGTGTTAAATTATTTTAGAGGTAAATTAGCTAAGAGAATATGATCTTGGGCATGCAGCTAAGTTTCTTGGCATGATAAAGGTTGGCTGCTTCTAGCTTCAGGCTGCGGCAGAAGCTTACAACATCCTATATCATCAGTTGTTCAGATGGACTGATAGTATTTTTGGTTTCTAACTGTAGGACAGGAATTCTGAAAAACTGAGACATGCGATGGTTCCTACCTTGGCCTGTTGATGATGCTTGTGCTTGGAAAGAGAGGGAAAGCTTGTTGCAGTTCCCAAAAGAAGTGCGCAGCTCCGTTATCAGAAGTTGTGTATCAAGGATAAGATTGAAGGAATGGTGCTGCCTACTCCTATCTAGTACTTGAATGTTAATACTTATCTGATATCATGATTTGACAATTAAACTACATATTTTTTTTCTTGTGCAATTTTAATTCTATTTTTTCAGCTTCAATCCAAGTGCAGATTTATGTGTTAGTACCATATACTACCTCAAGGCGTTATCACTTTGATATTCATCTTTCTAATGTTGCCAGTTACTATGCATTAAAACTAGGGTTGTCACAACTTTGTTACACAACTATGCATTAAAACTAGGGATGTCAACCCGGAGCACAAATTCAGAGATTGGTGGAATGACCAGATGATGCAATTTACAGCGAGGCAGAAAAAAGAAAAGGCGGCAATCATCTTGTACACGGTGTGGAATGTCTGGAAAGAGCGCAACCGCAGAATCTTTCAGCATTCTTCCATGCAGCCGCAGCAGGTTCAGAACTTGATCAGAGAAGAAATGAAATTGAGGGAGATGGTATACGGTGAAAGTGTGGAGCAGAACCAGGTTCAGGAGCAGTAGAAGTAGCTGCTTGTTCAGTTGGTGTTTACTATTTAATTATGCAACAATAATTCCTCTGAACCATGTACTTCTTTTCCTTCTTAAATGAAAGAGCAGTGCTCCTGCTCATTGGTTCGGAAAAAAAAAAACAACTTTGTTACACTATTTGCTCTTTTTTTTGTAGGTTCTATGGTGGGGAAGATGGGAGGTGCTCTAGAGGAAGAAAAACAGCAACTGCAAGCTTTTTAGGAGATGAAGTATCATATAGATTGCTTGTTTCTTTTTCTTTTTCCTTTGTTAATGGAAAATGTTTGGTTGTTGATGTGATCACTATTTCAATGGGTTGCAAGAGTGAATGATGGATTGATTTCATTAATAATATATATGTGTGTTGCATAAATTTCTGTTGTGGAACAATTCTGCTGCATTGCTGATTTAATATCGTTGCAATAACAGAAAAAAGAGAATAGCATTTCTAATCTGGTGCGATGCTACATGCGGTTGCTACAACCATACATACTTGTTGCTATATCCTTTGCGTCTATAGCAATGACTCATATTTCATTGCGATATCATTTAAGGATATAGCAATGACATATGTTGTTGTCATACTTATAAAGGATATAGCGACAACTACTACTTCATGGCGACACCCTTTAAGCATATTGCGACACCATAGTCGTTGTTCGTGGCGATACCCTTTAAGAATATTGCAACACCAGTCGTTGTTCGTTGCGATACCTTTTAAGCATATTGCAACACCATAGTCGTTCGTGGCGATACCCTTTAAGCATATTGCAACACCATAGTCGTTATTCGTGGCGATACTATTTAAGCATATTGCAACACCGTAGTCGTTATTGCCACCATCATATATCATGGCAATATATGGGTATTGCAACTACCATACGTGGTTGCAATAACCACTATAGCAACAACATCTGATGTTGCAAATATCATTCTTGCAACACTAGTGCTTGTTGCGGGTGCAATCCATTGCCACACCAGACGTCGTTGCAACACACCAAAGTAATGGCAATGACTCAGAAAGGTGATGCAATACCCTATTGCAACAATCGCTCTTGCAACACTTCCCAACGCCCTGATCTAGTTGCAATTGCACAATATTGCAACCAAAACACCTATATTGCAACATCTTAGTTTTGATGTCCAGTAAGACGTGCAAGATATGTAATGCCTAAATTGAACAGTCAATAACCAGTGTTGCAAAATAAATTTTCTTTAGTTACTTCATTAGAACTTTCATACTATAGGATCTTAGGGGAGAAATAAGGTTTCTGTAGACTTCAATTTGATCTTGACTTTGGACAACGCTGCCAATAACCATCCAACCTACGCCTGATTTTTCTCCAATGCTATAGTGAAAGTTCACAGAAAACTATGCTCCATCTCTAACTTTTGATTAACCTATACCAATTTCTCTTTTCTTTCAGAAGAAAAGATCATACTGAATTGCCACATGGTTGCAATAAATATCTGTGCTTCAGCTTATGACCACACACAATTCAGAAAACAAACCAATGGATAAATTTTACATTTAGTTTCCTCCTAATCAAAGTAACGTACCACAACACTTGCAATGCCTTCTTCAATGAGCACCTCCAGGTCCTTGACCCCCTCCATACTCTATGATACAACAAGAAGGTAAAAAACATGCTTTCTCCATCAACTGTCGATTTAAAATTAATTTTCTGCTAATTAGTCTGCAAGAAACTAGAAACTAGCTCCAAAATTGCAAGTAAACAGGGGGAAGCGGACCTGAAGAGACTCGGTGATCTTGGGAGTGGCCCTCTCCTCCATGGTGCCCTCCGCCTTGAAGTAGAGGATGAGGGAGTCAGAGGTGTAGGCTGGCGCCTCCGCGCTGGCCCCGCGCACCACCGCCAGGCGGCTGCCTCGTCTCCTGCTAGCGACGGCGCCTGCGCCGGCGAAGCAGAGCTGCTGGGAGACGCGGCGAGGGAGGAGGGATGCCGCGGCGGCCGAGGGGAGCAGGTGGGTGGACGCCTGCGACGACATCATCGTCTTCTTGCTCTTCTGTATCGGCTCTTTCCGCCACCCGCTCTTATCCTGATTTGGCTGCTTCACTCTGCTCGGTGAACGGGCCTGTGGGAGACGAGGGATTTGTTAGCCGTTTCGTTTTGGATAGGGTGGGGGAGTTTTTTCTCTACCCTTTCCCTCAGACTGAAGAACATCATCCACTCAGTAGGGATATGAGTAACTGAATCAGTTGAACCATTAGGAGAGAAGAACTTGGCCCACATCCTAATGTTATCTGCATTAAAGCTTTTCTTTGCCACATGCTCATTATAGAATGTCTCAAAGACAGGGTCAGCGATATTACCATCCTCAATCTGAACAAATCCTATTTGCATGTCTTGATTAACTCCTGGGATAATGTGATTGTTACCTTGCATTTGAGCCTGTAAAGCACCAATACCAGGATCTTGCATGTTCATCCCTCCAGCATTGACTTCCTCTCCAATCATCTCCTCTAGATTCATGTTGGGCATGATAGGTTGATGATCAATCTGCATCTCACCATCTTGTGCTATGTTCAGATCAGGAACAATTTGTCCCCCTTCCTGGTGTTGCTGAAGGACTTGCTGAACAGGATCATCAGCATGTACATCCTGCATATCTGCATTCGGGTCCACTGCTACATTTAAGTCAGGTAAGACTTGCTCTGGGTTATTCTGATTTGCAGGGATGGCCAAGACCATAATTGGAAGCTGTTTTGCAGGAGGGGGCTGGTTGACAGAGGAATCAGAGCCATCAGATGTGATGTTGGAAATTGTCATACTCACTTGGTGGGCTGGTTCATTCATTTGTGCAGGGATGTCAGGCTCTTCTACTATAATCTCTTCATCAACCTCTTCTTCATCATCAACCTCTTCCATATTCAGGTTTCCATCAGGGAGTGCATTGAGGTCTAGGCCCAATGGGTTGAGTTCTGCAGCAGGAGCAGCATCTGGGGGCCCTGCATCAGACCACATACCCCAATCTTCAGCTGGTGGCCCATTGACAAACTCCTCTGGGATGGGCATACCAAACACATGTCCTGGCTCCATCTGACCATATCCAAAAAAGTCAAATTCCAGCAGATCAACATCAGGATTGTGTACAGGTACTGGGTCTTCATCCTGGGCTTGCTGACCAAGCAGCTTCCTTTGAATAACTTCACACTGAACAGTCCAGGTGTCCCCTTCAAAGTTATCCCCTTCAGATATGACAATCCACTTGGGGATGGATGTAAGGTTAACTACCTTTGCTTTTATCATGACCCTGGACAAATGAGCTAAATCCTCCTCCCAGACTTCTAGCTTACCAAAAGAAGCAATTGCTGCCTGAATGTGGTATTTAGTCCAGTAATCTAGTGGAAATCCAATAAGAATAAGCCAACATTCATGAGTATATTGCACTGCTCTATGATTGGGACCTCTGTTGTGCTAAGTAAGATAAACATAGACATCCTGGAAAGGTATCGGGCTAGTACCAATCAAACGATCTCTATCACTGATTCTATCAAACTTGACATAGGCTTGACCATAGGGACACGGCTGGATATCACGAATGCGAACTCTCATGTGGTCACAAAAGAACTCACCCAAGACTTCTCTGATGTTGGCAAACTGCACTTGATGTAGAGGCATTGGGTCGATGGAGACGATTGCCATGTCCTCATTGCGCTGTTGTGGCCGACCTCCTATGGCGCGCACCATGGTAGCTCTTCCAGGGATCACCGTGTGCTCGAATCCAGGAGGGATGAACGGAGTTGGATCAATGTGCCTGTACGCCATGGTGGCGTGCAAGGCAGCTTGAGGTGGTGGCGGTGGCGGCGATTGAGGGTTTGTTTCCAAGATTGTGGGTTGTTCTGTTCCTTGACCGGTGTTGGTTTGGGGCTTTCTAGTACCGAGAGCAAGATCAAGACAAATCCCGGAAGCTGAAGAGTCTTGTTGCTGCACATTGACCTGTATTGGGTTGCTACTACGACTCTGATTCTGGGCCCCGTTTTGCTTGGGTCCATTTGCCTGTCTCTCTTTGCGACGGTACACCTGAGGTTTCCTTATTTGACTCTGGTTGACTTGCCTTGTACTCGGGTTGGAAATTCCTGGAGAGGATCTAGCTTGCCTACAGAAACTTGCTATGTGTCCCCATTGTGCACAATTATGGCACCTGATCCGACCCTTGCAGTATTTCCTGGTGTGATTGGTGCGGAGACATCTGCTGCAAAGTAGTCTCAGAGGCCCAACAGATCTCGGCCAGGCTTGCCCAGGTGTACTGTTTCCCCGATGATGTGGCCCAATTTCACTTGAGTTTTGAATTGCACTCTCCCTCAAATGATCAGCCGTGTTCTTCGCCTGTTCATCATCTGGGAACTCAAGACAATCAAATACTGAGACTTGTGGGAACTGCAATCTGGAAAATACAGAATCCTTTGGCTTTGGGGGCAGTGCTGTCATGATCCTCTGGAACACTTTGTTGACTGGCACTTGTGTTGTTAGTCTAGCAACTGGAACAGAGTTTGCACCAGTCAATGGAACCTTCTTCTGACTATTAGATCTAGCAGCTTCAGCATAGGACTTTCGTTGCTGCCTTTCTTTCTTCTTGTTAACCACTGTAGTCCATTCTGCCTCCTGCTCCTTTTCCCATCGCTGGTTCTCACTTTCAGATCTAGGACCACCATCACTCCACAGATGGAATTGCACTTTGAAAGAATCACATTGATAAGAACGCAGATTGTAAATGAAAAAACCAACCTTTTTTTAGGAGACAGAGAATCGAAAGACCCGATCCTTTAAATAGAGCACATTGAAAGATTGTGCATTGCCACCCAGAATCGCTTGTAGAATGTGAGCGATTAGAGTTTCTGTCAGCCGGAATTTGCATCGGCCAACAGAAATCACCAAGAAGAATTCCTTGACGCCCCCCTCCGGCGAAAAGACAACCAGGAGCCCAAAACGACGCCAGATCTCCGCCTGCTGATCTAGACCAGGCGAGCAATCAGAGCTGTGGGAGATCCATCAGAGAGTTTAGGGAGAATTGTTGGGAGATCGCAGTGTGTGTGTGTGTGTGTGGGGGGGGGGGGGGGGTGCGGGCGGTGGGAGTCGCCATCAAGAGCTTGATCAGAAAAAAGACCATAATCTCAATCCATCAGATCATGAGAAGACCGTAGAAGATCACCAGATATGAAATCGATCATTGCCAATCTATTGCACCGATCAGATGGAGGAGATCATGGCCAAATCAGGCGATCGCCGGAGTGGGGTGGAAATCACCAGTCCGCCTTTTCCGGAACTCAAACTCCCCCGCTCCCTTTTTCGCCTCACACCTCGGCAATATTGATATGGTTAATGATCCCTTAGCTAGTCTTTTGGAGTTGCTCTTAGGCAGCGACTGAAACTGGAAGCTGGGCAAGCAGACTCAAAGATGCGCACTGATGTAAAATTGATCGCAGAGTCTACTTTGCTAACTCAAGCAATCCCATTGATGCTTCCGAGGATCTTGACAAACTCCTATCTGAATGTAGAACTGATCCAGAATAATCGGAAGTAAGAGCAAGACAAGGCATGCTTTTGGAGGCTCTGAAAATTATGAAACTTCCTACCGACCCTTTTGATGGAAGTTGTATGCCGGAAGGCATTGTGCGTTAACAAACGTGAGCAAATGCATCCTAGTAGCATGAAACTAGTAAGTTTGATATCTGATACACGGTCTCTCTGTTCTTTCCTCTTTCAAGTTTTTTTTTATTACACAGTACAACTCAAACACTCATAACACACGCACACTCACCCATATTAACGTACATACGCAAACTCTACCCTTATGAGCATCTTTGAAGACTGAGCCGGTAAATCATCGAGATTACGAAGTCACCACTGGCGCCTCGCTGTCGACGGCCACGCCGTCTACCGCTGAAAGCACAAAACCGTTAAATCCTAGCAAATTCACTCCCATAAAAAGTTATACCCAGAACCTGAGAGGTGCTACTCAAATGCCTTAACCATTAGGCCAAGACCCCTCTCACCTCTCCCCTTTCGTGTGACGCTCTGCTCACCGTCAAGAAACGGAAATGTAAGGAACAGCGAAGAAATGGCACAGCCCATTTCTAGTGCGTATTGAACGAGCCGAATACTTGTCATGATTTTACACAGCCCATTAGGTCATCTTTGCAAGCCCAAAACACAAGCGAATCCGGCCATGTCTAATGGGCCTAACAAAGGAATATCTAAGAAAGTCCAGGTTTTTTTAGGAGAAATTGGCTGTTAGACAGCGACTGAAACTGGAAGCTGGGCACGAAGACTCAAAGATGAGCACTGATGTAGAATTGATCGCATAGCCTGCTTTGCTAACTCAAGCAATCCCATTGACGCTTCTGAGGATCTTGACAAACTTCGCTCTGAATGTAAAACTGACACGAATGAATCGAACGTAAGAGCCAGACTAGGCTCTTTTTTTTTTTTTTTTTTTTTTTTTAGACAGATTAGGGGCGTGTTCGGCGTTTTAGAGTCTAAAATTTAGAGGGGTTTAAACACAAAAAATCTTGTCTTAAATAAAATTTAATTACAAAATTAACTGCAGAACCCCCCCTCTAAATCGCGAGACGAATTTAACGAGGGTAGTTAAGCCGTGATTAGACGATATTTACTGTAGCATCACTGTAGCAAAATATAGATTAATTAGGCTCATTAGATTCGTCTCGTAAAGATGTACCCATCTGTAAAAAGATTTTGTCATTAGACTTTATTTAATACTCCTAAATAATAAAATTCTCTTTAGAGTTAAATTTTAGAGGGGTCTAAACGGTGAAACGAACACACCCTAGGCATGCTTTATGGAAGCTCAACATTCTGAATTCCTCGTACCGGCCCTTTGATGGAGGTTTTGTGCCGGAAGCTAGCATTGTGTGGAAACAAATGTGAGCAAATGTATCCTGGCAGCAAATCGCAACTAATGAGTTCAGATCTGATACACGGCCTCTCTGTTTTCTCTATCCTCTTGTGACGCTCTGCTCACCATCAAGAAACGGAAACGTAAGGAACAGGCACTACGTCATCCTGAAAAACTGAAAGCAAATGTCACACTGCTCGTTATTATTATTACACCATTTTTACAGGAATGTACTGTACAGCGCAGTGGATCGATCAAACAAACTCGAGCTGAAATAACGACGCACTAACACCAAATAAAGAGGGAAATGAAATAACATTTTTTTTTGGCTATTTTTTCTGCATCTGCCAAGATCTGGCATTGTTGGACGACTACTGGTGTGTCAGTGCCGGATGACGGATCGGTGAATACGGATGAGCTGGACGCCGGCCGTTCAGCGGGGCTGCTGGATGGGCCGGGGGTTCACCCTGGCGCCGCCGGCGATCTTCCTCGGCGCCTTCTCCGCGTAGCGCGGGATCTCCGGCGGCGAGCCGTGCGTCCGCCACCACTTGTCGATGCCCCACGCCGCCACCTCAAGGTTGCCGCTGCTTGTCTTGCCGGCCGCGTCTTCGTCCCGCCCGCCCTCTGCTCCTCGCAAACACCAGAGCACCAGTCACCAGACCACGTAAGCGCCACGACTCACGAACAAAGGAAACAAACAGGCGGCTCAAAACGAGGTGCAGAATGAAGCACTTACCATGGCGCGGCGGCGAAGGGGAGACGAGATCTTCGGGGAGGAAGCTGTCGACCTCCGCCGCGTTGTCGCCGTCGAGGAGGCCGAGGGCGTCGTAGTCGCGGAGCCAGCGGTCGCGGAAGGCCGGGGAGGCGGCGACGAGGCGCCACCACTCGGGGGAGAAGTCCTCCACCTCCCCATGCTGCTGCTCCGCCGGCGCCGGCGTCTGCAGGCCGCGGTACCGGACGCCGGACGGCACGAACGGCTCCGCCCACGGGTTCAGCCTCCCGCCGCCGCTCACAATCGCCATCGATCGGGTTCTTCTTCTTGCTCCTTGATCTGCTGCTCTCGCGTCACGCACTCTCGCAGTGAGCTCTCGAACGCTTTCGCAGTGCAGGTGTGGATGGGATCTCGGAGTGGATAGGGACGGTACGGTGCTCCGAACGGATGATTTAATAGTGGCGGGCCGGGATCTTTCCGGCCGGCCGGTCGGTCTTATCCGTTCCGAGCGACAGGCCCACGGTCTTGCAGAGTGCAGACGGTGGTATTGTTTGCTTGTTTTCCAACCATTGGCCAGGTGCAGATGGGGCTCTTGCCGTCGAGTCATTGTCATCTTCCCGCTTGGCATGTTGGCGCGCTTGTCTCCATACGGAAAACATTGTTTTTCACATGAGCCACCCTTTTTAATTAAAGGGCCATCAAAATTTGTTTCCTCCTTCGATAATAGCTTTACCGAATCCAGCTGTGCATACACGCCATGCCATTTGGCACGGTAATATAATCGAATCGGATGTCCATCATTTTCCTTTTCTTATCTAGTATTTGCTTACAAGCAAATCAGTAACAACAGACATGTATTGGCATTGAGATGCTCCTCGAGTTCTTTTAAATCTTTTGTTCAGTTTTTTACAATTCAATCAAGGACATACTCCTCTGAATGGCTGCAACTTGCCTCGTCGCAGTGATCTCCTACATGTAAAATAAAGAATAAACCACTTCTCTTTTGGGCATGATCAAATGCAAATACTCTTGGACAATTCGCTGAACATGTGTAGTTTGCACAAAATGCACCTGGGCATTTCTTCTTCCTTTGAGATGGACAGATTACTTAGCAATGAGCTGTGCGAGTACAGGTCCTTAGCATCCAGTCCAAGTCTGTTGTCAAAGCTCCTGCAAGGTAAACGAAGCCGCCAATAGCTGCAACTGGGGGCACGCGATTGCCAAGCAAACTGTCATACTTGACCGTAAGTATATATGAACAACAATTGTATCCAGCCAAGCAATTCCCCACCATTGGCAGATCTGTAGCTCTGAAAAAATGACTAATCATATCACATTGAGAAGCCAGATACCATTGATTAGTCATTTTTTGCTTGGCTGGATATGATTAGTCATTTTTTCATGATTAGTCATTTTTTCAACGCTCCACCCAGTCAAGCAAACTGTCATACTTGACCGTAGGTATACATGTACAGCTTGAACTCGGTTAAAAATATTAACTCAAATGATGGGCTGCTGCTTCTGGCTCATTATCAGCGCGTTTGGTTGAAGGAACCACCCAGTCCGGCATGGACGCATGCAGGACCAGCTCGTCCGGCTGTTTTTGTGGAACGGCTTCATGCATCAGAGATTGGCTGAACCGGCGACGGACGAAGTCATTCCATGACGCAAACCAAACAGAAATTTATGTTCGGACATAGGATCGGATGATCCGCCGACGGAACCATTCCTCAAACCAAATAAGTTGTATTTGTATAGCGTGAACCTGAGGTCCCGATATACTTTTACTAAGAAACTTCACCAATCACACAAGGTCAAACACAATACTTAAAGGCAAGGCGGGCTCCTCGAGCTTGGGGTGCGGCAGCTCGTGTTTGGGCGATTGCAGGTTTTGTTGCTCTCGTACAGGCCTGTCCCTTGGCAGGGACAAGGTGGCCGATTGGTCACGGCCTCCAAAAATTTAAGGGTCTATTTTGCAATTCATTTAGATATGAACCTGCTAGAAAAAAAGCCAATCACAGCTCAATAATAAAAAAAAGACCAGCGCAGCCTCATTTGAGTAACGAAAGGCAGTTCACACTTGCAGATCGATCGCCGTGGTTCGTCAGGTGTGAATTAGTGTTTGGCTTCGGCTGCTGCTGGTCTTCTTCCTGCTATAGCAGGATCGCTCGTGCCTAATCGTGCTCCTTCCTAATTCCCGGCGTTCGTTCCCAACAGGCACAACATAGCGTGTGGCCTGGACTTGCGGCTGGCACATGAGGCCCTGAAGAAATTAGCAAGGCAAGCAAACAAGTAGCATGTTTTTTTTTTTTTTTTTTACTCCAGCATCAACGGGCTCTTCATGTTGTATTTTTTTCTTAATCTTGCTTACTCTACCTATGTGTTATGCTGTTGAACGCCTAAGACCTAAGCCTGCAGTTCACTTTTTTAAAAAAAATTGTTTCATACTTTGGTTTATCAAACAGGTATCAACCATCACAAATTATCATGTACTCTACCAATAGGAAGTGTGATTCTAGTTTTGAAAAGCGTAAGAAGAAAGAAAGATTAGAAACTACAACTCAATTTCAAAAGGGAATAGGAATAGAAAGTGTGATTCTGGTTTTGACAAATTTGTTGTGAAAGAACATCAATTTAATTCTGAAAATCAAACTCTTTTAGCACTATTTTTACTCTTTTCACATAACACTCCTGAATATTGTGAAAATAGCATGTAATGAAGTTATATAGTAGTTAACTACAAATGTATTTTGATCATATAAAAATTTATATTCTAAGGGCCCGTTTCCGCGAAATCTATTCTGCACTGGGGCCTCAAAAATTTGGAGACGGCACTGTCGCGTGACCAGGGTTGCAATTTGCAAACTGGATCGTGCATAAGGATGACTCTGGCTTCAGGTTCAATTGTGCGAGTGCTCGGGTGACGCGCACCTCGGCAGGCGAGGCCGATCTGGAGTCGGCGAGGAGGCAGGCAGCGCGTGCAGGCATGGCTTGCTGCTGGAGTTGGATTTGGGTGTCGAGAGTGGCAGAGACGGCAGCCGAGGACAAGGCGTCGCAGACTCGCAGCCGTAAGAGCAAGCCCAATGGCTGTCTTATAGACAATGGAGTCAGCTTTTTTGTCAGAAAAAGCATGAAAGAGAGGGTAGATGGTAGATGCAGCTGGCGCCGGTCGCCAGACCTGGATGGTGAGATAGAAAGCGGGCCCCGCGTTGCAGGGTTGAGACAGGTTGGTTGCTTATTTGTCTATTTAACTGGCTATAAGACAAGCCCTTGTCTAATCCATTGGGCTTGCTCTAAGGGAGCATCAGGAAGATAGCAGAGGTGATAATTTGTTGGTTTCGTCGAAGCGGAAAGCATCGCTGGAAGGCCTGGAACTATCCAGATTTTTACCGTGAGTAGAGGAGGTCTGACGCTATCGTTACCCTTTCTTTTTAATCTGACGGGTAAAAATTCTCTAGCTGACGCGGAATGATGTCATGTTAGGAAATGCACGCATTTTACTTTTATGTAAAGATTGTGAGTGACACACGACATCTGTGTCATCATCATCTTCTTTTCTTTTTTTTTGAGATCTGTCATCATCCTCTTTCTTTTTCTTCGTTTTCTTCATACACTGGTCATCCATAGAAATTCTAAGGAATCTCTCAATTGATTCTGCCCAGTTCTATCAGATTGGCCTATAAGCGGTTCGTCATAGATTAGCGAACTCCACAAACAGCGGTTCATTTTGCAGTATTACTGTCATCTCGCCTACTGGTAGGTGAAAACTATTTATCTTAGGCCGTCAACACTCCACTAATGCTGATATCAAATATTTATCAACATTGATTTTCTTCATTCTTGCTATTTGATAGAACCCAAGATTCTCAAGTCCTAAGCGGTAGAGTGGGTGAGGAATGCCAACACGATGATGCCAGATATTCATGAAGTTGCTGGGCTGTACCACATAATATCGCAATTAATCAGAACTGAATATGGGCAAGAATATTGAACAAAGTATTCTGTCAAAAAGAGAATATTGAACAGAGATAATTAACTGTTTGCTTACGTTTTCTGAGATTTTTGATACTTTGTGCTGACTGTGAGGCATCCATAACAGATCGCTGAGCCGATCGTTGGTACTCATTTCCTAACAATCAAAGGTTCCTTGATCCCGATTGAATTGTCACTTAAATGCAAAATTAACACAGAACTTTCAGGTACTGTAGATTCTGACATGGTAGTATCAAATGAAAAGCTAATCTGTGCAACAGAACTGCAATTCACAAAATGGCCAGACATACCTCGGATTTTATCCCAATGGCAGCAACAAAGTGACGGCAAGCCGGCTACTGCGGGTGTGGCGGCGGCCTTACGCGATGAACTCGGGGGCGAGTGGCCCAAAATGCGAGAATGTGAACGGCTGCGGTTACACGGCGACGAGTTGCGACGGCAGTGGCGGCCACCTCAGGCAGGGATGGGTGGCGCCGCCTCACTTGGTGGTGACGACCGACGAGCAGAGAGTGCGGCCTCCCGATGAGAAGAGGCGACGTATGGCTCTGTAACAATGGATGCCGACGGCATGCCTTTTGGTTCTGGTCCGGTTCGATCCAGAATCGCACTAGCTAATATCGGACGCTGTCTTGTTCAGCGTCCTTACTAGTTTGGTAATTGTTGGTACTAAATTACCATAACTAAAATTACAGGCAAATTCATTACAAAAAAAAATCGGCAGGATACAAGTACGGCTTAATATTGCCACTTCTTTATAGAAAACTGATAACGAACACGAAAAATTAGAGCATCTGAGAGTGAGCCAGTCGTTCTTCTTTTCCGCGTTATCTCATTCATAGTAGGAAACTGTACACAAACAAGAAAAAAGAAGAAGCCTAACAAGGGAAGAAGACAAAGTCACGTTTTGTCAATGTTGACCTGGACATATGGTCAAAGTCCCCTAATTCGCGGCAAAATTAGTCCATGCGCCAGGAGCCTTGACTTGAGGAACCAATGTTTCCCAAATAGCTCGTTCGAGTGCTTTGATGGGTACATCGAAGGCAAAGACGCGGCTAAGTTTAACTCCCAGCACCTTCCAGTCCTATAAAATAAGACAATTTCGGTTTTATGTGAACTTGATCTCTCTACCACTTGATTATCCATCTATCTGTGTTCGATCTACAGAAAAATTGGCACAAATGAAAGCGGAGGTTTGCATGCGGTGGACAATGTGGATCGGGAAACACTCCATCGCTAGCTACCTTGACTTATATCGGCCTGTGTGCTTGGGTACATAGGGCTTCAGTTCCAGCGCATTTAACTGAGCATTGATTAACTGAAATTGTTCCACTAGGGGCCAGAGAGCCCGGGAACCTAATAAAGGGGTCCAGGTGGTAAGGATGGAATAGAATGCATTACGCCAGAGAGGTTAGCAAAGGTGCGTAATGATGTCTCCATGTTTCTCATCTTCTTTCTCATTTATTAATTGATCACGTGAGAAGGTTATATTGGTGTTATTTATTGATTGTGTTGTGTAGTGTTGCATAATTAAAGACGACAACATCCCTCACAAGCTAGTGTCCTGTCCATGGTAGTCGTCAAACCGATCAATCACTGGTTGTGATCTCATAGTACAAATTCATATATATGCTATCTTTTTGATGAATCAGCCGTTGAATTATATAACAGGTGTGTGCTATCTGCATCAGTTTTGGTCTATAGCCTGTACAATAGCAACGCAGGGAGCATATGCAAATGTCCCTAACATGTTCTGATTCGTGAGATGGAGGTACCTTCGCTTAGATTGATGCAGTCAAAAAACAAGAGCAGGCAACTTGGCGGCCACCAGGTATCGAAGAGCAGCGACACCAATCTCCACTCTTCAGGAGATAAGGGGATGTGCGGGAGAGTCAGGAGAGAACGAGGATGACAACGATGAGCTTTCAGGTGAGGTAGTGGATCGAAGAGCGCCAGTGCCTCAGCCCTCTCTCTCTCCGCTTAGGGCTGCGCTGCAGCAGCGGTGACTTCAGGTCGAGCAAGGGAGCAGCCTCCTGGCTCCTGGGGCAAGAGGTGGCTGATGAAGGAGGGGGGGGCCCAGCAACAGCGACCACGCTGATGAGGGGCCAGCAACCTGCCGATGGCATGACCAGCTTGAGGTGCCGTCCATAAGAGTGTCTAGCGCTGGACGCCGCTGTTGTAGCTGGCGCCCAACGTCTGATTTCGTTGGGTACTTAATTTTGAAGATAGCTTTATACATTAATTGTAGAGCATAATGCATTTTCTCTACATTGTGATCTTTTATACCAATATGCACATGGTATATACACACATTTTTACAGGAGATAAAGGACACCAATATTTTTCTAGACGCTAAACAAAAACCAACGTTGGTCTACACGGACTAGACGACGTCTAGACGCATTAGACGTACTATACTTTTCTGCACTTAAGTAGCAAAAAATGCAAATATATAGCTTTAATCTTGTGTTGTGCAGCAGAAAAATTCAAATATATAGCATTGAAAATGACAAATATCAAATTTAGACAGAGTTATCACTTACTAGGTCTCAATTCTCACAAGTTATAAACATAATAAGCATGCTAAATATTAAATAAATAGTCAATTCATAATAAATTAATTAAATGCATTGGTTAATCATTGATATCTTCCACTTGTTCCTTCTCGTAATCTATACGGATCACGTCTTGTTAGTCTAGACGATTGTCCAGACGCATATTAGACTATCTAAACATGTCTATAGTATGTTTAGAGGCCACGTCAACACGGTCAAAGACCATCTAAACGGTCTTAGACGTGTTTTGTGTCTAGAGTGGTGACTAGAGCCTAGACTCAACGTTAACCCCAAGTATTGCGTCTAGACGCGTTAGATCTCAAGACTATGAAAAGAAAGGAATAGTTCATCGTGCGAACATAGCAGTGGCCACATCTCTGTCTCTGTCTATTTTCTTTTCGTTTCTTGTGCACTTACATTTTTTTACATCTTCTTAATTCTTGTGCCAAGGTATGTATATTGGTACAGAAGGAGTACATTTCTGCAAATTACATCAACTTAACAGAGTATCAGCTTGAGTGGGCGTTAGGTTTGTTTCGTTCGATCTTCCACCAGGATGTCAACAAGATATAGGCGAGCCATGTATGATATTTTCTTTCAATTCCATTCGATAAGAAGCCAAATAAATTTAAAGTGTACCCCCGCCCGAGTAAAGGCAAGTACTTAATGCAAGGATGTTATAATGGCAAAAGGAGTTCCTAATTAATTAAGATTAGAAATGAATCAATGAACAATTTCTATGTAAACAATGCCTTTTTGGAGCTTGAACTTTGCCTCAGTCTTCGCGGCAATATTGACCTTCCGCCTCGCCTAGGGGGGTAGGCGCTCCTTAGGCGGTCAGCGGCGCCTAGGCAGTCAGCAGCAAAATCCGGGAGCACAGTAAGAGTGGAAGACCGCCTGGAGAGCAGAAAAATAGACTTGTGAGAGGAAAATCTAACTGTCGGGCGTCGTTGCCCTTTCTCTGTCGGTCATTGCCACCTCTTCTCCGTCGCCGCCGTCACTCCTGGCATGGTCAGGAGAGGATGCGGTCGAGAAAAGAAAATCGCACGAGAGGATAAAGTCGGGAGAACCATTATAGAAGGGCTGATGAGTCAGAAAAATGTTGAATGGGTCATTACATGACAGTCCATCTTATGATTCATTCTTTATTTTTTAATTTTAGCCTTATTTTTAATATGAAATTAGTAAATTTGTAACGTCTAGAAAAACGCCTACACGCGTCTAGGCTCGCTTAGGCGCTAGGCGGTGGTTCACCGCCCGCCTAGCGCCTAACGCCTCTCCGAACAAGGCTCTCGACTGGTGAACATTCACAAGGTCCATACTGGAAGGCCTGATCGAAGAGTCTAGGAAACAAAAATTTGACCTACGACATGCAACTGTCCAGACTGGTCCTGTCTTGCTGAAGCATAATTCCTGATACCTTCAGATTAGACCTATCACTTGAGTGCTGAGCATCTCAACTGTCAAATATGATTGCCATAAAAAAGGCTTAGAAAGGCCTCTATGCACAACAGTACAACTATGTACACTAGATGCCAAAGATACATTGACATTTATTGGCTTGAGACATGAGGATGAATTCATTAATCAATATATATCAACATATAGGTTCGGTGCTTTTTTGCGGGGAAATACTCAATTTTACTTAGTATCTTTGTTTTGATGACCTCATCTTTATAATGCGGATCACTCTGTGTCTCGTCAATATTGGTCGAGATTGTTTCACCGTGGACCACAAATGTTAGAAGAAAAGAAGCTTGTTCATTTTGTTTTTGCAAACGTGATAATCGTTCTAAACTTCTGATATAATGTGTGCAATTTGGATTAATTTGATGCTGGCAAACTGACTGGCATTAACCTGTGGACAAACTGACCAGTAGACCGTGTTTACTTAGCAGAGTATGCCTGGTGAATAAATCATTTTAGTATAATAAAGATCTTTTATGTTGTTCTGTGATTATATCAGAACATTTCAACTGGTTATTATTTTTTTAACTACACGGTACGACTCAGACACTCACAATTTACGCACACTCAGCCTATGAACGCACATATGCACTAGTGCCTCGCTGGCGATGTGACCGTCACCTACCACTGAAAGCACAACGCCTTTAAATCCTAGAAAATTTGCTTTCACGGTGAGTCAAACCCAGGAGCGAAGGTGCTATTGAGGCTTTTGTAATCACTAGCCTAGCTACATGCTTTTCGCTCAGCTAGTTATACCATGGAACTAACACATGACATCATGAAATTCCTAGTTTAAATTTTGTGTGCCCATTTTCTTTCATAGCATATTTTGAACCGAAGCAATTGTACTCAATCTTGGCTTTTGTTGCAACATGTATAGTACACAGAGGGCATGTCCAAAATGAATAGGGTAAGTACTGGTTACCAGCTTAGAGAAGCATACAGGTTGTTGACGAGCCATGAGGCACAGAAATGAGCTCTGTCCACAAAGCATGCAGGCAGTTCTACAATGAGAGACAACAATGTGGAAGGTACCGTGGAAAATGAAAGTACCCAGTGCATGTTTTTGGGTGGAGTGATAAACGAGTATATACCGAGCCAAGCTAACCTCCATCATAGGCACATCGAGCAATTAAGTAACTGTGAGGTATGTGGAGCTGAGTCAGAAACTACCTTTCACGCTCTCACAAAATGCAGTGGCACTATAATTCTGGGCAGATCTGAAAGAGATGGCGCAAGTCAAGTTACCTAAAGCTCCATCGAGGACATGGGCTATAGAGACCTACTGGACAGTAGCTTATTTTTTAGAAAAGGGAATATGCATTAATATTCCAGCCTCTGTATCGATTGATACATGTAGCTGTGGACAGTAGCTTATGTTCATAAAGAGAATGCTGCTGTTATATTGTGTGGCATGTGGTCACTTTGGTGCTCCAGAAATGACCGAAATATGGCAGGACAGCTATCCTACCAAGAAGGCTGGGCTCTACACACGACTGATCACTTGATTCATCCATGTAAGTCGGACGCCTACTGCTAGCCAACACCACGAGTGTCAATGGACGAGGCCGCCCAAAGGGGTCATCAAGGTGAACATCGACGCCGCCTTCAATAACAGTGACCACACATGGAGCAGAGGGGCGATTGTGAGGAATGAAGCTGGGCACTTTGTGAAGGCTTTGGCCTGTTGGCTCCCGGCTGTGCAGTCGCCATTGATAGCTGAAGCTTGTCGTACGTGCGGGTGCCTCATTGCTAGTTAAAAATATCTGGGCAACTGTCATCACGGAGAACGGACTCTAAGACCTTGGTCGACCTGTGGCTTGACCGGAACACCAACAACCGGTCAGAAATTGCCATGATCCTGGCATATATCCAAGAGCTCTCTCTGAACTTCTCTTCTTTTAATTTAGCTCATGTAAAACGAAATGCAAACTGGGCAGCTCATCTCTGTGCTTAGAATGGCATTTTCTTGTAGTGTTCCCCACCGAATTTCTACTGCAATGTTTGTAGCATGATTGTAAACCCTATGATTAATGAAGAGAAGTGATCCTGGTCTCAAAAAGGAAAAAAAAAGCTTACAAAAGCACATTATGCCTTGATAATTTGATATATGGATCACGTTTATAACTAATTGTAGAGAAATGATCGTTTATCAAAACACATACCCACAGAATCCGACATACTAAGACCAGCGCCAACCCCCGTCGCAAAAAAGTTGTCCGTTACTGTAGAACAATGAAAAAAATATTTGATGAAGGTTTGATGATGTTTGCGCTATGATCCCATCTTCTCTCATTGTTGCCAGACTGGTTCAACAACAAGCTCATTTGTACCTTCTAGTCCCGCCTCATCATCTGTTGATAAAGTGTACTAGATGAACAAATTCCAAGGCATCTATGATATGAAATTGGTCCGTGACCAAAAAAAAACAAAGGGTAGGAGTAACCCAATTCAATATAGGTTGCTATATTTAACTTTGGTTGGAGAAATTCTACAAAGCAATACTATTCTTTGGTTTTTTCCTTCTAGCTTACAGCTCAGAAATAAATTCTTGTGAAAGAAATGTGATATTAGTCCTGCTAGAGAGCTAGTGTTGTATGCTAATGCTACTCCAATCCTTACTACCAGAGTTCTTTGTGGTAGTAATTTTACAACACGAAGTAGTGCCGTGAAACACCATGAGCTTGTGGACTTGTATCTGGCTCATCTTTGAACAGGTCAAGCAGAGGCCATAAGAAGAGTTATTTTCCAACAAGGCAAATGCCCAGCAAAACTAACTTCATTCATGACGACTTCTACTTTGGCCACTGTTCAGTTGAAACAGGATCAGAACCATACTGATGCAGTTTTTAGACCATGGCAATTTGCTACTTTAGGCACCTTGCTCAATTCAGACCGAAAGTATAGAGACTGGAGAAACAAATAAATGTGGGTTGATTCCACGTGTGGTGACAAAATGCATAAAACCTGAAAAGTAACTTCAGCTGACATTACACAGGCATATAGAATTTGAGTCATATCAGAAAATTCCAATTCGACGATGTGGTAATTGACCAAGATTGATATCACTGCTCTTAAGCAGCCCACGGTCCACCAGTACATCAATTTTTTTTCACTGGTCGATGACTGGAAAGAAGGCATAAGGTCGTGTATAGTCTGACTTTTTTTTCAACAATAGGCTCAATAAATTGCTGAACAGTAGCATCAACTATCACAAAATAACAAAAATGCCTAAGGACCATCGAGATATATATACATGAAAAGTGCCCAGCATTAGTAACATGTAGAGGATCCTAGTTTCAACAAATCTTACCATCCTGTAAACTGAGTGGAAAATGCTCACACTAATATCTTACTGCTCTACATATTGGCAAAATATTAATGCACTTTGAATTCTGAAGCATCAGGAAGATATGGGTGGTTGAGAAGCACACAACAATTCAAAAGGTAGCTGGAGCTGCACATCTGAAGCACCATGATGTATTAGACAATGTATTATTGTTTACCACTTCAGGATACAGACTAGGAGTTGTATTCATTCGCGCATGTGCTGTGCATAGGTCCTCTATCCTTTCTGATGCTATAGAGAATTTATCAACATGGCAGGGTGTGTCTTGATAAAGAAAGTTAAACAATTCCCCCAAAGTTAATTTTTTCCATAGTCTGGCCTTTGTCAGAAATTTAATCACCGGTCTATTGTCATGAAGTTCATTAATTTCAGCAGACTCGAATTTTCCAGTAGAACCAAATCAAACAAAACAATTTCATTTATCTTTTCAGATGAATGTCTACAACAAGCATAGTGGTCAGTATTATGCAGTGCCTTAGCGTTTAAACAAACCAAAGAGGCAAAGACTTCGTATCCATCAAATACTGATTCCATATTGACAAACCCATTAGTGAGAGCTGGACCTGCTCAAATGGAATGCAAATGGACATAAACAAATAAATGAGACAATTTTGTAACTCATTCAGATTTCAAAAACACTTAAAACTTCCAAATAATCTCCCCTCACCAATACAACCTGGAACCCGGAATATTCTAAATAGGTGAATACTTGTCATATAACACAAGACTGGAGATCAACATCACTTGTGACTTTCACACCCTCTTAGAGATATGATGATTGTTCCAGCCCGACAACTCCACCCCTCAGCCAAGAAAAAGATAGGACAAAGAAAGTAAAGAAAACCATGAGTCTGCTACCTCCATAACCTAACTCTCTCAGAGATACATGCACACAACAAACCTGGAGATGATTAAATAAAGAGAGTCTGCGAATAGTGAAATCAATGTGTAAACTAGGTTGAGACCAAAGTAAATAATGAAAAATTCAGAGATAAGGAGATTGTTTCCGTTACATCTGTGGCAAAGCAAGTCCAATTGACATTGAATATCACTAAGCTCAACAAATGGTCCAGTTAGTTGAGTGCATGGGACAAGATCTTCTTCTACATAAGATCCACAAGTAGCCATACGAGAAATCACAATGGACTGGAAACCTCGACTAGCACTTTCTGGTTAAAACAAAATATAGCACAAGTTACAATATTCCTCGGAAGGAGAGATAGCCCAACAAGATAGCCTAACCAGACCAATCACGCAACCTTACAAAAGGGTCAGCTGTTGACAAATCATGTGCAACCTTAGCACCCACCCAGCCAAGTGGTCCAGGCCGGCTATTATGATACACAAAATCAACAAGCGCACCCCTCGAAGCCCTATTTTCGGTTTCAAGCAGTCTATGCTGCCTTTCAATCCACTCACCGCTTATCTTGTGAGATACCTCAAGAATCATAGATTGTAGCACTCTTGCATTCAATACAAAGAACTTGGCAAAGTTAATATGCGAATTGGTGCCTCCATAGTTTATCAACACAATTTTCTTCAAACGAATATCAAGGGTACCAATAAGATTTTGGTACTTGTGAAACCACACATTTTTCTCCCCACGCATGCACGACTGAAAAAGCAAAATGAACACAAAAATGGTGAGAAGCTAGCTTCAGAGCAAGTATCATTATAAGTGACAAAGAAGTAACGAGAAAGTATTTCACTGAGAAAGTATAGTCACCTCGATGTACAACTTTTCCAAGCAGGGAAAGCATTTCATGAAGTTTATAACTACATCCAAACTAAGATGTCTCTGCGATAAAGCTAAAACCTTCATATTGGGCATCAGAGTCGTCAAGCTAATAAGTTGTGATCCCTGAGTAAAACACAAAATACAAAGAGCAACATGAGGATCCGGATAAGGGAATTGAGATTACTCGTGGTGGTCAAAGTGAGATTGAATCAGATTCACAAACCTGAATGATTGTGGTGCCAAACTGAAGCCTGGCCAGGTCATCGGGGACTTGTCCCAGAATATGCAATTTTGGAGCAGAGATAATCGAGATGACCATTTCCCCGGGACAATTTTTTAAAAGAAGCAATCAGTCCAGACTGGGTGCGTCCTCAATGACAACTTGTTGCAACTTGTGGTCTTCCCATCCCGGATGCAGACCTATGCTTCTAAGGCTAGGGGACACGATTCGGATGCAGGAGCAGCCGTTGGTATAACGCAGCAGCAAACTCTCCAGGACAGGGCAGCCGGAAAGCAAGCCGTGCATCGAGCTATCCGAAATGCTGACTCTTGATAGGCTCAACTGCTTGAGAACCGGAAATTGGAGCGC
This sequence comes from Eragrostis curvula, assembly GCA_007726485.1. Taxonomy (NCBI): domain Eukaryota; kingdom Viridiplantae; phylum Streptophyta; class Magnoliopsida; order Poales; family Poaceae; genus Eragrostis; species Eragrostis curvula. Next base: position 24,033,753 of record CM017445.1, read on the forward strand.
GCCAGCGTTGTCTCCATCCGGGAACCCACCGCAGCTCGAGAAGCTGGCAACGCGAAGGGGGGGGGGGGGGGGGGGGGGGGGGGGGGCGAGAGGCTGTGCACAGAAGAAGGCAGCGGCGGCAGCGGATCCACACGTTGAACGCCGTAGTCGAACTCGAGCTCCTGGAGATTGAGGAGGGCGGGGGACTGCAGCCAGCCGTCTAGTATTGCGGTGGGGTGGTCGCTGAACATCAAGAAGAGACCGGGGATGTAGAAGCGGCGACCAGGGCCCGGGTGCGAGGAGAGAATGCCGGAGATCTCCTGCTCATAGATGTCCGCCGAATCGTCCCACCAGTCCCCGGCCTCCCCGAGGTCGAAGTTGAGAGGGGCGGAGCGCCATAGGTGGCGCCACCGGGAGGAGATTACCTGTGAGCGGGCGCCGTCCTTGGTGGGGATGAGGGAGACGATCTCGCCGAGGATGGCGTCGGGGAGGCGGCTGATGCGGTCGAGGTCCTCTTCATCTTCTTCTAGCCTCCTCATCTTTGGTCCGGTGAGCGTCCCCATCGCCGAATGGCGGCGCGGCGGCCGGCGGGGATTGGGGATAGGAACGGCCAGCCAAACCTCACTCACCCTGTTCGTGAGTCTACTCGCTTCCTTCACATTTTTCCCCCTTTTATTTTAACACAGGAGTCTAGTCGATTCTTTTTTCTTTTGCTCTTTTTTGGCACTAGAAAATCAATTTCAAATTTAGTTCTATTTTGATGTTTTTCTTGGTGCCGCGCCAAATATGTAGAAGTTGATCATGTAATACTGAACATCACTCAAAATGCTCTCAATCCCAATTAAAACTTTCAATCAAGCTTCAATCTCTTTCTGCAGTACAAAAACTAATAGTCGAATTATGGATTTTACATGCCGCTGTGATATTTCCTAAAGCTTTCCCTATAGACAGAAAAGTGAAATTAATTTGCTTGTTATATGGTCACAAGAATCCTGCTATATGTTTAACTGCAGTTTACTTCTGCCATATATGACCAGCAGTTCTCGGCCAGCACTCACGGCGTTAGGCCAAAAATCATCTATACGCGCATGCAGACATAGAAGTTGATCGGTTGCACGGCAGTTGTACGTCCTGCTCGTGTGTGCAGCAATTCCATAATCATCAGAAATTAAAGTGACACTGTCTATAGTTTTTTTTTTGGCGAAAGTGACACGCCTACTATATCTCGATATAATGGTATCTAATGAGAAGCATTATATTGTTAATCTATATGATTTTATTTTCATATTTTGTGGCCAAAGATAAAAACTTGTCGCGAAACCGGCTGACAGGGATTTATGGTTTGGTGTGCCTCCTTCTCAGGTGACTGAGATTTGCTAATTCTCAGTCACTTTTTTCAATCGTTGAATGTTCGTCCAACCACCCAGATTTTTCATTTACTTGTGCCAAAAATGTTCTATGAAAACAAAAATATTTCACCTAAAAGCTAATTGTTCAAACAATACAGTTTCATTGTTCCACAAGCATATTTTTATTGTTTCAAAAATGTGACTGAGAGATCTATACAAAATCTCAGTCACCTGAAAAGGAGGGAATCCTTTTATGGTTTGGAGTAGGGAAAATCACTTATATGCCATCCCTTAAACTTCTAATCCTTAATCCGTCATCGGTAAAATCCTTATTCCTTATATGGCTTATATGCCAACGTTCCTAAGTTTTAATCCCTTGCATGCCATGGTGACCATGTAAAAAATGGCTCCTTTGTGGGCTTCATCATTTGAGCAATACCATTGTCATCTTCTTTCTTTAGCTTGTCTGCCATAACCCACCGTGCCGCGCCCGACACCGGTCCGCCGCACCCCCTCCTCTAGGGCCTTCTCGTGCACACGCTACTGCAATCCCTCCTCCATGGCCGTCTAGCGCTCACACCACGAAGCCCCCGCACGAGGGCACGCCTGCGCCGCGCTCTCGCGCCCCAGGCCGTGCCCGCACCGCGACAAGGATGACCTAGGTGGTGTGAGGCCGCGTCCACGTCGTGCCGGGGAGCCGGATCGGGGAGTCGCGCCGCCGCCGTCCAGAGTCGGAGAAGATGAGAGTTCGCCGCCATGGACATTGCGACCTCCCAAGTAGTAGAAATTGGGGCGGAGTCTGGAGGAGGCGAGCAGGCAGAAGAGTGGCGCGTGACTCAGGTCGATTTTGCTGAGGAGGAGTTGCCCTCGAGGCCGCGATGGCGATGGTGACACTCGCAGTGCAGATCCCATCTCGTTCGCTTGAGACGGACGTGCCACAACGACGCCCCCGTTTACCCTGGCTCAAGCTTGACGGCTGGCGGCAGCCTTGCTGAGTCGCGTAACCCTCTCTTCCCGTGCCATAACCTCGACGACCACGGTGTTGGCAGTCCTAAGGCCTAACAGAAATTAATCCGCAAGCGTACAGATACCGATGTAACTTTCATTTATGAGTATTCCTAAGGTATCGAATCCACAGGGAAACAGTGTACTAAAAGCTCTAATCTTAGTTAAATTATCCGAAAAAGGTGGCACAAGAGTGTAGCTAAAAGCAATGGTGACAAAGGTCTTCTGGCCAGGTAATCTAATGTTAAGGAGTTATACAGCTGGGCAACTTGGTAAGGTCCTTTCTCTATTATTCATTTTAGGGCACAAACAAGCCAAAGCAGCAACCCAGGTTCAACTACACTCAAGGGAAATGTTTACTATTGAAAAAAATACTAATCGATAACCTGGATGTGGTGGATTACAGATAGCAGTACGTCTGTGTCACACCCCAAAATTTCCTATTTTGGGATGTGAACCATTTTTAAACTTTACATGCCAATTTTCAATATTTTCAAAGGTTTTTCTTATATTTTTATTTAAATTGAATTTATTTTGTCTTATAAAATGTTTGCACTAAGTTATTTTATTTTATTTTAACTGAAAGGTCTATTTAAAAAAAATAGTTTGATTATGAAAATATTTAAATAAACAAATTTTAGTTTGTCTCAAAACTTTAAAAAAATGTTTGTTTTCAGTTTCTAGTGTTTTCTTTAAAATTGTTTGAGTCTTTTTATTATTTTATAAACCGGAAAATACCCTTCCTAAATGGCCCCTAATCCTTTTTCCTACCTGTCTCTCACGTCAGTTGCAACCAGGCCAAAGGGCCATCTGCAATCTGTCTAGCAGCACGACACGATCCCGTGTGTCCTCCTCCCAACACTGATCATTCCTCTTCCACAAAATGCCATGAACATCCAACCCAGCTCCCTCTACGGCGCAAATAGCTGAGCACTTACACTCCACTACGGGTACAACAGATCATCTACCCATACTCCATCAATTTCCATCAAAGAGAAACAAAAACTGCTGCTCTTATGGCCATTACTCACCTTCCACTATGGCTGCACGCCCTCCTCTTCTCCCTGACCTTTTCTCTCCCTATTTGGCCCTATGAAACAGCACCTGGACGCCCCTTTCCCTGACTGATGACCTCCCCTGCCTGTTCTCATTTCTTTCCATCCAGTAACCACAAAACCATCTTCATCTCTCTGCTGCGTCCAGCAATGGCGCCCCCGATTGGCATCAGCGTTCCCATCGATTCAACCAACAAAATACCGTCAAATTTCACCAGTTAGTCCCTCCCTATATCCTCTACATCATACCCTAAGATCAAGGCCAAAGAAGCTCCGATGCAGAAGCAATTTGATTCGCCATCCGGTTTGCCTGTCTGTTCGCATCCAGCCATGCCGTCCCAGGTTGGCACGGACGTTCCCGGCGAACCAGCCATCGGCGTGCCTCCAAATTTTACCTGCAGGTGCACCTTTATATACCCTACAATCTATCCAAAGATCATGGCCAGAGGAGCTGTGATGTCTCAGGAATCAGATTCGCAATCCCCTGATCCCTGTCTGTTCACTTACAGCTGCAACGTCCTCTGTTGGCTTTCGCGTTCCCGTCGATCTGTTCATCCAACCGCCGCCAAATTATGTCAGCGTGTGCGCCGTGAAGTTTTCTACATCATATCCGAAAACCGTGGCCAGAGCTGTCCCTATGCGGCCCGGATAGTGTTTGTAATAGCCAATCATTCCTGTTCTGGACGCATGTAACGCGTGCATTGGTATTTCTCTCCCTATTGTTTTTAATCCAGAAGCTTTATTGATGCAATTCCCATACCATAACTTGGCTCATCAAGTCCTAATCGTTACCACAGGAGGAGTCGCCGAGATTTGACATAAAGACCCCAGGAACGCCGTCGGCGTTTAAACTGCCGCAGAACAACCTTGCTGTGTTTGAGCGGTTCGATCTCCAGTTGAAGTGAATTTGTGTCCAAACCACCTTTCCATCGTCATGTTCCCAGAAACAGAGAACATTTCTAATCAAGTATCCTCTGTTATCATGCAGCCAATCATCAGGAACATGGATGAATTCATCATGCTGTCTGTGCGCAGATAACAGTGAGCGTTTCGGCGTTCCGTTCTGTTTTCCCATTCCAAAGGATGGTTCCATACATGCTGAACCACTCCACTGAATTAGTGATGTCATGTTCTACAGGTTGCTTCATTTGTCTCGCCAAAATACCATTGATGCTGACATAGCGTCTCAATGTCGTGGCCACCATCCGATACCCGTCGTTCACCATCTGCCCCGAGGTTTCGCCACTGTTGCACAACATTTGGTGAGCTCATTGTACCCTTGTTTCACTCCCTAACCCTGAATGAGCTCATAACATTGCATGTTGTTCTTAGCTATGTGTGCTTGTGCTTGTTTTTCATGTTTGCGCGAATAGGAATACACGTTTGGGAATTGCGCGAAGGTCTTGAAGGTCAAGAATTGAACTCACTGAGCAACAACCTCCCAAAAAGGCAAGTGTCCTTGACGCATATTGTACCTATTTTATAACTGTTTTTGTTTACGAAAATGCATGCTTGAGTCAAATGAACACGAACCTATGTGTAGGGTTTACTAGATTAATTCCATATAATTCCTTGTCGCCTTAGTTTACCTTTGCTTCTGTTTGGGTAGAATTGCTTAGCCTCGCCGTGTCTTGGGTTGGGAATGTTAACTTGACTAATTGAACTTCTGTCACATGAGGGTTGAATGGGTAATTTCTTTAGCAACATGATTGGAGCTTAGGGATTTGGGTGATTATGGTTTGGGGGCTGTGCTGGGGTTACCGGCAGCTCGGGGACTGTGCAGGGATTACCGGTAGTCCCTTGGTTTTGTTGATCACCTAAATCTAAGGACCGGTTCATGGAGCGACGACCCATGAAAACCGTACAGCCACGAGTCCAAGAATGGGCGCGGCCTGGCGTATGACACTGTGGAGACCAGTTCCGTGCGTGCCAAACGGCGGTGCGAGGAAGGCGGGGTACGCCGGAATCGTCGGGAGAGAGATGTGTGGGGACAGGAGGGCTACTCCTCGGAACCATCTGGCACAAGAGGGGGCCTCTAGGGGTCAAGGGTATACTTCCCCTATCGGTGGAACCTTAGTGGGCACGTACAAGCTGGAGGAAGCTGTGGAAAAGCCTTGTTGTGATCTCCTGGCCGCACACCTAAGGAAGTGTGCATGTGCTTGGCCAGCATGGCATAAAGGAGACTTTAGTCCACCTGGCAACAGGGGACGGAATCACAACTCGTGGGGAAAAGTGTACAACCTCTGCAGAGTGAAAACTGTCATGACAGCCGTGCTCACGGTCAAGAGCGGCATGGACCCTCACACGATTAGTTGGGACTGATGGTTGGATGGGAATCACAGTGGGGTAACTGTGATTGGTTACAGGTGCAGTAACCTGTAGAGACGTACAGGGTGGTTGGAACCCTTTATCTTGGCAAGGTGGAGTAACCTTGGCCGTTGGAGGTATATATCATCTAGTAAATAGGAGTTGCTTTTATAAAATGTTTTACTCAATCGCATTTATGCAAATAAACCCTATTAGCCTTTCTTGCTTTTAGCCAACATGTCATACTTTCCCCCACTTGCTGAGTACTCTATGTACTCACGCGGACCCAAAACCACCTTTTGTTTGTTGCTCAGTGAACGAAGACATCGAGGAGTACTTGAAGCTGGAGAAGGAGTGTTCTAGGCATGCGGTCTTCCGGTCGACTTCCTGTGGAGTTGAAGGACGCCAACGCTTTAGATTTTTTTTCCGCTGCAATGTAATCTTTTCTTTTAGACCACTTGGTCATTCTTGTAATATTGTTATCGATTTAATAAAGATATTGTTCTTTTATCACATTTATTGTCCTGTGTGCGTGAAAATTGATCCTGGGCACGCATACAGATGCATTCGGTTTTGGTCTTGAAAACCGGGTGTGACAGTTTGTCACACGTACTCGCGGTTACTATCATCCATGGGTTCAAGAGCAAATCAGGAATAACTCTTGGTCTAAACACCACGTTTACACCTATCATCACTGCTAGCAATCATGAATAAGCTAGCCTACGTAATAAATAGATAAATATTTAATGCATACCTGAAACTCATAAATAAATAGAGCAGAATGCTTTCCTTTTTTGCCCGATCGATAATCTCTTTACATGTTACCTGGCCTGAAAGACTAAGAAGACTACTCCCAGGCAGTAAACATACCCAAGGCGAAGAAGAGGAAGAGCCTCACCATACTCCCGGGACTACTAATGTAACACCCTACTCTAAAACAAAGCATATAACACAAAAAGAAATGCTTAAAGGACAACGAGAGAAGCCATCAACAGTACTCTATTAAGCATCACGCTAACGCAACGTGCAACAAGGTGATCGAAGCTCCAAAAGGTCAAAGCATTATTATTACAAACTCAAAGTCTTAAACATAGGAAAAACTAAAGATCGAAGTTCAATGACGAGTGCACGTGCAAAACAGCTACTCCCCATGCCCATCATGCTTGCTTTATTCATTAGCACCTGGAAAGATGAAAGGGGTGAGATAAACTCAGCAAGTAATGGCTATGAATATACACATATCTCACACATGGTTGTTTATTAGTTTTAAAACAAGTGAATAATGAGCAGCCAACATGAGAAGCAATAAACAACCAAAGGTACACTTTCAATTAAACGATAAGATATGAATCGACCATCCATAATTCTCCAAATACAAGATATCACAATCTCCATGATAATTCAACATCCTCCGACGATTAAAAAGAATGTATGCATGCCATGATGCAACTTCAGTGAGAGTTTTATGTCGGACGATGCCAACCTCTCATGCAACTCCATGTACCGGTACTAGTCATGCACGATGGCAATGACAGGCCTTTAAACTTCAGATGAATTAATGCATATGCATGTATGTATGAACGACAAGTATGCGTGATACCGCTGATTCCAACCAGTTCAAGACATAGATCTTCATCAAGTATTATTAACGACATAGATAAAACTGATCCAAGTGTCAAGCATATGAGTTTGACAATCATTCTCCATGCATCAAATAAGCAATCATCAATCACCAATGGTTCAGCGAGAAAAAAAAGCAATTTGATAGTGTTTTTGTTGTGTTTGCCATTTTATTCAGAAAAGATGCAAAACATGCATACAGACATAGCGATAGCCACATCCCCTACGTTACTTGCCTCTTAACCGAAGACGATGAAGAGAACTCGCCAAATCAAGGATTAGAAGTGCTACCACCTGATTCAACAGTAGTAACTGCATATTTAAAATCACATCATCATATAAAAACTGAATGTAAAGCGCTCCTATGGTCGTTTGCAAAGAAACCCGAAACAGTCCCTTAACGGCGAAAACTGTCTTCACAGAACAGTCGGCTTAACATTTTCATAACTATTTTTATACAACAGATAAAAGGCTAAATGAGCACACTACGATCATGTACAGAAAATTATCTACAAGATTTCTATTGAACGCAAAAATTAAATCTGACTGTACGAGGGTTTAAACTGACAAACAAAACAGGCATTCAGGTTTCTCGCTACTATGCAAACAACTGATATTCAGAAAATCGTATCTCCATAAATACAAAACTAAATTAGGTGTTTAAGCACTCTATGGAAAGGTATTGAAACCCTCTACGGCTTTAGAATGTACTAGTTTTTCAGAATCGATCTATTGGAGCCTCAAAAAAAAAGATCAAACAGGTACTGCACTCCCTGAAGCTGTAACCTGACAGCAACAAGACCCCAAAGAACTGAACCCCACCAGCAGTTTGCTAGGATTTGCTTTCGCCCCTAAACGAAAAAACGGAGGAACAAAGGCCTGAACATATCCCTTACCCTACGATGGAATCCAAGGAATCCTTCTCTTCTTTGCACCTCTCGCTGCCATCCTAATCAAGTGTTGTTGCTGCCCCAAGCCTGCCTGCCGGGAACAAACACGAAGGCCAGGGAGAATCAGCACTAGCAGCAGCTAGTTTTTTCCTCAAGAGCTCACTTGGAAGATCAACATACCTAGAAGATCGCCTCAGCTAGCTGGGAGAATGCAGGAACGGAAGAGCGCCGCCGCCTCCAATCCCCCCATGATCCCAAAGAACGTGAACAGGCGTTACTATCGTGAATAGCTATGTGGGTGCAGGTTCGGACTCTACTTGGGCCTGATTTACTCCCTTAATTAGCCCACTAATCAGGCCCAAAAACAAAAGGCTTAACTGTTGTTTTTTCCTGGGCGTTATAACTAACTCTCCTTGCCTCTCACTCACTACAAGCAGCGCTTCTGTAAGGATCACGGAGTACCGAGAGGGGGGTGTAGCGTCCCGCCTCCTCGAGGCCGGTCCCGCACGCCTGGCAGCTCTCTAGGACGTCAAGACTGGCCCCACAGATCAACACACGTCTTTCCTGCGCACTTTGTCCTCACTCGTGCGCACCCGGGAACGACTTCCCGGTCGGTCACCCATCCCGAAATTGCTCCAGGCCAAGCACGCTTAACCTCAGAGTTCTTTCGAGATGAGCTCCCGGAAAAGAAGTTGCAACTTGTTGATATGAGTATTCTATCAATCCTATTAAACCCTGGGCCAGTATGTTACATACTCACCCCCTTAGAAGACCGACGTCCTCGTCGGTCAACCCCAGTCCAGAAACGTCCCCTTTTGGCCACGTCCGTGCGTCCAGTGCCAGCGCATGTGCCATGCTGTGTGACCACTCTGGGCCCACACCAGCCATACGCACCATGCCTGCGCAACTGCGCCCACACGCGCCCGTGAAACCGCGAGGGTCGGCTCTGATACCACTTGTAGCGTCCCGCCTCCTCGAGGCCGGTCCCGCACGCCTGGCAGCTCTCTAGGACGTCAAGACTGGCCCCACAGATCAACACACGTCTTTCCTGCGCACTTTGTCCTTACTCGTGCGCACCCGGGAACGACTTCCCGGTCGGTCACCCATCCCGAAATTGCTCCAGGCAAGCACGCTTAACCTCAGAGTTCTTTCGAGATGAGCTCCCGGAAAAGAAGTTGCAACTTGTTGATATGAGTATTCTATCAATCCTATTAAACCCTGGGCCAGTATGTTACAGGGGGGGGGGGGGTGAATCGGTAGTCACTTTTTGCTTTCTTCGGTAAGGTACTTTAGCAACCTAATATCGAGCTAGGTGATGACAAGAAGTAAGCGATGCGCACACACTAGCAAGACTAGCAAAGAGCAACCCTACCCAAGCAATTCCACCATGAGCAAAGCAACCCTATCAATCAAGCCTACTAGCAAGAAGTAAATGCAGAATAGTAAATGCTAGCAAGTAAAGAGATGAGATAGAGATTGCTCATGGATTTTTAGCCCGTGGTATCGGGAGGATGGCGCCTCCCCCTAGTCCACGTTGGGTCACTCCCGCCGGAGTCTCGACCCCTCCCTCCGCTCGATGGCGATCCCTTCTAGAGCATTCTTCACCCTCCGAGTGAAGACGCGGGCACGTCCCGCCGGCAACTCCGGATGCTTCTCCGAAGGTAAGGATCCGCACGTGATGCGGTCCAAAGGGCCCTCACTTCACGTAGATTCTTTCACACGGGAAGCTTGAAGACCGTGTACAAACTTGCGGCGTCTTCCACACTCCTTGGCAAGCTCACCACCGACGCCTAACCGGTCTAGGTCTTGCCATAGACCAAGAGTAACAACCCAAGATGACTCTCTATGCACACACTAGCCCTAGATATCAAAGGATGCTCTTGTTACTCTCTCACAAGCACTAGGATCACTCCAAATCCTCAACAAGTGCTCTCTCTTCTTGCTCTTGGCTTTCCTTGGGCAACCTCACCTGTTCCACTGGCCAAGAGGCCCTCAAAGGGGCATGCTACTAGCTATTTATAACCTTCCTCCACGAAACTGGCCGTTGCCTCAAAAAGCAGTCTGTCAGCCTAGTCACCGTATCATACGGTGACTACTGCATCTTCAGCCTTCCCTGCTGACTTCTCTGTCTTCATAGTTATCGTATCATACGGTGACTTCTTTCTTCTCATCTTCAGCAACTCGTCCATTTTGCACTTCCCCTGTAAACCATACGGTGACCTACCGTATCATACGGTGACCATGATACGGTGACTCTACCAGAGACTCTCCTTTCTCTGGATTTGCCTGTCCATAGTCACCGTATCATACACTGACTACCACCGTATCATACGGTGACTTCTTCTCTCTGAATCTGCAGAAACTGCCAACTCCCTAAAAACCATACGGTGACCACCGTATCATACGGTGACTATCACCCCTCATCATACGGTGACTCCAGCAGAGATTTCCTGTCTTCAGTCTGCAATTCTTGTAGTCACCGTATCATACGGTGACTAGTACCGTATCATATGGTGACTTATGTCTGAAGACCATCTTGATCATCTCCTCGATCCTTGACTTCATCTTCACTCTGCTTGGTTCCCCAAGCTTCTCTTCTGCCACCCTAGCATCTGAGAGCCTCACATTGCATCCAATGATCTCTACCACTAGTGTGCACTAAGAGAACGAACTCGAACCCTCTTGATAGTCCGGTGTTTTCTATGGACTCAAGCCTACATCTACACCAAGCCAACACTTGCTTGGTTCTAGCATGTGCTTGCCTTGATCCATCTCCTCAACCGCGACTTCATCAAGCCCAATGTCCCGAGTTGTTGAGGCAACCAATCATCGAGATATCCAATAGAGAAATGGTTGACGTAGTCCTCCATCATATGTGACCATAGGCAAACAACCTACAAAAGAGTTAGTCACATACAACATGATCATCCAATCACCTAAACATTGATACCTTTGGGGTTTCCGTACTCCAATGATCATGAAGCTTACAATCTCCTCCTTTTTGATGATTAGTGACAACATACATAAAAGATATGGAAAGAAAGCGCAGGAAATTGATCGAGATGATTGAAGGAAACGAGAAGGTTAACTAGACCGCTCAAGTAAAGGATACAGGTGAATACAAGAGCAAGAACGGCGTAGTACTCGATCACTATGAACTACACATCATGATATAAGATAGATAAAAGGTATAACATGATGAGTAGAGAAGTGAGGGACATAGCTCAAAAGGGTATCACCTGCAAAATAGAGTTAGTGCACAGAGGTGATTAATAGGATTAAGAACGAGTGAGCTATGTCCAACACCTTGTAATGATATGATAAAGAGAAGATCCTGCAAAAGCAAGTTAGTTCACATATCATCACAAGCATAAGATGAATACACACACAAGGAATCAACACATACATCACAGGCATAACGATACCAGAAAGATATATAATACAAGTGCAGTGTATGTAAATGAAACCAAATGCATTCTCGATGAGTTAAAGCAAGGCAAAAGAAGACCGAGCTCATCGGAAACCACGAACATCCAAAAGAATATACAAAGTAACTCCAAATGACCTGACTATCCAAAATGCCCGAGAGCTCCCCCTAGATACAAGCACACTCTCGATCAAGTCACACTCCCAACTCCCCCTAGACATTCTCTCCCCCTTTGGCACCAAGTACCAAAAAGATCATCGAGGAAAGATATGCTATCCTACGCGTCGGGGTCTGGAGGTGGTTGTTGACGGTGTAAAAACTATGAAATTACCGTCAACATATCGGTAAATAAATGGCTAATAATCACCAAGGTTCTAAGCATAGTAGTTAGGAATTAATCTACTTCCACGAGTTTTGGTGATTTTTGGATGCAAGAGTGAATTATGCAATAAAGTGGGCCTGCACCGAGGAAAAGGCAGGCCGGCCGACCCCTCTTGGCGCCCAAAGGCCTCGGCCCTCCTCCAGCAGGCTGTAAATGGGCTGAAACGTCACAATTCAAAGCCTGTGCAGCAGAATTCCACCGACATACCGTCTGGTGGGCTGTTTGGGCCTCAACTTGGCCCTTACTCCAGTTCTGCCGCCCCCACGAAGGAACCGACCTTCGAACCGACACCAGGAGGCAATCTGGAGCGTCCACGCAAGAGGCGGTGGCGAACCGCCACAGTGGACGGCCGGCCGGACCCCTAGTAGGCCGGTCGGCCTGCCTTGGCGGCCCCGCCACGTCTCCTTGACCTACATAAGCCCCCTATCCTAAGGAGGCTATAAATAGCCCTGGTATTCGCAGGAACAATTCGCACCTCACTGATCCAAGAGATAAATTACTCATTTGTAGAAGTAGAGTTAGTATTGGAAGTTAGAGTAGAGTAGAGTAGAGTGAGAGCTCTTCTCGAGGTTCCGGAAGTCTTCTCGGAGTTTCGGTATTGTTCTTGTATCTTAACTCTTGTAGAATTACTCTTTTATTATTTATATAATTATTTCTATAATTATTTTGTTTATTCTTTATTTATTTCTTTTAGTAATTCTTTTCTATTAAAGTTTATTTACTTAGTTAAGCTAGTGCTCATAATAGTCTTGTTGTGCGTTTCGTGATTGTGTCTAAGTAGTATGAGTGAGTGCTTTGCCGAAATGGAGTTCGCGTTTAGTGAAAGCTATGCTACATTCTTAGATAGGGCTATTCTCTCGATCAAGAGTAGTTCCTCTAGGATAGTTGTAGGCGTGGTGCTTAGAACTATACCTATGCACGATTGGCGTTTGTCTTTACGGAGGACGGTAGCCCCACGTGTGACAGGCGTGTTCAGGCCTTTGCAATCCGCCACGTTCAAAGGCAATCCAACCGGGTCCTCAATAGCGGTTAGATCCCGAGGGGAACCTGCAGTATTGGGGTTCAGTTCTAACCTCGGCACGATGGCCATGCTCCGAAACAACATGACTTGAGTGTGCATAACCTTAGCTATAGTACATAACCTTGTAGAATTAATTACTAGAAGTAAATAGATGTAAGATTAACACATAGGAATCTTTGCCTCTATCTCGTTGTTCTCCCAATGTAACTTCTACTATCTCTTTTATTTCTTTGGATTATATGGTGAGTGCCACCCATATATCATGTACCCTTTTACCCCGTCTTAAGTAAGGTATCGTTATTTCGCATAATAGTATCTACTTTGTTACATTTTCAACTTCCTATCGCTCTACTTCCCTGAGGAAATATAAATACGATAACCCTGGAGTACTCCAAGGTGAAATGTTACAATGATGTTCCGTGCACTTGCGGAATTAATGGAAAATTAATTATACGCATATTCACCGCCAACAGTGGTGCAGTGGCCTCTGAAGCAGAAGAGCTGACTCCCCCTGAAGCTGTGCCTACCACTGGAGCTGCTGTGCTATCTGGCTGAGGGGATGCCACTGGTGCTGTCCACATCCAAGACCTGGGCATCCCTGGAGATCTGGGTCGTCGAGCATAAGTCACAATCTGCCTCTAAAGTGCATACTCAGGAGTGTCTGTCTGCAGAAGGACCTGCTCGAGCTCAGCAACACGCTCCTCTATCTCTGACTCTGAAGCTGTGTGTACTGAGGGGGTACGTGACCGAGAAGGAGTCTCACTGATTGTCCAAGAAGTACTCCCTAGAGCTGCCTTCTTCTTCTGTGGAGTCTTGAAGCCAACAGCAGTAGCTCTATCTCCAACAATGTCATATCCTGCAGCCACCATATCTCTCACGTCCTCAACAAAGGTCTGCCCAGACATAGATGGAGCATCCACAATCTCTTGAGGAATACCCTCTGTAGCCTCTGCAGGAGTGATCTCTGCTGCTCTACCCTCTGAGGTGGTGATCACTGCCACTGTCATGACTGGAGGAGAAACCACACTGGAAGTAGTAGGTGCTGAGGTGACTGGAGACTCAATCCCTGTGAAGTCAAGAGTGCGTACTGGCATAGGGGATGAGATCCTAGTCACAGAGGTGATGTGCTGAGCTGGGGCCACTGCCGGTGAAGTACTCAATAAGAAGGCAGACGGTGTCATGAACTGACCCGGTGAGAAGGATGGCAGAGAAGAAGGTCGTGCCTGTGAAGGTCGAGCCTGAGTGTAACCTGCCATCCCTGACGTTCCAGCAAAGAGAGAACCAAGTGGACTCTGAGAAAACTGTCCCGCGGGAGTCATAGGGGCTGATAGCATGGAAGAGTACATCCCTGGAGCAGCTGTGGTCTGTGGAAGCTGTAGACCCTGTGGTGGCACTAGTGAAGGTAGAGCCATCGGGGGCATGGGAGGCATCCCCGGAACCACCTGACCAAGATAACTAAAAGCTGCGGCAAAGTAACCAAAGATACCCTGGTTTGCCATCTGTGTGTTCCTCAGAGTCTCTGCCATCTGCTGAGTCCACTGTCTGTGCTCAGCCTCTCTCCTCTCCTGGTCCTGTCTCCACTGCTCCTGCTGATCAAGTCTCTGTCTGAGCATGTCAAGCTGTGCCTGTAGAGCAGGATCTGTACCTGTAGCTGCTGTGGCTGGTGGAGCTGTCGCTGGTGGAGGTAGAGCTGGTGTGAAGTCAGGATCTGCTCCATGGTGAAGTGGGGACTCTAGTGAGAAGTCCATTTCCTCTGTAGCTTCACTCTGCATGCCTGCGCCTCTGCCTGTGAGGAGCTCCCCTCTGAATCATCAGCTCTCTAAATGCACCGTGGGCCACTAGGGGGTAACAACACATACTCTGCGGTCACCTCAGGAAGAGCCTGCTACTGAGCATCAGTCATGAAGCCATTCATCAAGTCAACCAGCAGATGAGAGGTCCAAAAGGTAGCTTCCTGGAACCGACCCTCTCAGCTATCACATCCTGCATCTGACAAATGATAAGGTTTGCTAAGTCAAATGGTTGCTCAGTGAGGATGGAAGCAAGTGTCCACTGAACCAAGCAGGAGATCCTGTCCTGATAACCCTCACGGGGTACAATAGTCCTGCTTAGCACAACTCTCATCGCTCTAGCCTCGTGCGTCAGCCTTTGAGGAAGTCTGCTGTAGCCCTGCTCATGAGGTGGAGGGAAGGCCACTCTCATAGCACCATCTGTAGGCACAACTCCCCCTGAAGGTCCGCGGGGTGGTCTGGCTCCCTCATGAGCGAGGTTGTGCAGTATTCTATCACTAGCCTCTGCACCCAGCACTCTGTGAATATCATCTCGTGTCAGTCTCACTGGCTGGCCCTCAAACTTGAACCAGATGGCACTCCTGTCATCAGCAACCCAGAGAGTAGCATAGAAGTCCCTCACTATGTCTGTCCTGTACCTCATAGGTGCTGCAAGCAAAGTCCTCAGGCCAGGCATATATGTCATCCTGGACTCCATCTCCCTCCCAGATGCTAGAGACAAACGAGCTGGCACCACATACTTGTGGGTAGTGTAAAGCTTGCTCCCCTTCTTGCTCTCAGCTCTAAGGAAGACCTCACCAAACTGCCTCTGGAGGATAGTCCAATATCTGGATCTAGCCATCATGTCTCTGGACCTAAGATGATCCCATACACTCTCTGCCACCTGCCTCAAAGACTGCAAGGTCTTGGTGTTGACCTTGAGAAAATCCCTCTGGTGAGTAGCAGGTGCAGCAGCCTCTCTGAGCATTGCCTTCTCAGCTAAGGCACGCCTCCTCTTCCTCGAGTCCTCATCCTAAGGCAGAGGAATGTCACCGAAGAAACCACCACTGTCCACTCTGGCCTCCTGCTCCTCAAGCTCATCCTCCTCACCCTCAGTGCTGCTGGAGCTCGAGCTAGAGCTAGTGTCTGTGTCCTCAGCCTGTGGCTGCTCCTGGCCAGCAGTCCTCGACGAGTCCGCTCCTCGGGTCGGATTCTGCTGTGTAGAGAACCTTACCCAGGTGGACCTCCTGAGTGGAGTCCCCTCAGAGAGCCTGGGTCCTCCACTGCTGCCCTCTGGAGGTGGACACTGGTCACGAAGAGCTCAACGAACAGCTGCATCGTTCAGAGGGTCACCTGTGTGAACAACTGAAACTCGAGGCTTCTTGGCCTTGGGCTGTACCACTACCTTGCCCTTCCCTCTGTCCTGATCACCAAAACATCTGCCCCTGCCTCTGTCTCTGGCCATAGCTGCTAGCTGCTGAGCTGCTCCCTGACAAGATAGGGCGAGTGAGCTTGGCTCACCAACCCGTCCACTGACAAACTGACTGCCAAAGATAGGATCAAAGGCTTGGCCCTAAATCCGTCCATTGACCTCTGCACTATGAACTGCCACTGTCATCTGGGCTGACCACTGACAACTGCCACTGCACGATAGGAATAAAGACAGGGTATATGAGAATAGAATAACCTACTATGAACTACAAGCAAGAAACGTAGGTAAGAGCATAAAAGTCTATGTGAAGTCCTAGCGCTGAGGTGAAGGACACAATGCCGACAAATTATGCAAAAAGAACAAAGACATTGTTGATTATGGGTGGAGATCAACTAGAGCACATACAATCATAGCAAGCAACTCAATGTGACACTAATCGAGGAAACAACACTAGTGTGATGTGCAAAAGATGAAGATAAGCACAACAATCAACACTAGTGCCTATGTGCTGCATAAAGGAATGAACTTTACAGCAAAAACAACACATAGGAGATGAACACCATCTAAACTATCATCAACCGAGAGCAATCAAGCATAATATGCTTAGAATAGATGGAATTCATCAATTTAGGGCATAATTAGATGAAAAGGAGTGAATTTTATCGATGCCCTAAGCAATTCATCCTACTACTATGCAATTTGGCAATCAAGACAATCACTTGAAGTACAATTTCACCAGAATCAACAAGAGGTTGCCGGAAACCTCACCGGAGCTTGAGAAGAAGGTGGTGGCGATGTCAAGAGAGTGCTTGAGCTCCTCCTCCTCAGTACGCACAAGCTGCTCCTCCTTGCGGTACACACAAGGGTCAACGGAGAAGAGCTCCTGCGCGAGCTCGGCGGCGGCGCGAGGCAGCAGGGCGCGGCGCAGCACGGTGCGGCGGCGCGGTTTCTGTGGTGCGGTGGAGCTGCGGTGGCGCGCTGCGGTGCGGGATGGTGCGCTGCTGCGGTGCTTGAGCGCGGTGGCAATGGCGCGCGGCGGCGACGGCGAGGGCACGGGAGCGGGGTATCGCGTGCGCGGGAGCGAGGAAGACGGTGGCGGTGACGGGTTTGCACAGCAACGGGAGGAGTGCGCAGAGATTAGGGTTGATTTCGAACGAACGGCCGTGATTGAATCAAGACGAGAATTAACGGCTGAGATTGAAACGAAGTGTAACGGTCAACCAAGTCATCGTATGATACGGTGTCTATCGCCGTATGATACGGTGATCAACCCTGTACTGGCGCTGAAGCTAGCACCGTATGATACGGTGACAATAACATTCCAGTACAGAGAGATCAGCGAGCAAAGTACTCACCGTATCATACGGTGATAGGCGTCGTATTATATAGTGATTGCCAGAAAAGCTGATTTCAAGGAAATTTCTTTCTTTGTCCATACATCTCACACAAAAACGAAATAAACACCATGTATGGACCAGAAAGAGAACTCTCAACCAATCCTTTGAAAATAACCCAATATAGGCTGCACATAGGCATATAATAATTTTGAAATCCAAATAAGATGCAAGCTAATAAGAGCCAAAAGAGAGAAAACCAAAGGAGGGGTATGTATGAGCCCTTGCCAATGACCCGTGCGAGTAGTTTTCACCTCGAGGATCATTGTGCAATGCTCAATGGGCATGAAGCTCCAATCCTTTCCTTTAATCACATTTTTATGGGATGTGGTATCATATGGAACATGAAGCACTTTCCTCATAGTGTGATGGCTCCTTTGTGATTTCCTATATGCAATGCATGAAACAAGCATATCATACAAATGCAAGGAAAAGTAAATATGCCATGTGAAATGCAAGCAAATTTAAGAACATTGCATAAAGGAAACCTACTCAAGGTCAAGTTTGAACCTCTCTCAAGCTTAATCATCATAAGCCAAACCTTGCCTTGAGTCATACGAGCCACTAACTCAAACATCCTCCATGCTCATGACTATCTTGAGAGAGTTAGCCCTTGAACTAATTTTTATGTTCTTTTCTTTTTAGTTATTTACACATGCATGGATGCAAACATACTAGTTCACAAAGGAGCACCTAGCTACCATGCAAGACAAATGCAAGAAAAGGAAACTACCACTACTATGATACTTGATTGGCCGCTCACGGTCAACGACACACTTGGGGGACCCAAATCTTCCGCTTCTTGTCCGGTGGTCCAAGTGCCTTTGCCTTCACCTTGCCCTTCTTGTCCCTAAAGAGCTTGAAGTGCGTGTTCTCATGAAACAAGTTAGCATTAGGCATAGCATTCGAACTCCTCACCTTGGGGAAATTCTTGTAAGTGTGTCCATCTTGACAACATTTCTCACAATAGTAGTCATCCGTCAAGAGAGGAACCACCCAAGATGGGATGGTGTCTTCATTGCCGATGATGTTGATGGTGGCGGGGTAGGAACCAAGTCCCTTGTGTGCGGCATTATAGATGAGATTCCTACCAAGGATTTGCTTGTGAATGGTTCTTCCCCTTGTAAGCCTCTCAAAGCCATCCATCACCATCTCCCTCTCCTCCTTGAGCTTGTGATATTCCTTCAAAATAGTTTCATCAAGCGAAACATGCTCACAAGAGGGGGTTAGCTCATCACAAGTAACATAAGATGAATTTGAAGTAGATGAGCTAGAAGAGGATTTGTTACTCATTTCGAGGTTGAGCGCTTGATATGCAAGTTCAAGGGCCTCATGCTTCTCATGGAGATTCTCGTAGTCTTCTTCCACAATCTTGTGAGAAGAGGCAAGGTCCTTGAGCTCATCCTCTAGTTGCTCAACTAGAAACACGGCCAATTCATGCTCCTTCTGAAGCCTTGCAATGGTCTTGTCTTTCTTCTTCAACATCTTCCCGGCAAAATCAAGAGCACACATCAATTCCTTGTAGGTTGGCCGGTCCTCCTCTTCAAACTCTTCATCTTCACTTCCACTCTCCTCATCCTCATCATCACTATCAAAGTCCATCGCCATCAAGCACATGGGAGGTGGAGGAAGGTCACTTGTGATGTTAGTGAGCACAATCCCGGCAACTTGCTTGCCCTTGTGAGATGTGTCATCACTATCTTCTTCCTCCTCGCTTGACTCATCGTCGGTCACCCAATCTTGAGCCACGAAGCCCTTCCGTGATGGTCTCTTCTTATCTTTGGCATTGGGATTGTCCTTCTTGACAAATTTCTTCTTCTTCTTGTACTTGACCCTTGGCTCTTCTTCTTCATCATCACTAGACTCTTGTGGCTTCTTCTTGGGCTTCTTGATGGGCTTGGTGCACTCCTTTGCAAAGTGGCCTTTGTCACCACAATTATAGCACACGGAGTCCTTCTTTGACCTTCGATTGAAGAAGTTGCTTCTCTTCATTACGAGTGTGAGTTCGTCAGGGAGAATTTGCAAGTACTCTTCTTCATCAACATCTTCATCACCCTCATCTTCACTTGACTCGGGGACGATCACCTTCTTGTTCTTCTTCTTGCTCGTGCCCTCGGCCGGAAATGCAAGGTTCTTATTCGGCTTCTCGTCGGGCACGTAGTCGAGGTGGTGGCTCTCGAAGGCGGTGATCTTCCCGATCAACTTGTGTGTCATGAGGTCTTCGAGTGAGATGTTGAAGAGGCACGTGATGAGGGAGTCGTACTTCTTCCTCGGTAGGATCCTCAAGATCTTGCGCACGAGGTCGGCATCCGTGATCTTCTCCTTCACCCCGAGTGAGTTGATGTCCTCTACAATCAAGTTCAAGCGAGAATATGCATCATTAATAGATTCACTTGAAGTCATAGTAAAGGAGTCATACTTATCTTTGAGCACATAATATCTTTCCTCTTTCACGTCCGAGGAACCTTCATGAGTAACTTGAATTTGTTGCCAAATCTCATGAGCGGTACCCGCGGACTTGATGCGAGCAAAGACATCCTTAGTGACATCCTTAGCATTAGCATTAGCTTTGGTGAGTTTTTATTGACCGTCCCGTCGGCCGCGGCAAGCTCAACCAATTCATTTGTCACACGCCACGTGTCGGGATCGATAGCCTCTAGGTAAGCTTGCATGCGAGCCTTCCAATAGGCATAGTCGGTCCCGTTAAACGTGGGTGGCCCGCTTCCTCCCGGCATCCTTACTCAAAGACGGTTAAACCCTAATTTGAGCACGAGGCTCTGATACCACTTGTAAGGATCACGGAGTACCGAGGGGGGGGGGGGTGAATCGGTAGTCACTTTTCGCTTTCTTCGGTAAGGTACTTTAGCAACCTAATATCGAGCTAGGTGATGACAAGAAGAGAGCGATGCGCACACACTAGCAAGACTAGCAAAGTACAACCCTACAAAAGCAATTCTACCAAGAGCAAAGCAACCCTATCAATCAAGTCTACTAGCAAGAAGTAAATGCGGAATAGTAAATGCTAGTAAATAAAGAGATGAGATAGAGATTGCTCATGGATTTTTAGCCCGTGGTATCGGGAGGATGGCGCCTCCCCCTAGTCCACGTTGGGTCACTCCCGCCGGAGTCTCGAGCCCTCCCTTCGCTCGATGCTGATCCCTTCTAGAGCATTTTTCACCCTCCGAGTGAAGACGCGGGCACGTCCACGTGGCAACTCCGGATACTCCTCTGAAGGTAAGGATCCGCACGTGATGCGGTCCTAAGGGTGCTCACTTCATGTAGCTTCTTTCACACGGGAAGCTTGAAGACCGTGTCCAAACTTGCGGCGGCTTCCACACTCCTTGGCAAGCTCACCACCGACGCCTAACCGGTCTAGGTCTTGCCATAGACCAAGAGTAACAACCCAAGATGACTCTCTATGCACACACTAGCCATAGAGATCAAAGGATGCTCTTGTTACTCTCTCACAAGAACTAGGATCACTCCAAATCCTCAATAAGTGCTCTCTCTTTTTGCTCTTGGCTTTCCTTGGGCAACCTCACCTGTTCCACTGGCCAAGAGGCCCTCAAAGGGGCAGGCAACTAGCTATTTATAGCCTTTCTCCACGAAACTAGTCGTTGCCTCAAAAAGCAATCTGTCAGCCTAGTCACCGTATCATACGGTGATCCTAGTCACCGTATCATACGGTGACTACTTCATCTTCAGCCTTCCCTGCTGACTTCTCTTTCTTCATAGTCACCGTATCATACGGTGACTAGCACCGTATCATAAGGTGACTTATTTCTTCTCATCTTCAGCAACTCATCCATTTTACACTTCTCCTGGAAACCATACGGTGACTCTACCAGAGACTCTCCTTTCTCTGGATTTTCCTGTCCATGGTCATCGTATCATACGCTGACTACCACCGTATCATACGGTGACTTCTTCTCTCTGAATCTGCAGAAACTGCCAACTCCCTGGAAACCATACGGTGACCACCATATCATACGGTGACTATCACCCCTCATCATACGGTGACTCCAGCAGAGATTTCCTGTCTTCAGTCTGCAATTCCTGTAGTCACCGTATGATACGGTGACTTCTGTCTGAAGACCATCTTGATCATCTCCTCGATCCTTGACTTCATCTTCACTCTGTTTGGTTCCTCAAGCTTCTCTTCTGCCACCCTAGCCTCTGAGAGCCTCACATTGCATCCAATGATCTCTACCACTAGTGTGCACTAAGAGAACCAACTCGAACCCTCTTGATAGTCCGGTGTTTCCTATGGACTCAAGCCTACATCTACACCAAGCCAACACTTGCTTGGTTCTAGCATGTGCTTAACCTTGATCCATCTCCTCAACCGCGACTTCATCAAGCCCAATGCCCCGAGTTGTCGAGGCAACCAATCATCGAGATATCGAATAGAGAAATGGTTGACGTAGTCCTCCATCATATGTGACCATAGGCAAACAACCTACAAAAGAGTTAGTCACATACAAAATGATCATCCAATCACCAAAACATTCATACCTTTGGGGTTTCCATACTCCAATGGTCATGAAGCTTACAGCTTCGCTACTAAAATGTATCTAACTCAAGTATGTATCAACGTGCGAGTTGTTTAGGAGCGAGTGAGGGGTATTTATAGGGTCCTTAGGACAGAGGGCATATTATAGCCGAAGGTGGAGTGGCGGGCGCGCCAAGCTAGGCCGGTGCCTAGTGGGGGTGGGGGGGGGGGGGGGGGGTCAGTCGGCCGTCCATTGTGGCGGTTCGCCACTGCCTTTGTCCTGGACGTCCCAGATTGCTTCCTGATGGCGGTAAGAAGGTTGGTTACTTCGTGGGGGCACCAGAGGTTGCGTGGCTTTCAAGTTTAGGTCCAAATGCCTATGGTCTTGAATGTTGGTTGCTTCTTGTTGGGTTGGGCCATGGTTTTCACGTGAGGGAGCAGTGTAGGACTTGTCGGGAGAAGGTTTGGTGGCCAGCCAACCTATGATTGGGCCGGCCGGTGAGCTATTTCTCCATTTTTGGATGATTGTCCTTTCATTTCCTTTCAGCAATAAAATATCTCACAAAAACTCATGGAAAGTCATTAGTGTATAATAATGTTTATTTTATCCTTGATTGATGGCTTTTATCTATGGTGTTGGTGGTGAAAATTGAGTGATAAACACCACCAACGCACCGGCCTCCCCGAGGCTGACCAGTGTGAGCACCGCCATGGCGTCCTCCTCGACCTCCTTGCAGCCCGGGCTGAAGGCGCCCTCAACATGAGTCGCACGTGTCTTGTGCGCCCTGAGCCTGCGGAGCGCGGGCAGCACAGGGTTCGGGTCGGCGGCTGCTTGGGCGTGGGGATGCGCTCGACGTATATATATGGACGGTGTTGTTGTGGATGAGCGTGTAGTCAGCGAGGTAGGGGGCAGGTGACGGCGTGCGCTTGCGCATCACAGGGGTAGTCTTGTCTTTTAGAAATTTCAATTAACATGGTAGCTAACAAATGCCACCGATATGGCATAGATCGAAGGGATCAAAATTTAAGAACACTGGCATATATAAGGGATAAGAATTTTGCCGATGACGGATCAAGGATTAGAAGTTTAACTAATAGCAGCATAAAGGGATTTTTCCTTTGGGGTACCCAACTGGGTAGACAAAAAGGTTCACAAAACATATGGTTTTGACATGCCATGCATGCATCTTATACGCTTGTCTCGAATATCACAATGATTTTGAATAATCAACTAGGGTCAAAATTCCTTGGACAAAACTGCATTCAAGGATTATTGTTGCATACCAACATGTCATCACAAGAATGAAAGCAATGCCACGCAATTTTGTCAGGAAGGAAATGCACGCATGCAGTATAACTAGCATCACTTACAAAAAACCATGCAAGGCACAGAATAAATGGTTCACAGCCACATTCGAACCATGACCAGCCACAAGACTTCCCAATTGCCACTTGGCGATCTTCTCCCAATATGATAGGCCCTGAAGTAAAGAACCATGCGTAGTGATGGCATCTTCATCGAACGAGGAACAAAGATCAAAGCTGCAGTAAAGCAACAGGTAACTCAAATAAAAGGGGAATTCCCTTGTATGCTACCTAGAAAACTTCAAATGCGTACGTCATCGTTGTCTCAACGACAAGTGGAACCGTCTATCTCAATGACATGTGGGTCAGAATGGCATACAAAACGATTTAGTTTAAGCCAGTGACATACAAAGTATTTTCCCCAAATAAATCCATTTGTTGAGTTTCGGATTAACTCATGTAAATTGGCATTAGAGCATCTCCAAGAGAACCCCATAAAATTGGACTCATAAACTTGTTATTAGGAGCAACCAAAAAATTATGAAGGGGCAATTTGTCCTCCTTCCTCCAACAGTCCCTCCTAAAAGTGGATCAAAACAAATTTGATTGGGCCACCTTAACATTTGGGGCCACAAAAACATTAATTGTAGTGAAAAAAGAAAGAATAGGGGCCCTAATTCTTTCCCTGTTCGTAGCTACAAATGAGAGGAATTTAGAGGATATGGGAAAGTTGGGAGTTGTTTTAGGGCCCTGTTGGAGGTAGTTTTTTTGCCTAAAATCCCAATAACTAAATTTAAAAAAGGTTTATGGGGCTCTCTTGGAGATGCTCCACCTATTGCTGAATCAACCGTGCCAAAATACAAAGCCAGGATCCAAAAACAACAATAGAGTTGACATAGTTACAAGGCCGTTATTTGTACACTTAAACTGCTGATAATCTGACGATTCCGATTGCAGCTGCTGATAACCTCATCTCTCTCTCGTCCTACATCGGAAGCTAGTTGCCTACAGTTAAAGCAGATAACTACCGTAAGTTATCAAGTGGGCAAGAAAATAAAATAAAAAAAGAGGTAAAATGGACTTTAAAGTGACAAATGGAGTAAATAAATGCTCTCTTATAAACATCATGTACTTTGGAAAAGCATGGCCTGTTCTTTTTTTTTTTAGGGCAAGGCATGCCCTGTAAAGCAGCTGCTACAGCCACAATCAAACTGCTCTTCCCATCATATTAGCACGCTTTAAACAGACTCCAAATATATGTAGACATGTCAGCAACAGTAAACAATATTGCACATATAGATCACCAAATACAACAATGCAAACACATAACTGGATGTGTGCAGAGTAACAAATCAAAACTTTTATTTCATTTAACATTGATGTTTTCATATACAAATATGATTTTTGTACTAGCAAAGAATTAGTTGCTTCTTCTCACAAGGGGCACCGAAGCCGGTGAACCCGAGTGGTCAGATCGGTTAATTGCTCTGGGAGCCTTGCCCCTGTCAGACTCGGGTTAGAGCCGCGGCACTGGCACTATGGTGAATAAAAGCTACAGTGCCAATAAAAGCATAGGTAAAGACTCACACCACAACTCACAGGCCAGGGGAGTCCCTATGTACGACCAGAGAAGGTGTTTCGGGGATTTTCTCGATCTATGTAAGAAGATTTTGTCCATAGAAAATGCCCGAGAGCCGTCATACCCCCTGCAGGTCAAGTTCTTTTTTTTTTTATCACAAGAGGCAACAAGATCTTAGCCGTGATGGAACAATCTAACAGATCAACTACTTGGACTGCCCAAAGTAATTGGCTGCCCTAAATCTGTAAACATATATTGAACATCCACAATGGAACCGTTTTAATTTGGTACGCGCATTTTTCTCAGCATATATATTTATAGAGGAAACCACCTAGTTCCAGTTCTTCATTGCAAGGCTTAATTATCAGTGTACCAACATGCCCAATAGAATATGACACCAGTGGTGGAGCTAAACAAAATACATTGACATGCAAATCCGAACTGCCTCTCAAAAGCCAGAATTCTGGTCACTTATCAGAACACAAATATTATCCATATAAGTTTCCCAGTTAATGAATAACAAGGCATATCTAGTTATTCCCCACATGAAACATTGAAATGACTTACCCACATCAAAATTTCGTTTACATTTTTAAAAACTACAAGCTCAATAATTTAATACAAATGACCAAAGAAAAAGGCAAACAATGTCATAATAAATAAAGATAAGCAGCACTAAGTTATTATTCGCCATTAATGTCTCAAAAAAAGTAATATAATAACATGTAGATTACTATCAGCAGCTCTAGGAGGTAAGAATAACACTTCATCAATAAAACAAGATGAACTTAAAACTCCAAGACATGATATGAACACATGAGATGTTCTAACCAATCAAGATGGGTAGCACTGTTCTTGCACTGTCCAACATCTTCCAGCTCTTCATCACTGGATATAAGTTAGTTTGATCTTAACTGGACTCGTGACTGAGCTCGGCTCCCCCTTCGCACCCTGATCGGAGGTGCCCAACCATTCTGGTTGGTGCATTCTGGTTGGTGGGCCCTTGTCATGCAGTGACCCATAAAAGGTTCACCGTATTTGCCGCAACCATCTAAATCGCCTACCAATCCAGGGCTAATGCTGAAGCGACGAGAAGCTAGCCGCCGCCGCCAGCCCTGCGCCGTCGACGACGCCACGTTCCTGCCGTCGACGACCTCGCGACGGTCAGCTCCGCCTCTGTCCAGAGCCGACAGTCGCCATTGCTTTGGGGTGCGGCAACAAGATTCACAGGAAGCTATCCAATCTTATCCTGCCCTGTTGCCGTTGGGGCTACACAAACCATGACCAGGGTTGCGGCCTAAATTTACCAAGAATCTGCTTGGGTACCGGCGGTCTGGTTCCTACAGTGTTGTGTGTAGAGACACCCAGAAAACATCTTCCACCACCGTACGATATGATAACTCTGTTACACTAGCACAAAAAATGTTGTGGAGCTTAGGTCCCGAATGCCTCTCAGTCCAGCCAAAAAAATCATCTTCAATGTATGGATAAATCCCACCGTTTGACCTTGCCTAGCAGACTAGCAGACTAGAAGTCTCATTACGGTTCTGCCACAAATGTGGATACATGGGTAATTTAAAGAGGAGAAAATTCCCTGTATGGCACCAAACAAATGGCCATGCCTTTTATGGCCCACCTAGGAATGAACTTCCTCCTGAGGCCTAAAACTATTT
Organism: Eragrostis curvula; assembly: GCA_007726485.1. Classification (NCBI taxonomy): domain Eukaryota; kingdom Viridiplantae; phylum Streptophyta; class Magnoliopsida; order Poales; family Poaceae; genus Eragrostis; species Eragrostis curvula. The sequence continues at coordinate 24,060,432 of CM017445.1, forward strand.
TAAAGTTCCTTCCATGACCCTAACGTTAGTTTTGAGATTTAACGGTGTTAAATAGAAGTTTAAAGTAACATTTTACCCCTCATTTGAAATGGTTGCGCCGGGTTCAACTCCAGGCTACGCCGGCGAGCCTGCCGCAGCCTGCCTCCGTGGTGAGCCCGCCGCAGCCCGCCTCCGCGGCGAGCTGGCCGCATCCCGCAGCCGCATTGACTCCCGTCCAGGCCGCGCCGGCGACGCCGCATCTGGCGGGCGCGGGCCGCATCCCGGGCGAGCCCTGCCGGGTTGTCGAAGACCGCGGGCGCGGCGAGGTTGGAGATGGCCGCGCCCGCGGCGACCGCCGTCGAGCCGGCGCGGGCGAGCCCCGGCCTGCGCCTGCCTTCCCGATGCCGGCGGCGCCCTCTGCCATTCGCGTGACGCCTCTTTTCTTTTTTTTTTTCGAATCGTTTTCCTCTGGAACGAGCGTCTGTTGCGATGGAGAGAAAGGATTGAGGGTAGAAACGACAATTCGGGTTGGTGGAAAGAGATTTTTGACAGTAGGAGTAACAGAAGGTCATGGAAGAAAGGCAAAATTGATGTTGGGCCTCAGAAGGAAGTTCAATCTGGAGAAGGTCATAGAAGGAAACTTGATTTTTTTGGAGGCTATAGAGGGAATTTTCTCTTTAAAGAGATGTACAACAGGCCATAGGGCCATGCTCTGGCGCACATATGAACAGTTTGCATCACCTTGTTAGCTTATGCGATATCACATTGATGACTGCAGTGAAGGTCCAGGCATGTTGTGTTTGAATGGATTATTTTCGTACGAAACTAGCTCCAAATAATAATTTACTTCAGATACCACTGAAGCCTTTCATACGGTTTCAATACATGTGAACATGATGAGCAGTAGGGACCTCCCTGAACTACGTTGTACTAGTCAAAATGAAGTCACACAGTCCGGTCGTACCCATAGTATTGTTCATCCAAATATTCTTGTCCCAACAATCCAAATGCCAAACTGCCAGTGCATTTCATGTTGCATGAATCAATATCAAATTTTGTTTCGTCCCAATTTTTCAGTAGGTCGAAACAAAAATTGATGCAAACTGCGCCGGGCGTAGCGGAGCCGTGTGAACCTGCCCCAGGACCTGCGCCGGGCAAGAATCGACCTGCGTCTCACATCGCGGAGCAACCAGGACCTGCGCCGGGGGTCGCCGAGCACGCCAACTAAAACGGCATGGGACGCTCTTTCTTATCTAAATGCAATATTCGCACTGTCCTTTAGTACGTTATTAAAGCAATTCCTCCTCGTTCCAGAATAACTGTACTACTGTAGTATGCACAAGTTTTGACGACACGTTTATCATGCAGAATACGGTGACCTCGTGGCGGTCACATCAGTAGAAACAGTGCTGGCTGTTCTCGTGCTGGCTGTTCTTCTTATGCTTCCATTACTCCCTCTGTCCTATAATATAAGAGATTGAGGGGTTTGAATTTTGTCCTAAAATATAAATGATCCTATATAAGACAAACTTTGAGAGTTGATAGAAGGGTTGGTGGGTGGGTGAATGAAGGTAAAATAAAAGGTATAGTAATCTTTTACCACAAAGACTATTTTTATGTTCATGCTAGGATCTCTTATATTTTAGAACGGAGGGAGTACCATATATGGTTGGTTCTCCTTAGCTCGTCTCTCATCTCATTTTGTCTCGTGCTCACACAAATGATGTACTAGCGCATGCATGATCCATATATATAAAACATAAGACAGGGACGACCAAGATATGGAAGGGTGGATTGAAATGGAATACTGGGTTCAGGGGCGGAGCCAGGTTCAGGCCAACCTGGGCTCCGGCCCCCTCTTGATTTGGATGTTTCTTTGAGGATGAACAGTGATTCAGATGCTTAGACAAATAATCACCGTGTTAATCAGTTAAATTGTTCACTCCGGCCACCCCTTGTCGCTTACTCTGGCTCCGCCACTGACTGGGTTTGCTTCCTATATTCAAGGGTAGTATATAGATAGCTGCAGAATACTTCACTCACACAAGTGAAGCTTGGTAGACGTACCCCTGGTCACGCTGTGTGCAGTTCGAAACAAAAGGTGTCTTACGCGACGTGCAGTGTTACTATTGTACCCCTGGCTGAGCATAATAATTGAAAAGGGCGTCCACACGTGGCAACTCTGACTAGCTCACAAACTTAAAAACATTTTTTGTGATGAGGTAAAAAAAGGATTTCTAGATGTGTATGACCAACCGAGTGCATCCAGTTCAACGCCTAAGGGTGCATTTTATGAGGCAGTCTAAGGGTTTGTTTGGCACGGCTCTGGCTGTGTTGGCTTTGGCTATGGCTTTTCTAAAAAACCAGCTGTGCTGGTTGTGCTTGAAATCGTTTGACAAAGCTTCGTCTGCGGCTTCTCCTGATTTGTATGAATGGATGAAATGATCAATTGCCCATAATACCCATGAACATATTGTTTCATTTTATACCCCTTTTCACCGGTTTATCTATATTTTTATGTGTATTAATATGATAAGGAAAAATAATAAAAAGGGAAATTATAGTATAAACAATAATTAGTGATGTCTATTTAACTGTTTTGGTTTTAACCAATAATAAAAAGGATAAATCAAAGAAAACGCCTAGCCAAAATATACATGACACCACCATCGTTCTTATCCTTTCTTATCTTTTTTTTTTGGCTAAGAAAGAGAGAGCTTTATTGATTACTCAACTGTATAAGTACATTCGTGAGAAACCATCTCCTTGACACAAAGGGGAATCTGCGTACGCCACACTGCAGTATGTGTAGTACGTTTCGCCAATTATGCAAGTTCATGCGCGACTCGATTCTGCTCTCTCTTTACAGCTAGAAAACACACTTCAGGCAAAAGGGCACTAGCCTCTCTCAACTCATCGACGAGGAAAACTAGTGAAGATTTCACTGAACTCTTACTACTAAACGCCGCCACGATCGTAGAACAGTCTGACTTTAGGATGGCACGTCTCCTGACCCACTCAGACGCCATTCGCAGTCCTTCTTGACAAGCACGTCCTTCTACCTCCTCTGCTGATGAAGCGTCAAAAATAACCCTCCAAGCCGATAGCAGCACCTTGCCATTCTCATCTCTAATGACAGCTCCAATCCCTGCCCTCCTCGAACCTGGCGAAAAAGCTCCATCAACATTTATTTTGACCCAGCCCACGTCAGGTGGTTTCCAAGTCCATAGGGTTCTTGACGCCTGACAACGAGCCCGCCTTATCCGCCTCTGTTCCTCATCCGATACAATGGCACTCTTCCCTTTAGCATTTGGTGCTTCATCTGGAAATTTAATCTGACAAAGCAAGTTAGCATAATTGCGTAAAAAAGCCACAGACGCCCCTAGCGGAGGCATCTTCTTGCCATGCACCACCTCGTTCCACCTAGCGGAGGCATCCTTTCTTATCCGTTCAGCACACAAGTCCGAAGTCCCAACCTCTCTCATCCTGTGAGCTCGTGGTGCGTCCAGTAGCTCGCGCGCAAGAAGACAAGCAAAGGAAAGCACCAAGCTCGCGACCAGCAGCGGACACAAGATTGGAGACGGCCGGGGTCGCCGAGACGAAGAGGAAGCTCGGCCTGGAGGGAAACAAAGAGCGGTGATGGGCATCCCAGGCCCCAGTCAACCTGATGGCCTGGCCTCCAACCAAACAAGCTTTTGCTTCTGCGGTGAAACAAAAATCTCCAGGCAGTTACGTACTCCAGGTAGTAGAGCCTTACCGTCATGATCTCTGATAATAACACTCAGCGCAGCCCTGCCACTTAATTTGCTCAACAAAAGCTCCGTCAACATTAATCTGCAGCACTCCTTCCTGTGGCAGATTTCACATCAGGTTGAGACGGTGCACTGCACCCAGGAAGGATTAACTTTTTCTTCCCCTTCCCCTGTCGCCGGATTTGGCAAAGTGATTGCATATACCTTTTCAAAAATTGGACAGAACGCTCAATAGAAATTTTGGGGGTGTTCATTTCTTTGGCTAAAATTTTAGCCATTTAGAATCTTGCCATTTAAAGGTACTAAATAAAGTATAATTACAAAACTTTTTGCAGAACTTTGAGCTACTTTACGAGACGAATCTAATAAAAGTAATTAAGCTCTGATTAGACGATGGTTACTGTAGCATCACTGTAGCAAATCATGGCTTAATTAGGCTCGTTAGATCCGTCTCGTAAATTAGCCCCCGTCCGTAAAATAATTTTGTAATTAATCTTTATTTAATACTCTTAAATAACAAGATTCTCTTTATTTGACAGGGCTAAAATTTTATCACCAGATTTTCAATACACCATTACGTACACTCATGCTCTCCATAAATCGTCAAGAAGTTCGAGGAGGAGCTCATGCTCATTGATACATAGAAGAAGCTATTTGCGAACTTCTTGAGCACAAAGGAAGTTGTGCCGATAAAATGGCCGATCGGATTAACAAGATGAGTAGAGCTGAAGATCAGCTGACTGATGATCAAAAGTGAGCACTGGTGAAAGGTCAAAGGGGATAGAGTGAAGTACGACAGAGCGACATGATACGATGCAGCCTCCTGCACCTGTCGACCTGTTCATGCACTTCTCAAGCTTGCACATGCCTTCTGCGGTGCCTCTTGCACGTTGAGGCGTTGATGATCCAGCGTATTCGAACCCGGCTGTTTCTAATAATCTACTAATTTGAGTTAAGATTCTCTTTTGGTCGCATGATGGAAACAGAAAATAAAAGTACAGGGATAACAGGAGCAGGCTATATACGCAGTAGTAAATTCAACCGGTTTTGCATAGGTGACCCGGATATTGCCACTAGTCCGATGCAGGGTCATCTTGTTTTTATGCTTGAGGCTAACTCTTCCAGATGAGTGATGTCAGCACTTATTATCCTTGATGAACCTATTGGCTATCACGACGAACGACGCGATACTTTTCACGTTTCAGGCTGTCAGTAGTTCCTAGGGTTTTTATAACTCTTGCTTACAGTTTTACTATATGCTGCAGATTTGATCACATGGAAGGACTCCGTGGCCCAATGGATAGAGATTCTGGGTTCGATCCCCAGCGGAGTCGATTATATTTTCCTTTTGTTTCACACTTACTCTTTCCATTTTTTTTTATTTAATTTTCTCTATGAGAATGCGGCTTGGAAACTGGGATTGTATCGACATCTACGATTGACAACATAAGAAACTGGCCCTTCCAATGCAACTTCTTACAATATCCAGGGAATGAGCATTCAAAACATTATGAAACACAAATCCCAATAAACAAAACAATACATTGTGGAACATAAGCGACATTGTAGGTGCATTCATACAAAACCGCCAGGAGACGTAACTTGAATCTGCCTCAGATAAATTGATGATTGCTGCAGAATGCGTGAATTTGGCGTTTGATAGTCAAAACATCATAACAAGAAACAAAAGTGTGTAAGCGCATTCATACAAAACCAAAGCCAGCATAAATAACTTGAATCCGCCTTAAACTACTTCCCCAGGAAGTACCCTATAGAGTACATTTGGTTGCCTTTGGATAACATAGTCATGTTTAACATCAGTGACCCGTGAAAATATTTCAAGCCGTGGCTTTAACAATGCTCTGCTGTTGGATGAAGTGCTGCATGGTTAATTCCTGATGCCTTCTAAACATAGGTCGGTGAACCATTTTAATGAAGTGTGAATCTGATTTATTCCATTTGGGTATCCCTTATATCGACTCAAGGTGCTGACCCGCTGCAAGGCTGATTGGAATTTTAGAAATTGCTACCAGTCACAAGAAGGCTTTAAACTGGCCTAATGTTTAGTCATTTCATTGCTGCCTTGTGTTGCCTTACAGGCGAGATGGATGGGTCTCTATGGCTTCAGTTTAATTTACGGCACCCAACCGATTCTGTGGATCTCGCAGAAGCCTCAGGGGTACTTCTAATGATCCAACCAATATATGCAGGGAGGAAATTTTCTTTTCAATTTCATTCCCAGCAGAGAGGCCAAAGAAAGTGGACTACTGGTGCAAATGCGAGTACTTGGTGCTATTCTCATTACCCATTAACACTTTAGGGCACCCTTACCCATTACAACCAATAGATGGTTTTATTCTCATTGTATAATCTCTTAGACATAGTACTATCTCCATTTCAAATTACTTGTCGTTCTGGGCATCAATATTTTTTTCAAATTACTTGTCATTCTCACTTTTCATTGCACATTTCTCTCTTTCCAATACTTTTTTTTTGTGCACCTATTTTTCCCACCTTTTGTTAGTTACCGACTTATGTTTAGAACGAAGGTAGTAGAACGCAACCTTTTTATCAATCTGTCTCTTAGCACAATCCTCGACATTGACAAGGGCCCCACCAGTAACAATATTTTACTGCTCCGAACTCATCCCCTTGATGGTTAGGCTTGGAAACCTTGCGACTGGAGACGAACCAGCTGTCTGTACCCCATCAGCCCCCAAATCAATCACGCAATGTTAAGGGTGCCCTGTGGTGATGTCGCCATGACAAAATAAATGACAATATATGGATGATTATGCATTGTAACACCTTGTGTTTTTCCCATATTTAAAAATCACTAAAAATTTGAACTTTTTCAATTTTGAACAAATTCAATCAAAGTAGAAGTCAAATACAGGCCAAATTTAAAATTTTGAATTTTAAATGTGCATTGAACACCACCATCTGCATATTTGGAATTTTCTGATTTTATTTATGTGTTCATTGGGTTTTATCCTTTTTGCAAATTTGGAATCCATTCAAATTTGAATCCCAGAAATTCCCTGGGAAATGTTTAAAACATTTTCCCCTCCCTGGGCCGCCCCACTTCTTTTCCTCCCGCGGCCCACTCCTCTTCTTTCTCTCCCGCGCCAGCCCGAGGCCAAGCTCCTCTCCCTCAGCCCAGCAGCTCGCGTCCCCGGCCCAGTCACCGCGCCAGCCCACTTCCTCGCTCCGAGACACTGACAGGTGGGGCCCACCTGTCAGCGTCGTCTCCTTCCTCTGGCAACGGCGCAGCGCGCCCATGCCGCCTTCGTCGACTCGTCGCGTCGGGCTACACCGCCGCCGCGTCACGCGCACGCGCGCCTCCGTCACCGCGTCCCGCCTCGTCCAGTCGCCCCGTCCCGTCGGCCAAACTTCGCAGCAGCGCGCCCATTCCCTCCGTACGAACCGACGACCCCGACCCCGGCGACCGGCGCGCCCCCATGCCGCGACGTCAGCCTCGCACAGTCGCGCTCTCGTCCAGTCTCGTCGACGCTACTACAGCCGCCTCGCGCTCCCGTCATCCACACGTGACTCTGCCCTCTCCCATCGCATCGCCACTTACTCCGGCGACGACCAAGCCGACGACCGAGCCGCGCAACGGCTCGCTCCGCGGCCGCCTTTAAAAGCCGCAGAGCTCCGCGCAGCGTCCCTCCTCTCTCTCCCGCGCTCAAACCATCTCCATTGCCACCCGAGCACCCCCAATTCCACTTTTCCCCGTCACCTTCCCCAAGTCCGGCGACCTCCCGATGAGCCAACGGTGGAGCTCCGCCCCCTTCCTCTTCTTCCCTGGCATCTCTGTGCCTTCCCTAACCTCGTGAGCCTCGCTATTTTTGCAGTTGAGCTGCGAAACATGGCGGGCAAAGGAGGCTAAGGTTCCGGCCACCGCGAGTACGTCAACGTCGAGCTTCTGGCCTCCTCCGCCTCCTTCGAGCCCACCGTGAGCTTCCCCACGCTCTCCTCTCTCTTCCGCGCCATTCATTCTCCTTCCCCGCGCACGGACACGAGCTTGGCTCCGAGCTCCGCCACCCACCGCCGCGCAACCTCAACGCCGGCACGCCATCCGGCCGCACTCGGCCCAGCCGAGGTGTGCGCCAGCTTCCCTGAGCATGCGCGCACGCATGCAGCCACACAAACACACGCAATCCCCCGCGCGCGCGTCGTTCCCTCGCGTGCAGTAGCGCCGCCGCACTCCGGCGAGCCCGCGCCACCGCTCCGCTCGCCGCTGTCGTCAACGCGTAGCGCTAGTAGCTTCGCCTCCGCGCGTAGAAGCCGTAGGTGCTCACTGCTTCGCCATCCCTGCCATGTAGCCGCCGCCGACGAGCATTCCGGCGACGCGCCGCCACGCGCGCCGTGCTCCGGCGCCATTTTGACCGCGTCGCGCCGCCGTCCGACGTGGCGTGCCACGTCGCCACGCGGGCCCGCGACGACCCGGTCGCTCTGCCAATGTTGCAAACTTGTTGCAAACTTGTAAAATTCATATTTTTATCGTTTTAGCTCCGATTTTGGTGATTCTTTCACCAAAATTCATCTAAAATCATGAACTATCTATTGTCACCAAAACCCTCTGTTGCTGGTCTCTTTTTGATCTTCATTTGATTTAGTTGCTTGTTAGTTCAATTGTTTGATCGGTAGATTTTATTCGATCGTTGGTTACTTTGTTTCATTAGAGGAGCAAGCTTTTGAGGAAGGAGCTGAGGATCCGGATTACGAGGACTTAGAAGAAGAAGACTTTGGTGATGGAAAGTTCTAACCCCTTTGATCATATTGTTCCTATGCTTACAAATATTCAACTTAGAGCCCAGTTTAGAAATAAATGTGCATGATGTTCAAATGTGATTTAAATGCTAGTATGATCCTAATTACTTGTTGATTGCCATGCCTTGATATTGCCTACCCTGATTCCATTGTCTGACCTAGGATTCACTATCATTAATTCTTTAATGATATGTTGAAATGTTATGCTGCTTAGGACTTATTACTAGGTGTACTTAATTAATCTTACTACATGCTTTTTGTGCAAAATGGTGTGTGTGTGTTTGGCGGAGTGTGTGTGAATATGAAATGTGGGATGGTAATATACTAGTGATATTTGTGCAACCCATAGTGGGGATATTTCTTGGCGGGAGCAAGCGAGGTAGTCCTCAGTGGGGAGGACTATCTCGGGGATGTGATTCCTCTTTTGAGGATAGCTATTGAAGATGCTTGCTTCGGTCGTATAAGGACCGGTTCATGTGCCGCCTTGCCTAGCACCTCTCGTACAACCACATGCCTTGAATGGGAAAGTTTTGGAACCACACCCTGCTATAGTGTTCACCCAGTACCCACCTGGAGGGTAGGAGTTGCAGCGGGAGCCAGGAGAAGACTCGACATAGCAGGTGTCGGGATCCGGTATATGGTGATTATTCAGACCTTTCTACATGATAATGATGATATTGTGAAGCACCTGGTTGCAGTATTTCCGTGGTGGTGCCGTGGTGACACCAAGTTGGTACGGGACCATTAGTATATTTGTCCAATCCATGACGATGGGGAGGATTGGTGTATCTTGTGGGTAATTGTGTACAACCTCTGCAGAGTTAAAAACCTGTCATGATAGTCGTGTCCCACGGTATTAGGCAACGCGAAAGCTTGTGCCACACAATGACTAGTATAACGGTGTGAGTTACTCCCTTGGGGTGTGTTTTTGGAATACTCCGGTGTGGAACCGTGTGCTGGTTTCCTGCCAGCATTAAAACTTGGGAACTGGCGGGATGGACTGCATCTCCCCCAGGGTCACAACCCCACTAAATATCACTGATAATCTTGATAGTAGTTTGTGAACTGTTTTGTTTTCCAAACAACCTTTGCATAAAACTGGCTTTCCGCCCAGATGATAAACCCTGAGCCTATCCTTTGGTTTTACCCTTGCATTCAATTATCCCCCGTTGTTAGGACTTGCTGAGTACCTTATGTACTCACCCTTGCTTTAATCATTCAGATGAAGAACCAGAGTACATGAAGGATGGTGATGAAGAGTAGGGTCCTATCTGCACTCAAGATGCATGTGCTAGTGCCGTTTCTGTCTTCCGTTGTAGTAGTATTTAAGTGGTTCTGCTGTTGCAGCCCACTAGCATGATGCTTGATGTAATAAAGTGGTCCCATGGCCGGTTGTTGTAAGACCTTTTATGTATGAAGGCTTGTATGAGACTTGGTAATATTTATGTAAGTGATGACTCTGTGTTATTCATTCTGTGTAAGTGTTCGTATCAGCGTCTGATCCAGGGACTGATACGGTAAGCACTAGTGCTCCAGAAATGGGGTACGAGAGAGTGGTATCAGAGCCATGCTTGACTGTAGGATGGACCCTAGGCTGGAAACGATTGTGAGAGAGTGATATTTCATATATATAAACTATATTACAAAATTTACTCCCAGTTCTGTATTTACTTTATAAATTATTTTGTTACCTTGTAGAGAGATCCGACCCCGTGTCGCTACTTCCCGCTGTACGAGCACACTGAGGCACAGTGGCAGTACAGGTTGAGTGCTCTACAGGGACCAGACCAGCTCAAGGAGGACCCCACTGTGGTAGCGTCCGCTTGGTACATAATGGCCATGGATAGTTTGTTCGAGTCACGCCAGAGAGGGTTCGAGAGTAGTATCACCAGAGCTGAGGCAGCAGAGACTAGAGAGAGAGATCCCCAGGAGCAGCTTCAGCAAACCCAGACTCAACTTGCAGAGGTCCAGGCACAGTCCACACAGACAGCGCACGTCCTCGAGTCGACTGCACAAATGTGGGATGAGGACACGCAGAAGCTCACCGAGGTTCAGGCCCAGCTTGCAGCAGCCCAGGCACAGCTTGCACAGCTCCAGACCCAGCTCACCGAGTCCCAGACAGAGCAGGCACAGATTCAGTCCACTCTCGAGGCAGCTATGGGCCTCTGGGACGAGGACGCCCTGTATCTTATCAGAGAGGTTGACCGCTGCTACGTGAGACTCCACCAGGTTGGAGCAGGACCCCGTCGCAGGTTCATCCCGAGGATCGGAGGTCCCAGACGCCACCTGCACTATGCTTGCCCGACAGACTCAGAGGGTGACTCAAGTGACAGTGAGGACTCAGGAGGCGCAGGACCGTCAGGAGGAGCACAGCAGGCAGCCCCAGCTTCCCCAGAGGTTGCACCAGCTCCAGCTCCTACAGAGGTTGCACCAGTACCAGCTCCAGCTCCAGCGCCAGCTTACGGTTTTCTGTCCGAGTCAGACGAGGAGCCCTCAGAGGAGGAGGATGCCCAGATGGCAGAGGACGACCCTGAGCTAGAGTTACTAGAGGACCCTCTGCAGGGTGAGGAGGACACTGAGACCGAGCACGAGATAGATTATCCGACGGATAATGACACTGACTACTCAGATTCGATGGACGAGGACGATTTCCCACTGATTGACCTATGCCCACCACACTACGACCTAGTGATGGAGGAGGTAGGCAACGTCGTCAACTTCTGGGTTAACGTCGACGACCAGCCAGTGGTGATTGACCCACCACCTCAGCAGGAGCCAGCACCTGTTGCACCCCCAGCGCAGCAGGAGCCAGCAGTTCTTGTACCACCAGCTCACCACCAGCTAGCTCTTGTGGCACCTCCAGCAGCTCAGCACCCGCCAGCACTTGTTGCACTTGGACCACTATTCCCGTACCAGCCAGTTCTTGCACCACCCACAGCTCAGCACTACCCAGCAGCTCCACAGCAGGCCCCACAAATGCTCGGAGACACGGATCTCTTCGAGTACTACCAGCTTCTCCGTGCCCACGAGGACTGGAGTGACCCCTACGACTTGTACCGTGCGTGGCGCAGGGACCACGGCTACGACCAGTACTGAGGAGCAGCTATCTCTGATGGAGTCAGTTACCAGCAGCACTGGTGGCAGCAGTGCTTGTATCCGTAGTTAGTGGCTAGCAGTTTGTAATCAGTCCAGCAGTTGTGTGCCGTTGTACCCTAGAGTACCATGTTGTTGAGTCCTGTTGTCTAGTTGTAACCGTCAAGTCCTTCGGTGTAAGGGCTTGGGTATGTGTGATCGAACTCTGTTATGATGTTTATGTATGCTGTGATGTTGTAATGATGCTGGATCTTATTATTTGTGTGTTAGAAATCTTGTGTTCCTGTCTTGTTGCCTAGTTTGAGCTTGTCTCAACCTCGACTTGTTCCCACCCTTCGCTATCCTCTGTCAACTTAACAGATGCCTCCCGTAAGGCAGTCTGCCCGAGTGCGGCAGCGTCGTGAACGTCAAGCTACACACGACGAGGATGCCCCTAAGCAGGGCATTGCACGTGGACGTGGAAGAGGCAGAACCAACAACTAGCGTGGCAGAGGTGGGGGTAGAGTTGGAGGCAATGACCAAGAAGATGAGGCAAGCCAGAACAATCAGAACAATCAGGACAACCAGAATGACCAGGAAGGCCAGGGTGAAGGTGGAGGTAATCAGCAAAACTAGAACCGAGGTGGAGGAAACCAGAACCGTGGCAGAGGTGGACGAGGTGGAAGAGGTGGGCGAGGTGGATGAGATGGACCCTTGCCCAACCCGCCTGTCACCAACCTTGTCACTGTGATGGATAACCAGACTCGTCTGATGGAGATCATTGCTCAAGGACTTCTTGACCGTGCACCTGGTCCCCAGACCAAGATGTCAGAGTTCATGAGGCTCAGGCCACCGACCTTTGAGAATGCTGAAGAAGACCCCCTGGCAGCAGATGATTGGCTGAGAGGCATCACCAAGAAGCTTCAGGTTGTGAACGCCAATGACAGGGAGAAAGTCCTTCTAGCATCGCACCAACTCATGGGAGCAGCCAGTGAGTGGTGGGACAACTACCGTGAAGCTACAGAGGATCCCGATGCTATCACTTGGGATGAATTCCAGGAAGAATTCAGGAGATACCACATCCCTAAGGGTATCATGGACATGAAGGCATATGAGTTTCGCTCTTTGAAGCAAGGAGCCATGACTGTGAATCAGTACATCAGAAAGTTCATGAAGCTTGCACGTTATGCACCTCAGGATGTGAGCACTGACAAGAAGAAGTAGGTCCGCTTCAAGAAGGGACTGAGTCCTAGTTTGAAGATGCAGTTGGTCACTCACATCTATCCAGACTTCAACACTCTGATGAACCATGCTATTCTTCTGGACGATGCACGTTCTCACATCGAGAGTGACAGGAAGCGCAAATTCAACGCGCAGAAGTTCAGGCAGCAAGAAAGGAACCAGAAGTCAAGAAGCAACTTCTCTCAGAAGCCCAGGTACCAGCCAACCATGCAGTACAGGGCATCATCGTCAAACCAGCAGAATGCAGCACCCTCTTACCGCAACCAGAATCCCAGCAGCCAGCAGAGGAGCAGTGCCAGTGTTGCCCAGCCAGCTCAGAGTGACAAGAGGACATGCTTTAAGTGCCGTGAACCAGGCCACATGATTGCCAAGTGCCCTTATCTGAACCAAAATCAGGCAACACCAGAACTGCAGTGTCCGGAGTTGGATGTGGTGGACAGCAATCCTCAGGACAGCAGCGAAGGAACAATCAGACCTTCGATTGAGGCAGAGTCAACCACATTGACACCCAGAAAGCTGAGGAGGCACCAGATGTTGTCCTCGGTGAGTACCTTGTCAACTCCACTCTTGCAACAGTTTTTTTTTATTCTGGAGCTTCGCATTCGTTCATATCTTCAAGGTTTGTTGCTGCACATGGTTTTCCAACTGTTTTGCTCAAACAACCACTGATAACACGCTCTCCTGGAGGGGAAATCAAGTGTTTGTTGGGATGTCCCCGGGTTAAGATTCTTTTAAGTGGGGTACTATTCCTAGCAAACTTAATAGTTCTCCAGTCAGCCGGAATAGATGTTATCCTTGGAATGGACTGGTTGAGCAAACATCAAGGCAATATAGCCTGTGATACCAGGAAAGTCTCCTTAGTAAATCATCAAGGTATCAAGGTTGAATGTGAGCCAAGAAGAGTGAAGGCCCCACCTATGGTATGCAGTTTGGAAGCCACACCACTGGAGGAAGTACCAGTCGTCTGTGAGTACCCAAATGTCTTCCCAGATGAGTTACCTGGAATGCCACCGGACCGAGACATAGACTTCATCATTGAGCTCATTCCCGGAACTTCTCCAATAGCCAAGAGACCCTACCGGATGGCAGCTAATGAGCTAGCAGAGTTGAAGGAACAGATAGCAGAATTAAAAGAAAAAGGTTTCATAAGACCAAGCTCTTCACCATGGGGATCACCAGTTCTGTTTGTCAAAAAGAAAGATGGCAGTCTCAGAATGTCCATTGACTACCGTTCACTCAATGAAGTCACTATCAAGAACAAGTACCCACTGCCGAGGATCGATGACTTGTTTGACCAGTTGAAGGGAGCCAAGTTTTTCTCCAAGATTGACCTGAGATCAGGGTACTACCAGCTGAAGATTCGAGAAGGAGACATACTCAAGACAGCTTTTGTCACTCGCTATGGTCAGTATGAGTTTACAGTTATGCCCTTTGGACTCACCAATGCACCAGCATACTTTATGAATCTGATGAACAAAGTCTTCATGGAAGAGTTAGATCGGTTTGTCGTTGTCTTCATTGACGACATTTTGATCTACTCCAGGAGCGCAAAGGAACATGAACAACATCTGAGAATTGTACTTGAGAAGTTAAGAGCACATGAGCTTTATGCCAAGTTCAGCAAGTGTGAGTTTTGGTTAAAAGAAGTCGCTTTCCTTGGTCATATCTTGACTGAAAAGGGAATTGCAGTAGACCCAGCTAATGTTGAGGCAGTTACCGATTGGAAGCAACCCACAAATGTGACAGAAGTCAGAAGTTTTCTTGGACTGGCAGGTTACTACCGCAGATTCATAGAAGGGTTCTCCAAGATTGCCAGACCAATGACTGCCCTGACCCAGAAAGAAAAAGAATTCAAGTGGACAGAAGCTTGTGAAAAGAGTTTTCAAGAGCTAAAGAAAAGGTTGACAGCAGCCCCAGTGCTAACCCTACCGGATATATATCGAGATTTTGTCGTATACTGCGACGCATCTCGACAAGGTTTGGGTTGTGTGTTAATGCAAGATGGACGAGTAGTGGCTTATGCATCAAGGCAACTGAAAGTTCATGAGCAGAACTATCCAACACATGATCTGGAGTTAGCAGCAGTTGTTCATGCTCTAAAGATCTGGAGACACTATCTTATTGGAAATAAGTGCGAAATCTTCACAGACCATAAGAGTCTGAAGTACATCTTCACGCAGTCAGACTTAAATCTCAGGCAGAGATGGTGGTTAGAGTTGATCAAAGACTACAATCTGGAAATACAGTATCACCCTGGAAAGGCTAATGTAGTTGCAGATGCACTGAATCGCAAGGCTCACTGCAACAACATTAAGTTACATAAGAGAAGACCTGAGTTACTGGCAGAGTTCAAGCAATTAAACCTTCATTTCACCCAGTCAAGCCAGATAAACAACCTGTGTGTGAAACCAACTCTAGGAAGTCTAATCCGAAAAGCTCAAGTGGATGATGAGGAAATACATGATCTCAAAGCTAGAACCGGAGTGGATAAAGCACCAGGATTCAGAGTAGATGATCAAGGCACCTTATGGTACAAAGATCGAATTTGCGTACCCAAGAATGGTGGGTATCAGCAGCTTATTATGGATGAAGCCCACAACTCCGCTTACTCCATCCACCCAGGATGCACCAAGTTGTACTTGGATCTGAAATAGAAGTATTGGTGGTCAGGAATGAAGAAGGATATAGCAGAGTTTGTTGCCCGATGTGATATATGCAGCAGAGTCAAAGCAGAACATCAGAGACCTGCAGGATTGTTGCAACCACTGCATGTTCCCATGTGGAAATGGGATGAGATCAGCATGGACTTCATTGAGGGATTACCCCGCACTCAAAAAGGGAATGATTCAATATTGGCCATAGTGGACCGTCTGACGAAGGTTGTACACTTCATACCTGTCAAGACAGTCTATAGAGGAGACAAGTATGCTCAGTTGTATGTGGATCACATACTCAAGTTGCACGGAGTTCCGAGCAGAATAATCTCAGATAGAGGAACCCAATTCACCTCCAAGTTCTGGAAAAGTTTCCACGAGTTGTTGAAAACCAAGCTGGATTACAGTTCTGCATATCACCCTCAGACAGATGGACAGACTGAAAGAGTCAATCAAGTCCTGGAAGACATGTTGAGGGCATGTGTATTGGCCTATGGAAAGGATTGGGAGAAAAGCCTTTCCTTTGCAGAATTCTCCTACAACAACAGTTATCAGGCCAGCCTACAGATGGCACCCTTTGAAGCTCTTTATGGCAAAAAGTGCAGAACACCTCTGATGTGGTCAGAAGTAGGAGAACGATCTTTCTTTGGACCGGCAATCATTAGAGATGCCGAAGAGAAAGTAGCTCTAATCAGGGAGAATCTGAAAGCAGCCCAGAGCAGGCAGAAAAGCTATGCAGATACCCGTCGCAGAGATCTGAGCTTTGAAGCAGGAGACTATGTGTACCTCAAGGTATCACCGATACGAGGTACCAGAAGGTTCCGAGTCCGAGGAAAGCTGGCACCCAGATATATTGGACCTTTCAAGGTACTCAAGAAGATAGGAGCAGTAGCTTACCGCCTCGAGCTCCCCGAAGAAATGTCGGACATCCATAATATTTTCCATGTCTCACAGTTGAAGAAATGTCTAAGAGTCCCAGAAGAGATAGTACCACCGGAAGTGATGGATCTTCAACCGGATCTCCGTTACCAAGAGAGGCCTATCAAGATCTTGGATGTTGCTACTCGGTTAACAAGGAGGAATGCCATACGGTTTTGCCGAGTGCAGTGGAGTAATCACACAGAAGCAGAGGCTACATGGGAACGTGAAGACAATCTCAAGAAGGAGTTTCCCTACCTGTTCGAGGAAGAGCCTGAGTCTCGAGGACGAGATTCTGTTTAAGTGGGGTAGGTTTGTAACACCCTGTGTTTTGCCCATATTTAAAAATCACTAAAAATTTGAACTTTTTCCATTTTGAACAAATTCAATCAAAGTAGAAGTCAAATACAAGCCAAATTTAAAATTTCGAATTTTAAATGTGCATTGAACACCACCATCTGCATATTTGGAATTTTCTGATTTTATTTATGTGTTCATTGGGTTTTATCCATTTTGCAAATTTGGAATCCATTAAAATTTGAATCCTAGAAATTCCCTTGGAAATGTTTAAAACATTTTCCCCTCCCTGGGCCGCCCCACTTCTTTTCCTCCCACGGCCCACTCCTCTTCTTTCTCTCCCGCGCCAGCCCGAGGCCCAGCTCCTCTCCCTCAGCCCAGCAGCTCGCGTCCCAGGCCCAGTCACCGCGCCAGCCCACTTCCTCGCTCCGAGACACTGACAGGCGGGGCCCACCTATCAGCGTCGTCTCCTTCCTCTGGCAACGGCGCAGCGCGCCCATGCCGCCTTCGTCGACTCGTCGTGTCAGGCTACACCGCCGCCGCGTCACGCGCACGCACGCCTCCGTCACCGCGTCCCGCCTCGTCCAATCGCCCCGTCCCGTCGGGTAAACTTCGCAGCAGCGCGCCCATTCCCTCCGTACGGACCGACGACCCCAACCCCGGCGACCGGCGCGCCCCCATGCCACGACGTCAGCCTCACTCAGTCGCGCTCTCGTCCAGTCGTCGACGCTACTGCAGCCGCCTCGCGCTCCCGTCATCCACACGTGACTCTGCCCTCTCCCGTCGCATCGCCAATTACTCCAGCGACGACCAAGCCGACGATCGAGCCGCGCAACGGCTCGCTCCGCGGCCGCCTTTAAAAGTCGCAGAGCTCCGCACATCGTCCCTCCTCTCTCTCCCGCGCTCAAACCATCTCCATTGCCACCCGAGCACCCCCAATTCCACTTTTCCCCGTCACCTTCCCCAAGTCCGGCGACCTCCCGACGAGCCAACGGTGGAGCTCCGCCCCCTTCCTCTTCTTCCCTAGCGTCTCTGTGCCTTCCCTAACCTCGTGAGCCTCGCCATTTTTGCAGTTGAGCTGCGGAACATGGCGGGCAAAGGAGGCTAGGGTTCCGGCCACAGCGAGTACGTCAATGTCGAGCTTCTGGCCTCCTCCGCCACCTTCGAGACCACCGTGAGCTTCCCCACGCTCTCCTCTCTCTTCCGCGCCATTCATTATCCTTCCCCGCCCACGGACACGAGCTTGGATCCGAGCTCCGCCACCGACCGCCGCGCAACCCCAACGTTGGCACGCCATCCGGCCGCACTCGGCCCAGCCGAGGTGTGCGCCAGCTTCCCCGAGCACGCGCGCACGCATGCGGCCACACAAACACACGCAATCCCCCGTGCGCGCGTCGTTCCCTCGCGCGCAGTAGCGCCGCCGCACTCCGGCGAGCCCGCGCCACCGCTCCGCTCGCCGCCGTCGTCAACGCGTAGCGCTAGTAGCTTCGCCTCCGCGCGTAGAAGCCGTAGGTGCTCACCGCTTTGCCATCCCTGCCCTGTAGCCGCCGCCGACGAGCATTCCGGCGACGCGCCGTGCTCCGGCGCCATTTTGACCGCGTCGCGCCGCCGTCCGATGTGGCGTGCCACGTCGCCACGCGGGCCCGCGACGACCCGGTCGCTCTGCCGCGTCAGCACGTGTCCACAGGCGCGGTGCACCGTGGACCGCCCTCACATGCACGTCCGGTCCACAGCACACGTGGACCGAGTCCACAGCATAGTGCTGCACAGTGGCCTGGCCCCCCTGACCCCATCTGTCAGCGACACATAGTCTCTGGAAATGCTAAGTCCACACACAAATGCACACAGAAACCTATTTCGAGCACTTTCCTTTATCAGAAAAATTCCCAAAAGTTCCCATAAATACTAGATTATCTCCTAATCATTTTGCAACTCTTGTTTACTCCATAATAATTAGGATTATGTCTATTATTAATTACTTAGCTTAATCCTAATTATTTCCAATGTTGCAAACTTGTAAAATTCATATCTTTATCGTTTTAGCTCCGATTTTGGTGATTCTTTCACCAAAATTCTTCTAAAATCATGAACTATCTATTGTCACCAAAACCCTCTGTTGCTGGTCTCTTTTTGATCTTCATTTGATTTAGTTGCTTGTTAGTTCAATTGTTTGATCGGTAGATTTTATTCGATCGTTGGTTGCTTTGTTTCATTAGAGGAGCAAGCTTTTGAGGAAGGAGCTGAGGATCCGGATTACGAGGACTTAGAAGAAGAAGACTTTGGTGATGGAAAGTTCTAACCCCTTTGATCATATTGTTCCTATGCTTACAAATATTCAACTTAGAGCCCAGTTTAGAAATAAATGTGCATGATGTTCAAATGTGATTTAAATGCTAGTATGATCCTAATTACTTGTTGATTGCCATGCCTTGATATTGCCTACCCTGATTCCATTGTCTGACCTAGGATTCACTATCATTAATTCTTTAATGATATGTTGAAATGTTATGCTGCTTAGGACTTATTACTAGGTGTACTTAATTAATCTTACTACATGCTTTTTGTGCAAAATGGTGTGTGTGTGTGTGTTTGGTGGAGTGTGTGTGAATATGAAATGTGGGATGGTAATATACTAGTGATATTTGTGCAACCCATAGTGGGGATATTTCTTGGCGGGAGCAAGCGAGGTAGTCCTCAGTGGGGAGGACTATCTCGGGGATGTGATTCCTCTTTTGAGGATAGCTATTGAAGATGCTTGCTTCGGTCGTATAAGGACCGGTTCATGTGCCGCCTTGCCTAGCACCTCTCGTACAACCACATGCCTTGAATGAGAAAGTTTTAGAACCACAACCTGCTATAGTGTTCACCCGGTACCCAACTGGAGGGCAGGAGTTGCAGCGGGAGCCAGGAGAAGACTCGACATAGCAGGTGTCGGGATCCGGTATATGGTGATTATTCAGGCATTTCTACATGATAATGATGATATTGTGAAGCCACTGGTTGCAGTATTTCCGTGGTGGTGCCGTGGTGACACCAAGTAGGTACGGGACCATTAGTATGTCTGTCCAATCCATGACGATGGGGAGGATTGGTGTACCTTGTGGGGAATTGTGTACAACCTCTGCAGAGTTAAAAACCTATCATGATAGCCGTGTCCCACGGTATTAGGCAACGCGAAAGCTTGTACCACACAATGACTAGTATAACGGTGTGAGTTACTCCCTTGGGGTGTGTTTTTGGAATACTCCGGTGTGGAATCGTGCGCTGGTTTCCTGCCAGCATTAAAACTTAGGAACTGGCGGGATGGACTGTATCTCCCCCAGGGCCACAACCCCACTAAATACCACTGATAATCTTGATAGTAGTTTGTGAACTGTTTTGTTTTCCAAACAACATTTGCATAAAACTGGCTTTCCGCCCAGATGATAAACCCTCAGCCTATCCTTTGGTTTTACCCTTGCATTCAATTATCCCCCGTTGTTAGGACTTGCTGAGTACCTTATGTACTCACCCTTGCTTTAATCATTCAGATGAAGAACCAGAGTACATGGAGGATGGTGATGAAGAGTAGGGTCCTATCTGCACTCAAGATGCCTGTGCTAGTGCCGTTTCCGTCTTCCGTTGTAGTAGTATTTAAGTGATTCTGCTGTTGCAGCCCACCAGCATGATGCTTGATGTAATAAAGTGGCCCCTGACCGGTTGTTGTAAGACCTTTTATGTATGAAGGCTTGTATGAGACTTGGTAATATTTATGTAAGTGATGACTCTGTGTTATTCATTCTGTGTAAGTGTTCGTATCAGCGTCTGATCCAGGGACTGATACGGTAAGCACTAGTGCTCCAAAAATGGGGTACGACATGCATACAGTTCAGGAATAACCAGTACGCTGCAGTTTGTTCTCTGCAATGGAATGGCATGCTGGAGCTTGAATTCATCTTTTAGACTTAAGTGTGGCAATCTTTTTTCTCTTGGCCTCCGACAGTACATACTAGTTGAGGCCTGAAGAGCCTAGCAAATAGAAAAACTGACATACCTTACTCAAAACTGGGTAAACCCTTGCTCCACCGTGGCAGTGTGAATATCCAGATTGGCCCTTTCTTGTCAAAGCATAATTCCCGACGACTTCTGATCCTATATAATGTTTCATTTGGATGCCATGCAATCGCTACTAATACTTGAGTGCCGATAATCTAAATTCACAAAGAGGATTTACATATAAGGAAGCTTGTAAAGGCCTACATGTACAACTATGTACACTATACTGCGACACACTGGCATTTATAGGCTTGAGATGAAGAGAAGGACATCAATAATCAATATCAACATATAAGTTAGGTGCCCGTTTATGCTCAATTTATTAAGTATCTTCATTTATATGATTTTAGCTTTTCTAGAATGTGGATCATCCATGTCTCTCGTCAATATTGATCTGGATTATTACACCGTGGATCAAAAAATTTAAAGGAAGAGAAGCCTATTCATTTTTTCTTTTTGCAAACATGGTAAAATTTTGTTTCAGGAGAGAAACCATCCAACTGTTCTTCACATTGAGAGCTTAAAAGCCAATGTGAATGAACGTAAGAGAAACTTGTGCGGACATTATGGAGCTAAATCCTTACAAGTTTCATTTAGTCTGTCCTCTCAGATCTTAAGTTTTTGTTTGGTGTTGGACGGGAAACTAGTGACATAAGAAGGCTTGGAAAAGTCTCCATGTTCAAAGGAGAGGAGTTTTACGGTGCCCTATACTAGTGATATAATACTAGTTGTATGATAAAAGGGTAGCACGGTCATTTTACTCATATAGGCTGGTTTTCCGCCGTCACTCCACAACAAACTTGCCCCTTGTTCTAGCGCCACCTTCGCGGACGTACCCACAACTAACAATGGTAATTAGCATGTTATACCACAGATTAGCGTGATCACCGGCCGTTCACATATTAGATTCGCGTGAGGCTTATCCCAACAGCTTTTGGGTACGGCACAGTAGCAGATCTTGTTAATAGAAATTCAAGCGTCATATATCAGGAGGCATTCGGTAAAGGCTTGATACAACCAACGTATATCAACAGCTTGATACAAGCTGCTTGCATTTGACATGTAAAGAATATGCAATTTTGAAACTTTGCATAGCGCAGAACTATCTTTTTGCCATGTACAAATAAATTATATAACAACTCTGATTTAATATGTAAAGAATATGCAAATAAGTGCATGGATGCCGATGATGAAATGAAATCTATGTCGATTTAACAAGAACAAAAGAAACTATCAGCATGGACATCACTTCATGGAGGAGGACAAGCAGGCCTTCAGCACTTTCCAGCAAGAAAGGGACGTGAAAACGGCTACGACGAATGTGCCCTCGACCATGAGGAAAGTCGACTTGCACGGACTACAAAGCCGTGAGGAGCCAAAAGGAACTACATGATCATCCTGAGGAGCCATGGTCAATGTGTATGATAAGGAAGCACCGCACAGGGGATCCTGAAAGAATACGGCGATCCCCTACCAACAGTTGGTAATGCCATCGCTAAAATTATCAACACTGAAATGCAATGCGATTAGTTTTGGCACTAACAAATTGTCAAAAAAAGAATTGGTTAAGGACATGATGACTTCCTGGACAAACCGCTTGTAACTTTGAAGGAGATCAAGATCAGCCTGTGCGCGACCTTCCCCGACCTGATCTGCCCCTTGCGTAGAGGAGATGGGCCACCACTGCACGGAGCGGCCATCACGTCGCTCTGCTAGACACTCATATGAGCAACAACGGGATCCCGCCGCCGCAACCCGTGTGGCCGAAGGAGGGCGAGATTCGAGCGCCAGCACTGGAGGAGGAATCCAGGATCCCTCTCCTGCTTGCCACTCGCGCCCATACGGCCTCTTTTACGCCTTCAGAGCCGCCGTCACAACACCGGCCATGATCTGCCGCCGCCGCGCATGATGAAGCCTAGAAATAGGTGCTGCTGCTGCCTGCTAGGATGAACAAGTATTGCTTGATGAAATCACTGGCGACGATCGGCCCTCCGCCTTCCAGCCACCGCCACGGGATGCATGCCTTTCGGTGCTCGCCGCCTGCCTTCAAACCCTAGCTAAATACGAACGAGATAAAAACAAAATAAAACTTGTCGTGGTTCATTTGATTAGGGTATACATGTTGTCAGTGCAAACAGTTACAAGTCTATCATTTAGCTTCTTTCCTAAAATGCCTTGATATTCTAGATACTACTAAAAAATACTAGTGATACTAAGGGTAGGAGATAATCGATCTGAACCGTCGGATTCTAAATACCACTAGTATATACTAGTGGTATGGAGAACCGTCGACTGCATGCATTGCAGATTATCGTTCGAGCATTCTGAAGCGCTCTCATGCTAAGTCCCAGTACCTTCCAGTCCTATACGAATATACCATTTCGATTCCATGTGAACTTGATCCCCCTACGTTCGCCAGAAGAGTTGGCACTGATGAAAGTGGAGGCTTTGCATGTGGTGGGCAGTGTGGACAGGAAACGCTCTGTCCCTTATTAGGTACCTTGACTTATATCGGCCTGTTAACATTTGAAAAAGCATTGACAATTAACTTTCACTGGAATGGCTCTGAGTATTGGCTGAGGGAACAACTCATTGGGGCCACATACCAATAAAGCGTCCAGGTTGTCTGTCATGGAACAAGGTTCAGGCTTTGAAAAAAGAGCTGTGCGGTCTGAAATATAGCGTGCAGTTTTTTTTTTTCTTTTTGAGCGAAATATAGCGTGCAGTTGCATGTGCTGCTTGTACGTCGAACACCATTTGCTTTTCACGGCCCAAAACAATTGAGATGGCTTACTCCCATCCACCGGCTCTACACTACTACAAAACGAACTTTTAATGGCGGACCTTTTGGACCTGTAATAGCGGACGAAACGTCCGCCACACTACATTTCGCCACTAAAGACTCGAAAGAGCAGTGACGGAACCGTCCGTCCGCCACTACTAGGTGACAACAGTGGCGGACGGTGACGTCAGCACGTCCGTCACCAAAGATGAACACAACAGTGGCGGACAGGGCGACGTCATTGTTGAACCATAAGTGAATTACCCACCTCTTCCCATCAGCTTAGTCTTTTGGGTGAACTGATTGGTGCATGCAACTCAACATGGTATCAGAGCCAGAGGTCTTGAGTTCAAGTCCTGGTGACCGCATATTCCGCTGCGCCGCTCCTATTTCCACGTTTGCGCCCACGAGAGCTGCTCGTGAGGGGGAGTGTTGAACCATAAGTGAATTGCCCACCTCTCCCCATCAGCTTAGGATTTTAGGTGAACTGGTTGGTGCATGCAACTGATCAGTCATGCGTGTCCGCCACTATAATGTGATTTCCGAATAAAAAAAACATGTTTCTCTCTGTTTTTCTGTTTATGTTGCTCCGAAACAATAAAACATGAACAAATCCTTTGGACTAGTTAACAGATCAACAAGTTACATCACTGCAAGCCTTCATGTTTTTACAGAAAGCACAAAGTTGAAAAAAGTTACTGTTGGGATCGCGCCATTAGCAAGGATCTCCAGACATGAGTAGGAAATAGCGGCAAGGAAAAAGTAAAGAGAACATATGAGAAATGCGACCAACACAATATTAATGCGACGCCTTTTTATTCCTCAAGGGTCAAGAATCCATCCATCCAATCCGACCATTCGTCCACCTTACAGTGTGCCCATGGGCGGGTATTTATAGAGAGACCAAGGGTCATTTTAGCTCGGACTAAAATGCCCTTGGTCATCTAGTACATTCTCAGGATATTCCTGTACAACGATGTCCAAAGGATAGAATGGACAATTTACACCAGTTCAATTGTCCGATCAATAACCCTAATGGCTGACATCATTCTAGAGCCATCGCCATTTCCAAGCCGTCGCCCTTTCTGAGCCGTCGCCTTTTCTGAGCCGTCGCCATTTTGACACATGTGGCGATCCCCAACATTGGGATCGCGCCATTAGCAAGGATCTCCAGACATGAGTAGGAAATAGCGGCAAGGAAAAAGTAAAGAGAACATAAGAGAAATGCGACCAACACAATATTAATGCGACGCCTTTTTATTCCTCAAGGGTCAAGAATCCATCCATCCAATCCGACCATTCGTCCCCCTTACAGTGTGCCCATGGGCGGGTATTTATAGAGAGACCAAGGGTCATTTTAGCTCGGACTAAAATGCCCTTGGTCATCTAGTACATTCTCATTATATTCCTGTACAAAGATGTCCAAAGGATAGAATAGACAATTTACACCAGTTCAATTGTCCGATCAATAACCCTAATGGCTGACATCATTCTAGAGCCATCGCCATTTCCAAGCCGTCGCCCTTTCTGAGCCGTCGCCTTTTCTGAGCCGTCGCCATTTTGGCACATGTGGCGATCCCCAACAGTAGCCCCTCAGCTATTTGGTCTTGGCTGGCACAACAAGACCTAATAGCTATTTCTACTTAAAAAGGCCTACTACAACTCAAACTCTGGTTCCAAGGACTGTCCTTAGCAACAACCCTTGTACGCCTCACTAAAAACTCCATCCCAAAAACCCGGTGGGAAAAAAGGGCATGGAGAAAAGAGCACGCACATATTAGGGTTTATACATGTGTTTACTCTAGACTTCTACATTTTGTAGCTTCACATGATGAGAGCTTCGACTTTTTGATGATCTTCTTATTTAGCACTGATAGCTATAAGTCTTCTATCACGTGCATCAGGCAAGGCTCAACCTTTTTCTGGGTGATCTGATCCTCTGGTACCACCCCTAGCCCTTCTTGGCTGGTGTCCGTGAGAGAAGCTTCACACTTGAAATAGGCGACGTCGAGGTCGATGCCGAAATTGGCGGTGAGCCTCCCGACCCAAAATTGGCAGAGGCAGTCGATGCCGATGCCAAAATTTGCAGTGAGCCCCTCTTGCCGAAGTTGGCGGAGGCGTAGTTGATGACGATGCCGGAATTGGCGGCGAGCGCCTCTAGCCACAATTGGAGGCGAGGTTTGATCTGATGCCAAAATTGGCGGCAAGCCCTCTTGCCGAAGTTGGCAGAGGCGAAGTTGATGTCGACGCCGAAATTGGCGGTGAGCCTCTCTTGCCGAAGTTGGCGGAGGTGTATTTGATGACGATACCGGAATTGGCGGCGAGTCTCTCTTGCCGAAGTTGGCGGAGGCGTAGTTGATGACGCTGCCAGAATTGGCGGCGAGCCCCTCTTGTCGAAGTTGGCGGAGGCGAAGTCGAGGTCGATGCCGAAATTGGCAGTGAGCCCCTCGAGCCAAAATTAGCAGAGGCAGCCGATGCCGATGCCGAAATTTGCGGCGAGCCCCTCGAGCCGAAATTGGCAGAGGTGAAGATGATGCCGATGCCGAAATTTGCGGCGAGCCCCTCTTGCTGAAGTTGGTGGAGGCGGGGTTGATGTCGATGCCGAAATTGTCGGCGAGCCCCTCTTGCCGAAGTTGGTGGAGGCGATGTTGATGTCGATGCCAAAATTGGCGGCGAACCCCTCTTACCGAAGTTGGCGGAGGCGTAGTTGATGACGATGCCGGAAATGGCGGCGAGCGCCTCGAGCCAAAATTGGAGGCGAGGTTTGATCAGATGCCAAAATTGGCGGCGAGCCCTCTTGCCGAAGTTGGCGGAGGCGAAGTCGATGTCGATGCCGAAATTGGCACTGAGCCCCTCGAGCCAAAATTGGCAGAGGCAGCTAATGCCGATGCCGGAATTTGCGGCGAGCCCCTCTTGCCGAAGTTAGGGGAGGCGGGGTTGATGTCGATGCCGAAATTGGTGGCGAGCCCCTCTTGCCAAAGTTGGCGGAGGCGAAGTCGAGGTCGATGCCAAAATTGACATTGAGCCCCTCGAGCCAAAATTGGAGGCGAGGTTTGATCCGATGCCAAAATTGGCGGCGAGCCCTCTTGTCGAAGTTGGCGGAGGCGAAGTCGATGTCGATGCCGAAATTGGCACTGAGCCCCTCGAGCCAAAATTGGCAGAGGCAGCTGATGCCGATGCCGGAATTTGCGGCGAGCCCCTCGAGCCGAAATTGGCAGAGGCGAAGATGATGCTGATGCCTGAATTTGCGGCGAGCCCCTCGAACCGAAATTGGCAGAGGCGAAGATGATGCCGAAGCCGAAATTAGCGGCGAGCCCCTCTTGCCGAAGTTGGTGGAGGCGGGGTTGATGTCGATGCCGAAATTGGCGGCGAGCCCCTCTTGCCAAAGTTGGCGGAGGCGAAGTCGAGGTCGATGCCAAAATTGGCATTGAGCCCCTCGAGCCAAAATTGGCGGAGGCAGCCGATGCCGATGCCGGAATTTGCGGCGAGCCCCTCGAGCCGAAATTGGCAGAGGCGAAGATGATGCCGATGCCGAAATTTGCGGCGAGCCTCTCTTGCCAAAGTTGGTGGAGGCAAGGTTGATGTCGATGCCGAAATTGACGGCGAGCCCTTCAAGCCGATGAAATGGCGAAGACAATGTTGATGTTGAGGCTGAAATTGATGGCGAGCCCTTCGAGCCGATGAAATGGCGAAGGCACTATTGTTGACAAAGCCGAAATAAACGGCAAGCTCTTCAAGCCGATGAAATGGCGAAGGCAGTATTGATGTTGAGGCCGAAATAAACGGCGAAGGCAATATTGGGACGGAGCCGAAATAAATGGTGAGCCTTTCAAGCCGACATAAACGGCGAAGGCAATGTTGATGTTGAGGCCGAAATTGACGGTGAGCCCTTCGAGCCGATGAAATGGCGAAGGCACTATTGGGATGAAGCCGAAATAAACAGCGAGCCCTTAAAGCCGACATAAACGGCGAACGCAATATTGTGATGAAGCCGAGATAAACGGCGATCCCTTCAAACCAATGATATGGTGAAGACAATGTGGATATTGAGGCCGAAATTGACGGTGAGCCCTTCGAGCCGATGAAATGGCGAAGGCACTATTGGGATGAAGCCAAAATAAACAGCGAGCCCTTAAAGCCGACATAAACGGCGAAGGCAATATTGTGATGAACCGAGATAAACGGCGATCCCTTCAAACCAATGATATAGTGAAGACAATATGGATATTGAGGCCGAAATAAACGGCGGGCCCTTCTAGCCGATAAAATGGCAAAGGCAATAATGTGACGACGCCGATATTGACGGCGAGCCCTTCAAGCCAATGAAATGGAGAAGCCAACATAGGTGATGAAGCCAGAATAAACGGCGAGCCCTTCAAACCAATGAAATGGCGAAGACAATGTTAATGTTGAGGCCGAAATAAACGGCGAGCCCTTCAAGCCGATAAGATGGCGAAGACAATGTTGATGTTGAGGCCGAAATAAACGGCGAGCCCTTCAAACCGATAAGATGGCAAAGGCATTAATTGTGACGCCGCCGAAATTGACGGCGAGCCCTTCAAGCCAAAATAAAAAGCGAAGACAATATTGGTGATAAAGCCAAAATAAATGGCGAGCCCTTCAAACCGAAATAAACGGCGAGCAATAATTGTGACGAAGCCGAAATAAACGGCGAGCCCTTCGAGCTGACATAAACGGCGAACCCTTCAAACCAAAATAAACGGTGATGGCAATAATGGTGTTTGAGGCCGAAATAAATGGCGAGCCCTTCAAGCCAATGAAATGGCGAAGGCAATGTCCTAAAAAACAAACATAGGTGCACCTTGTATCTGAAGGTGTCAATTTTTGTCTTGCTCTTAGTAGAAGAACCACGCACAAAAATAAAAAAGAACGAGGATTAGCCCCTTGGGGATTTTCGAAGGCGTGTTTATCGTTCATGTGAAACCATTTAGGCATTTCGTAGCCTCTTGGGCAATGTTATTGTCGTGTTTTTCCTTCTTTTTAAGGAAATGCGACCTTGAGCCCTTAGGCTTGGTTTATGTTGTCTATTTCCTTCTTTTCAAGGAAATGCAACATTGAGCCTATAGGTTTGAATGTGTCGTCTTTTTCCTTCTTTTCAAGGAAATGCGACATTGAGCCCTTAGGCTTGGGTCGTGTCGTCTTTTTCCTTCTTTTTGAGGAAATGCGACATATTCAGCCCTTAGGCTTGGTTTATCTAGATGCTTGCATCAAAAAGGAAACCAATGAGAAAAAGTGAATTTGTTACTTTTTTGAGCGGCTTCGAGAGAGGGTTTTGACCCTTAGTCGATATGGCGACGTTTTCTCCAAAGGTCGCATCGACAATAAGAAAGACGAGAGACTAGCATTATATTGCATTGCTTGGGTTACCAAGGTCCCAGTTCGTTAACTATCTAACCCGCTAATTTCTGGGTTCCCTGAAATTATCAAAGATATAAAGTGGAGAAGGCACAGGCATCGACATTTCCTTGGAAAGTCCTGACCTTGTACTGAGATCATCAATGGTAGAAAATGGAGGAGGCGTATGCCTCGACATTTTACTTGAGATCATCAACAATAAGAAATGGAGAAGGCATAGGCTGCCGACATTTCCTTATAAAACTTTGATCTTCACTTGAGATCATCAATGATAAGAAATGGAGAAAGCGTTGTTGTCGACATTTTCCTTAGAAAACCTGAAAGTTCACATTCGAAAGGAAAAAATTGCCTCGATGGAGGTGTTAGTTGTGCAATAGCATCATGAACTGAGCAAACATACAAAAATAGGGTGAATAGAAATCATGAGAGAAAACGCGACGATCTCCTTCAGGAGAATGAAGCAGTGAGGGCAAAGTTGAAAACGATGCCGAAAATGACGGCGAGCCCATAGAACCGCTAAAACGGTGACGACAGAATTGAAGACGATGCCGAAGATAACGGCGAGCCTCTAGAACCGCTGAAACAGCAAGGGCAAAGTTGAAGACGATGCCGAAGATGACGGCGAGTCCCTCGAACCGCTGAAACGGCGAGGGCAGAGTTGAAGACGATGTCGAAGATGACAGCGAGTCCCTCGAGCCAATGAAATGGTGAGGGCGATGTTGCTGACGATGCTGAAGTTCACGGCGAGTCCCTTGAGCCGATGAAATGGCGAGGTCAATGTCGTTGACGGTGCTGAAAATGACGGCGAGCCCCCGCTGAAACGGCGAGGGCAGGGTTGAAGATGATGCCGAATTTCACGGCAAGCCCCCCTCGAGCCAATGAAATGGCGAGGGCAATGTTGCTGACGATGCCGAAGTTCATGACGAGTCCCTCGAGCCGATGAAATGGTGAGGGCGATGTTGTTGAAGATGTTGAAGATTCGCGACAAGCCCCTAGAGCCGCTGAAATGGCGGGGGCGTAGTTGATGATGATGTCAAAAATGGCAATGAGCCCTTGCAGCCGATAAGGCGGCGTGGGAAAGGTTGAAGACGAAGCCGAAATAAACGGTGAGTTCAGCCTTGCTTTGTCTTCGCGGGTCAAGTGTAGCTATCGCGTTTCATAGGCGCAGCTCCATTGTTGAGAAAAATACGAGCAACACAATTAGATGACGTTAATGGCGGTGGCTAAATCACTAATGCATATAGAAAAAAGAAACATGACCTTCGCTTATTTTCTTGTGCGACATCGCGAGTGGTATTGTCGAGCAGCACAAACGGTGGGCGCCAATGTTGGGATCGCGTCATTAGCAAGGATCTCCAGACATGAGTAGGAAATAGCGGCAAGGAAAAAGTAAAGAGAACATAAGAGAAATGCGACCAACACAATATTAATGCGACGCCTTTTTATTCCTCAAGGGTCAAGAATCCATCCATCCAATCTGACCATTCGTCCACCTTACAGTGTGCCCATGGGCGGGTATTTATAGAGAGACCAAAGGTCATTTTAGCTCGGACTAAAATGCCCTTGGTCATCTAGTACATTCTCAGGATATTCCTGTACAAAGATGTCCAAAGGATAGAATGGACAATTTACACCAGTTCAATTGTCCGATCAATAACCCTAATGGCTGACATCATTCTAGAGCCATCGCCATTTCCAAGCCGTCGCCCTTTCTGAGCCGTCGCCTTTTCTGAGCCGTTGCCATTTTGGCACATGTGGCGATCCCCAACAGTTACATCACAATAACTGGTGTTTCTCTACAGATTCCACAAATCCTCTCCCAACCCGAGCTCAGGACTTCATGTTTGTCAGACTCCAACATCACGAGATAAAAAATCACCCAAATTCCACACAAATACACATCATCACAAAGCAACGAATCGCATGTATCCTGGAGGAGAAATCTTTGACTAACCAACGAATCACTACACAAGCCTGACGCCTCGCTGAATCTGCACCGCCGAGCTCACCGAGGTCATCAGATCCGCGCTGCCGCCTCGGAGTAGAAGTGGAGGTCGCCAGATCTGCCGGGGAGGATTGGAGTCCGCTATTGACGCCGCCGGGGAGCAGTGGATCGGAAGTCGACAGATCTGCCGCGCCACCGGACAAGGACAGATGCGGCGGCTGCTGGGGTTGAGCTCGAGGAGGAGGAGCGGCGGGGATGAGCTCGAGGGGAAGAGCGTCGACGCGGCCGCCGGACGTCTCCACAAGCTGCGGCTCGTCACTTTCCTTGTCGTGGCCGTCGGTGATGTTGACGTTGTCGCCGCCCACCGTGCAGCCGAAGAAGCTCCATGACTGCGCCGCGCCTCGCCTGCCGGGATCCGCCACGCTGCGCCCCTCCCGCCGAGTTCCGCCCCACCAAGCCGCCATGCCGCCCCTCATCATCGAGACCACGCCCGGAGTGCCGCCGCCACGCCGCGACTCGCTAGGGTTGCACGCAGGAAAGGGAGAGGGAGGGCGGCGGCGCCTGGAAGAGAGGAGGAGGGATGAGAATGTTGCGGTGGCGTGTGGATGAGAGGGCGGCGGATGCGAATTGCTAAGTGTTGCTTATATATGTGCTGGCTAGGGTTGCGGTTTGGGCTGTGCCTAAATGGGGCAGAAGATTTGCGATGACATCACTTTTGTTCATCACCAATGTTTGTTTTCAAGTGTCGGACGGCGATGACGTCACATTGTCCGTCACTAATACGTGCTTCAGTTCTTGTAGCATCGATGACGTAAGCCCGTCCGCCGTTAATATGTGCTTCAGTAGCTGATGCATTTCTAGTAGTGACGCATCAAGAGGCGTCCGCCACTACTGTAAAATGGCCTGCGTCAAAGGCTCATTTTGTAGTAGTGCTACTATGGCTCCTAGCTCACGCCACTCACTGTCTAACGATGTAGATCTACTGTGCCAATATATCCTGCATCTCGGCAAATTGAGAAAACCAGGTGCGGGCACCCTGTCCCGCGACCACGGAGACGAATAATCAAAACCCGCGTGCGTCCCCTCTCTCAAGAAATTAAACTAAACGATACAGATATTTTCTCCCAAGCCACCGCCATTCCCTTCTTCTCCATCCATATTAGATTATTTTTTTTAAAGGAAAGATGGCAGATGTTCTGCCTTTTCATTAAGACAGAATAAAAGAAGGAAAATGTGCATCACATGGCTCGATCAGGCAGCTAAGCTGCCTGCTAGTCTTTGAGCCTGAAATTAAAAAGAGAGAGGAAGAAAACTACAGGGCCAAGTTCTTGACCAACAGGGGCACTAAGACAGGAGAGAAGAAATGAAAACCAAAGTTGTTACACAAGCACAGCGAACAATGGCTAGCCCAAAAATTTTTGTTCTCGACTGCCAGCTCCTGTTGTTGCGCTTCCCTATAAAGACCTGAGACCCCTTGGCGATGCGTGACAACTGAAAAGAATCTATATATTATAGATCTATATCCAGGAAAATATTCAGTAACATCATATGCAGCATGGCGATGCGAGGAAGGATCACCATGGATATAGGAGCGTGCATCACAACATCAGGATGGGGAACAACGTGCAACTGTGACGATGAACAGCGTGCATCGTCACAATTTTGTCTGAAAAGACAAGTGAAAAGAGATCTACTACGAGACAACTGAAAAGAGATCTATATATTATAGCCTAACTAAGGGTCTGTTTGGCACAACTTCTGGACTGGATTTTGGATTCTGCTTCTGGCACTGTAGCTACAGCAAAAACACTGTAGCAGAATCCATTTTTTGCCAGAATCCAAAAGCAGCAAAATCGTAGCTTCTCACGGATTCTGTCACTGTAGCTACAGTAGCTACAGTGACAGAATCCGTTTTGCAGAATCCCTCCCAAAGAGGGCCTAATTAATCATATGCAGCATCAGGAATAGTGTTTATCCTAGCAACACTATATCCAGGAAAATATTCAGTAAAACCCCCCACATTCAGTGAAATAGTGAAAACCCTATCAAAAAATCTATTTAGAAGTTTTGAACAATTATGAAATTTAACATACATGAAGAATACATGGTGGGAAACGTGCACACAAAAATTTAGAACCATATATTAAAAGATATAACAATAACAAATTATGAAAAAAGAAGAGGAAAAAGACAAAATTGTGACGATGCACGCTGTTCATCGTCACAGTTGCACGCTGTTCCCCATCCTGATGCTGTGCTGCACGCCCCTATATCCATGGTGATCCTTCCTCGCAAAGCCGCCATGACTGATGCACGCTGTTCCCGATCCTGTTGGGCGTGGAAACCCGTAGATGGAGTAGCACGCCCAAAACGTCTCCCACCACTTCAGCGGCCCTCTGTTCCGTTAGCATTTGAGCTGTGGAGCATAGACTCCAGATGCCTCTCAATCCTAAATTAATGAACCTCGGCACGGCTGCAACAAATATGAATACACGGGCAAGTTAAAAGAGAAGGATAATTTTAACAAGCCATGGTGCTATGGTGTGGAGCCTCCTCATATTTATAATTTGGACCAATGACGAATATATAGTGAAGGTCCAACCTGTCTGGTTTGAATAAGAGTTATTGCCCTATTGTGGTAATCCCACACTGTCACTCAGTTGGATTATAATCCATGGGTAAACAAACAAAGGCCTGAGTCCCAAAAAAGAACGAGACACTGTACTGGATCAGACCAAATGCTTGACCCTGCTTATTGAAAGCATTTACACATCGTAGTGCTTCTCTTTCCGCTTATGCATGTTCATATGTGCGAAGCATTCAAGTTCATGCGAAGGTGATTCAGAATCGTACGAAGCTGCAGACCATGTTTGTTCAAAACTCCAAGCAAATTGATTTACATCCAGGGACTATTTTCAATGCATAATACGATCAAACAGTAAAACCTCTTCCGCGTCCCGTCAAAAAAAAAAAGAGAACCTTTACAGTGCACCGTAATAAATGTGGACCGTTTATTTTTTCCAATCCAACCATCCAGATGTACTTCAAACTACTTGGAAATCTTCGTGGTAGTATGGTAGTATTTGAAGGTAGTATATTGAAATAAATGGTATCTTCGAAAAAGCGGCGCAGCTGGACGGCGTCGGGCGCGGCATTCCCGATTCGCGGCGGCTGGCGCGGCCCGGCGTTTGGCTCAGAGCGAATAGGCTAATGGCGGCTGTTGCGGCAACGAGTCCGCCGACCCTTCATCGTCATGGCGGTTCGCGCGATGGAGGCGGCGAGCGAGGACCCATGGGTGTGCCGCAGCGGCGAGCGGGGTCCCGCATCGGGTGATTGTGAGCGTGGCGGTGGCTGTTATGGAGCTCCCACAATGCCAGACCAGGAGCTCTGCTTTGGCAACGGCGCCATCTACATGAAGCTTGCCAGCACATTGCCCAGCCAGTACAAATTTGCTGTTGGTTTTGTTCCAATGAATCGATTTGAGCGTGGTCTTGTTGTGATCGCTTTAGGACAGATTTGTCTGTTACATAGCTTAATTTTGAATTGTTGACGGAAGTTCAGAGTTAGGTGATTCGATTTGAGCGTGGTCTGGTTGGAAAGCTACACACCAATTCATTTGGCAAAAAAACTGCGAATCAGTTCTTGAAGAATGGGAAATCTGCCCCAGTTTCTTTATAAGAGACCAAGTTCAGGCCTTAGTTTCGCTCCCTAGAAGCAACAGCACAACTTGCTGCCCCAGCAACAAACACCAGCCAACGTTCATCAAATGTTAACAATATTTTTGCTCAAGTAAACATTACATCTTCGATTACTTAAAAATAGAGATAATGCAACTTCATGGTTTACTGCTAGAAACTGAAGCTTTTAAAGCTAACAAAAAGACAGATTCTAAGTTTTAGGTACAAAACACTATAACAGAATTAGATACAGTATCAGGTGATCATCAAAGCAATTCTGACTAATCAAGCTAATTCATCATGACACCAAACTTGTCGATGTCCTCCAGGCTAGCCTCCTCTTTTGCATCCATGTTGCTCAGGACCTGCTCACAAACTAGAAAAAATGAAGGTAGTACGGTGCCCCGTAAAGATTCTTAAAAAAAACCCCACTTCCACGTCACTTGATACAGCTGAAGAAATTGCCTTCTCCAATGCAAGGTACCGTTTGTGGACCCCGGTAATTAATCACCATTCTCCACTTTCTCTCTTTGCCCCCGTTTTCTTCTCTCATGCTCCGTGGTTGAGCAAGTTCAGAGAAACCAGTGGAACAGGCACCGGGGTGACGCGTGAGGATTAGATTAATGGCAGGCGGCCAAGCGTTGCTGCGCAGCGTTTGTAAGGAGGATAAGCGTCACTCGAAGCTTCGCCATGAGATGACAGAGCTACTGCTCTGCTAGACCATTTGGCAAGGATCTGCATCTTGACCGTCATGGCGTGGAAGGTGGCGCGGCGTCAAGCTGTGTGGCTCGTCCGCCCTGCAGCAGATGGCAGCGCGGAACAGGTATCTATCTGGACGGAACGGAAGCGGATGGCGGCGCGGCGTCGAGTAGCAGTTCCTCCGTGCTATCGCCAACGGCGGTACGACACGGAGCTGACTCTCAAAAGCCCAAGCAAAGACGTCGCCGTGGCACTACGAGATGGCCAACTCTGGAAGCCGGGAGGACGATGAGCTTTGGCAGTGGATTGGCATGTGGATGAGAAAGGGAAAAGAAAATCCGTCTTGGGGGAGTGACACTACCAGAAATCCCTGTTTTTTCCCGAGTGTAATATACGAGACACTCGGGAAAAGTATGACACTCGGGAAACCGGACTTTTCCCGAGTGTCCCGCGGACGCGACACACGGCAAAAGTTAGACACTTGAGAAAATAGACTTCTCCCGAGTGTTCCGTTTGGTGACACTCGGGAAAGGTAGAGCCCGGGCCCCACGTCAACGAGCAGACGTTAGTGTTGACGGCGGGAGGTGCCTTTCCCAAGTGCCATCGTCATGCACTCGGGAAAAGTTTTTTTTTCACGTTTTGGCAACCAAATTTTTTGTCACTTATACACTTCAGTATACTTCATGTTCAAATTTGGTTAATTTCACGATCCGTTTACTAAATTTAGTAATTTATTTTTTTAATTGTATTTTTGGTGATAAGTCAAAATTGAACTGCAAGTCACTCGAATAATGGAATCGAGGTAATGAAAAAATGATATTCATGTTACTGAGTTGAACTTGATGCCGTGTCCAGGTGATGAAATGAAATTTCGCAATTTTTGTTGATGAAATATCATTTCTAGCATGTGATCGATTTGTTTTAAAATTCTATAAAATACAAATATTGTCAAAAAAAATCAGATTTGTCAAGATGTCACGATATCATACGGGGATGTTGTGATAAAAAGTAGAGGATGATTTGCGCAAGTTATCACGTACGTTGTTCACAAAACAGAGAATCTCCGAAGAGGAGACTTAGGCCCCCTTTGGAACGCAGGATTTTTTCCTATTCCTGCGTTTTTCCTGTGAACAGTCAACTGATTCCTGTGAAATTCCTGTACAATTCCTGTGAAAATCCTGCGTTCCAAAGGGGGCCTTAGAGTTTAGAATAGGTCATTATGATTCGAAGACAAATGGTGTGTCAAAATTGAATTTGACTTGAAACCTATTTTTAACAGACACTAGATCATTTAAACAGTGTAATCCCTAGACACTCAGGGAAAAGGGGGGGGGGGGACACTTAGCCGCTCGCGGCGCCATGCGTCTTCCTCCCTTCAATCGAAATCAAAATCGCGCGTCTTCCTCTTACAAATCCCGTCGCCGCGCACCCGACGCCGTCGTACCCCGCCCCGGCCGCACCCCGCTCTTTGCCGCCGCGGCCCGGAGCTCGCCCCCGCCCCCGCTGCTCCGGCCCCGCCCCTGCCCCCGCCCCCGCTGCTCCGGCCCCCGGCCCCGCCCCCGCCTCCGCCTCCGCCTCGCCTCCCCTACGAAGTCCCGGCCCCCCGACGCCGCCACACCCCGGCCACCCGACGCCATCGACGACTCCCCGCCCCTCCGCCCCGGCCTCGCCCCCGCACTCGGCGGCCCCGGTTCGGCGCGCTGCCTCGGCCCGGACCCGCGGCAGGCGACGCCGTCGCGGGCCCCCCGGTCCCGGCTCCTCTCCTGCCAGTCCCCGGCCCCGACCCTCCTGCCCCATCGCTGCCCGCCTCCCCGGCGTTCTTCTCCACCTCCGGCAAGGTGAGCTGACCGTGGCTCTTTTTCTTTTTTTTTCAATTATGTTTGTTTCGTGTGCAGTGAGCAATTAGTTCTAATTTGAAATACTTCGGTTATTACTCTTATTACTGCCTTCTGTTTGAAATAGGTACTTGGGTTAAATAGTCAAGTCTGCAGCTTGATCTAGGATGAACAATTTGATTTCTTCTTTCATTAGTTGTGCTGATATCAATATTCCCTTTTCTTCAGTCTGGATTGTTTGAGATATCTTCCTATTCAGCCTAGAGAAACCTAAGTAGGAGTGGAGGCATAACAAGCGGCAGGTCAGCAAATGCTCAATATATGTTTGTCTAATCAAGTTTGCTCACGCAGAAATCATTTGGAGCAGTAATTTGGACGGCGGCTTAGAATTCAAGAGATCACACTATTTGAAGTTGACTTAGTAATAATCTGAATTAAGTAAATGTAAGTGATTCGTGGTATCAGTGAATTCTCTGTTTAATTTTGTGATTCCTATGTTATTTGGCAAACTTAGGTGAAAAGTAATTGGTAAGAACCTCTAGATTACGATAATCTGAAACTGGAGTCACCCTACCTATAAAGTATGTATATTTGGATCAATAGGATGCATCCCTTACTCAGTGCTCATTATTTGTTTCTTTTCTAATAAAGTGCTCTGTATTTCCCATCTATTCTATGTCTTGTACTGCTAACCTCTAGGATGAAGATGCAGCTATAACATCATTTGGAGTTTCTAAGGTCAGAATTGGTCAATCCTGAAGTGCTTCAAAACTCATTAAGCTTCCTTATCTTTTGTCACAGTTTGATATCTAATAGAACAATCTTGAAGATAATGCCTTGCTAAAAATGAGTTCAGTTAAAAAAAGGACTTGTTCATTTTCCTGTCAACTGCTCATAAGCAAGTTCTGCTTTTGTTCTGCATTTGTGGAAGAGAAAATTATATCAGAAAAAAAAAGTATGCTGCTGCCTTTGAAATTACATCAATTATTGAAAAAAAATCCTAAGGTGAAAAGCAGACAGAACAACTGGATAATTGTGTGTCAAACATGACCACTTATATTGAGCTTCATTGTGCATAGAGCCAGTGGTAATATGCCACAAACTGAGTCCAAGCGAGAAGCCTGCAAGTTACATTTGGTTGCATCAGTAATGTTTGGTCTCATTCTCTTATAGCCTTAATGTTCCACAATGCTCACTTTGGTCCTACTATGGCGACAAACGCTCTATAGCAACATTGCTCACTTAGTGTTATATTGCTTTGTGCGTGCCTTTGCCTCTGGGTTGCTGATTGCAGTTCTTAACGTCTTCTGTTGTTACTACATGCTGATTGATTGCAGAGTGGTTAGTGTAATATTATTTCTCGCTGATGGCAGAATGATTAGTGTAATAGATGCTGCTCTGACTGTTTCTTGCAGCAATATATACTGAGTTGCTTCTATACTTACTAGAAATTTATTTCCGTAGCTATCTTCATAGCTCTCAGGTAAACTCTCAGTAAACAACAATGTACATATGAGTTGTGGTACCGAAAATAGGTTCAACCACCGCGCTTGTGTCTGAAATTTGCTCAGACTTCTTTACTTCATGCAAATATGCATTGAATTCTTCTGTTAAAGTTAACTTCTCTCTGAAATTTTCTCAGGCTTCATTCTACTTTGGATTCTGGAATCTGTGAAGATCAATGGTCTGGGATTTGCTCAAATTATATTTGCTTTCAGGGTTGTGAATTCATGGCTGTGTGCACCTCTGCCAAATGTGGATTGCCATCTTAAGCTTAGCCTTTACTTTCTTATGTGATGCGCCATTCATTCTCTTATGGCATCTGTACCACAAAATTTGTTCAGAGTAATGATGGTGTAATTGATGTAAGGCCTGAGAACTATGTATGCAAAATGAAATAAGAAAGAGGAACATGCAATTTTATTTTTTTTATTGTTCATTTAGTCTTTCCCGAGTGTAATTTAAATTACTCTGAACCCCCCCCCCCCCCTCTTTCCCGAGTGTAATTTTGAATAACACTCGGGAAAGCTTTTCGCCGTTAGGCCACCGTCCGTCAATTTTTTGTTTTCCGAGTGCCGG
Organism: Eragrostis curvula; assembly: GCA_007726485.1. Classification (NCBI taxonomy): domain Eukaryota; kingdom Viridiplantae; phylum Streptophyta; class Magnoliopsida; order Poales; family Poaceae; genus Eragrostis; species Eragrostis curvula. The sequence continues at coordinate 24,099,550 of CM017445.1, forward strand.
TTTGACACTCGGGAAAGCTTTCCCGAGTGCCCGACAAAAAACACTCGGGAAAGGTCGTCTTCGTCGTATAAATCCATGCTGAGTGCCCTTTTCCAAGTGCTACACTTGAGAAATCTTTTCCCGAGTGTTTTTGGACCTTTCCCGAGTGCCCCAGGCACTCGGGGAAACAGAGGATCCTGGTAGTGTGACCAATGTACTATTTGAGAACGTGTATCAACGGTATCATCCTGGTGATACCGCTTCAATCTTTCAAAAAATCCATCTTGGGGAGCAACCAATGTATTTTAAAATGTGCACTACTTTACTTTTAGCAACTGATCATAGGTCGGCAAACACGCTTTTATCAACATATATATCAGTAAAAATCTTTACCGACCTATGGTACTGGTAGTTGTAAGTGGCATCGGTTCATCGACATATATAGAATCACCGACCAATAGTTTATTGCCAACTTTTAGCAATTAATGCTATGTAGCTAATATAGGTCGTTAAAAATGAGCTGCAGTGTAGTGGTGTATCCCCTGCTGATACCGCTTCACTCTCTTTCCTCCTTAATTGTTAGCCATGTCAGCAAAAACAAAATCCTATATGGCAATTAATGCCGATGATACTCTCCAGTTGGGATTGAGGGTAGTACGATATATTTTCATGATTTTGACTCCTATGTGTCTCTACATCTCCGCGCATCACGTGTGTGTCGATCTCTACATCTCCGCATCAATATAAATCAACTTTTCATATTATTGCTTGCGATAATACCGTAGAGATTCGCTGATATGTACTCTAGAGATCATTCTGCTAAAGCATTGCAACATCACATTTATACGACAAAGAATGGATGGAAACTAAGAAAAGGTAAACAAAAACTTCGTGTCATACGACCTCTGCTCCCTCCTTGATCAGCCAAGTCTGTTTCGGTCATCATGACGACTACACAAGAAACTGTTGTAGTCGATGTGAGCTCTCATGGCGTGAAGAAGACATCCGAAACACTCGTTGATGCAAAAGTAAAATCTTTCGCAACAGGGCGCGCACATGTAGCATGTAAATCCTGAATGCCTCTCAGTCCTAAATCAGTATTAGAACCACAAATCGACAAGAATTGTCCACCTGTGCGCTCAATGAAAAAACCATCCAACATGATATTGTGGAAAAGAATATGTAACACTCACATTATATATGGCATGCCATGTCTACAAGAGTATATAAAGGTTCATGGACTATACAAAGCGAGGGAAACAAGACCTTGTTGCCAAGGTCATGTAGTGGGCGTATTTAAAGTTGGGGTAAACATATAAGCTCAATAGATTTGCCAGTTAACATGTAAGGAAAAATATTGCCTAACAAGAACAAATACTAGGGCCCGGAAGACTACTAGCCAATGCTCCACCAAGCACCATTCTAACCCAACAAAACATGGTTCCACATGCTCATCAAGGTATATTTTACTATCACAGAAGTTGTAACCTTGCAACATTAAAGCCTGAAATGAATTCATTTTTTTCAGGGCCTTTTTATGGCAGTCCCACATCTTTTTTCTAACAAACAAATCTCAGCCACTGATTTTGTCGAACTAAAAGTAACTAGAAAATTGTAAGTAATTGATTTCCTGGTTTCCTTCCTCCCTGATCTCCTTGACAAAAGGAAATCCCGCAACACATTCGACAAAAATCGGATCTCCTTCTTCCCCTAAAGTCAAATTTTGCTTTCACTCCGAAACCGTGTCTCATGCCACGTAGCATGGCTCGTTATTATTCTTTACAAGCCTAGCACACAGGTCTTTAACAATGTTTCTTTTTGGCACCTGGGTGTACGCGATCAGTTTCGTGATTCACGTCATCATGGGTACACAACTGATAACTAGTTTTTTTAAAAAAAAAAAACTACCATCTGGTTTTAAATATGACATTATTGACTTTTGTGTTGAACTTTCACCAACGATATATATTTAAATAATTAGTTTCCTAATGTGAAATGTTTATCATTGGATCTACATCAAAAGCACTTTAAAATTAATTTATACATTTAGCTATTACATAAATATTTTAGATAAGGCAAATGGTAAAAGTAATGAAAAAGTCAACAGTGTCATATATTTAAAACTAGAGGGTGTAACATATTGCTAGCGTGAATGACAACCTTGCCAAACTGATCCCTAAATCCCTAACAAAAACAACAACAAATTAGTAAATATACTTATTCCGTTCCCCTCCCGTGCATCAGTGGAGTCGTTTCCTAAAATTATTACTTTCCAAAACAAGAAATGGAAAAGAAAACAATAAAATTTGGGTGCAAGAGTTTGTCTTTTGCATCAAGATCTACCTAAATGGACGGTCCGCGCGGTTATTTGGGACTACCATAAAAAGTTCATTTTATTAGCAATACATCAAATGCTGATTGAGTTTATGTAATTCACATAAGTAAATCAAAGGCAATCGCAAAAAAAAAGTACATCAAAGGCTGAAATGATTTTATTTAATTCACATAAATGTATAATCAAGATTGTTATTATTAAAGAGATAAGTAGTTAATAACCGAGAAAAAGACTCATGCTGCCTTCAACAGCAGATAGATTGATTGGTATGCATAGATACTTTTCACCGATTTATGCGGTTTTTTGTCATAAAACATGGTTTTTAGTGATGAAATGAAAAACGGAGGAAGTACTAGAACCACAAATCGACAAGAATTCTCCACCTGTGCGCTCAATGAAAGAACCATGCAACATGATATTGTGGAAAAGAATATGTAGCACTCACATTATGGCATGCCATGTCTACAAGAGTACAATGAGTGTGCGTTCCTTGATATTTAAAGGGAGGAGGGAAAAGAAACCATATTGCCAAGGTCATGTAGCGGGCGTATTTAAAGTTGGGGTAAAAATATAAGCTTGCCAGTTAACATGTAAGAAAAAATATGGCCTAACAAGAACAAATACTAGGCCCGAAGGCTACTAGCCAATGCACCACCAAGCATCACTTTAACCCATCAAAACATAGTTCCACATGCTCATTAAGGTTAATTTTATTATTACAAAAGGTGTAACCTTGCGACATCAAAGCCTGAAATGAATTTATTTTATTAGGGTGTTTTTATGGCAGTGTCACATCTTTTTTCTTGCACCATAAAAAAACAAATCTCTGCCATTGATTTTGTCGAACTAAAAGTAACTAGAAAATCATAAATAATTGATCTGGCGCAGTTGACACGGCCTTAGTCGGCCGTGACGTGCCGTTTAGGCGCGTGGTGCAGCGCTGGGATGAGGAAACCAACAAAGCAGGAGCGCCCTTCAGGCACGGTGTGGCGCCGGGATGAGAGCTCAGCCGAGCAGGAGCGCCGGCCCAACGACGACGCCTCGACGAGCAGCAGCAACACCGCCGACCAAGGTCAGTGACTCCACGCACGGGCTCATTGGTTTCCTCGGTGGAATCCCCTTCCTTCTCGGTGGAACAAGGCGGTTCAAGAAGGTAAGAACTGCCATCATATTCCGTGCTCCTGCTTCCGAAATATAGCAGATTCAGCATATCGTGTTGTATACTTTACAAATACAAGAATTGTGAGGTGTTGATTTGATTGAAGAATCAGTAAGGATGACAAAGCAGGCATGCAGAACTGTCCTAACAGAGGAGGGAGACGAGCATGAGAGAAATAATTTGATACATTGCTGTATCTTGCATTCCACATTATCAATGCGTTCCTGGTTCTAGACTCTAGTGCCCTGGCTGTTTGTTGTAATTCCAAGGTGGAAACTGGAACATAAACCTTAGATGTGCAGTGTGTTTTGGACTTATGCAATGTTTATAATGCACGCCCTCCATAATCTGAATATCTTAGTAACCCAGCTTTAGTTATCGATGATAAGCTGATAAATAGATCTGTGCAGTGTGTATTCTCTAATGATTTCAGCTTTCTTAGGGTAACCACAGAATAAAAAATAGAACACTGAAGAAATAGGCACGAGATTTCAGCTTTCTTATGTCAATAACTGATCTCTAGTTTTAGCCTACTTCGATTGCCTAGCCCGTTTTATAATTAATAGAGTCACAAGTGAATTATTACTGTCACTGTTGAATAGAAGGTTCATTTTAATTAGAGGAATACCTGTAGAAAAATCCCACTATTGTTAATCACATAAATTCAGATGCAACAGCTCCTGTTCAGTGGATGTGATACAACAAAATTCAGATTGATGCCTGAGATTTTTCAGTCTATTTTGGATAGAACACGCTTGGCTAGCCTGAGATTTTCTTGTTTCTCATGTGACAAGGCAACATATCCTAAACGTTAGTTCATTGATTATAATTTTATTTTTGTATCTAGGTTCCCCACCTCACCATCGTCATCACCATCAATGCTTATCATAATACTGGTGTGTTCGTCTCGCTGCTTTGCAGCGGCTACAGTGTTCGCAGTTATTTCTTCAGCAGCAGCTACAGTGTTTTCAGCAGCGGCTACAGTGTTCGCAGTTATTTTTCTGCAGCCGCAGCGAAACGAACAGGCTATACATTTCTTATACTGACTTAACCTGTCTATGTACTTGCTTGCAGAATTCAGATGATACTCTCAAGCTTAGCCTGAAGAGACAGAGGAGCTTATGTTACAAGTTCAGATATGCAGTTGACCAGGTATCACAAGTTCGGGGACGTGATAATCTAATTTTAGACATACATGCCATAAACTAGTTTTGTAATAAAGCATAAGCCGCTCTTGCACATCCATAGGGATAGGGTATTTAAATATTGTACTTGGTTTTGTGAGAATAGTGTAGGCATTTGTGCTAAACCATGAAGCAGCACGATATTTCCTTGGGGATTCAATGGCAGAACTTTGGGAATCCAACAAATTCTCATACTGTTGAGAGCTGCTTAACTACCGCTAGTTAGTTTCCTTGAAGATTCTAGGCAGTTATTTTTTGTGTTTTCATTAATGTACCTAGATTAAGTTAGTCTATATGAATGTAGCGTTTCATTCAGTAGCTTAAAGCCAATATGAAATTTCTAGTTTACTGCTACACACTAAACTAAAATATCTGGTTTACTGAATTTACTATGACTGTTTGCTAAAACAATGAAATGATTGTTGCAAATGTGCAGTCTGCAGTAGACTTACTTTAAGACATGCTACAGAATTTTTTTCTCATGCAAATGCAGTGTGCAGTAGAGCTTACTTGGAGACAGGCTACAGAATTTTTCAATTGATCCCAATGTGAGTAACATGCCCGATGCGTGCAGGGCACCGCTCCCTCCAGATCCACTGCCCGTGGTGCTCAAGCTGCAGGGATCCGACGATTGCTGCCATCGACCCCAACCTGTGCCACCACGTCGGCTTCTTCTTCATTGGTATATCCGAGACTTGACCAACCCCCCTCACCCTCTCTTCTGCTCAATTCGTGTTCCTTCCGGCAAATCCTTTGTGCTTACTGTATAACATACTAATCAAGATTGTGCTGAATTTTGTAACTTGCATTCACCGGTCATAATGCCAAGATTGTGTAACTATACTTTAATTACATGATTGTAAAACTTTTTTTTCCACATGTAAGACATGAATAGAATTGCATGTTTATATGTTGACCTAATATAATGCTTTGGCTGATTGTACTGCTTTGTGCCCATGTTGATGAAAAATAGTGATGTGCAAGTAAATGGTTTCTCTAGAAAACTGATCTGCAAGAAATATGCTAAGTTCCTTTTGTTTCCTTGCAGCAGGAAGCAGGCTACTGAGATGGGTCGCTGGAGTTGTCCACACCATGCTGTCAATGAGACCTCATGGAATCCAGCAAGAGCTTCATGATTAAGGCCCTGCAGGTGTGGCACATCTCGTTAGTTCCTCAATCTCCTTTCCAACCAGATCCTACCATGTTCAAGTTTGGCTTTAGACATGTTATTAGTTAATCTGTTATCACTTCAAAGGATCAAATCTGTAACCATTTGGCTGATTTTAAGCAGCTGCTGTAATTACCTGTATGTGGATATGAACATACTGATTGATGCAATGGGTCAATGCGCAATTGTGTAACCACCTGTATGTGCATATTAATGGATAAAACATCTGCATGTTTTTTTTAATTTGCCATTGGAGACGCGTACTCCAATGTGAGAGTCATTGCAGACGCGGATCAACGCGTCTCCAATAACTTCACATTACAGACGCAAATTTGGAGACGCGTTTTTTTTCGTCTGGAATAGCAGTTGAGCAGCGTCTCCAATTTGTGTTTCTTACATAGTGCTGATCTCCTCGGTGCAAGGAAATTCCGCTCCGCATTCTATAAAAATCGGATCTCCTTCCTCTCCTAAAGTCTCGGTTTCTCTTTAACTCTGCAACCGTGTCTCATGTCATGTAGCATGGCTCATTGTTATTCTTTACAAGCCTGGCACACAGCACTTTAGCATTGTTTCTTTTTGGCACCTGGGTGTACGCGATCCGTTTTGTGATTCACGCCGCCACGGGTACACACAACTGATCACTAGTTTCCAAAAAAAAATACTCCCTCTGGTTTTATATATATGATGATGACACCGTTGAATATTTCGTTCAACTTTGACCAACAAATATATATTAAGTAATTAGTTTCCTAACATGAAATGTTTATCATTGTATCTATCATAAAAGCACTCTAAGTTTAACTTATATATTTAGCTATTTGCACAAATATTTTAATAAGATGAATGGTCAAAGTAATGAAAGAAGTCAACAGCATCATATATTTAAAACTAGAGGGAGTAATATATTGCTAGCCTGAATGACAACCATGCCAAACTGATCTCTAACTCCCTAAAAGAATCAGCAACAAATTAGTAAATGTGCGAAAATATGTGGTTCCCCTCCCATGCATCCGTGGATTTGTTTCCTAAGAGTAGTACTTTCCAGGAAATAGTAGAAAACAATAAGTAGGGTGCCACAGTTCATCTTTTGCCTCGAGATCTACTTAAATGGGCGGTCCATAGTTATTTGAGACTACCGTAAAAAAATTCATTTTATTAGCATAATAAGTACATCAAAGGCTGAATGAGTTTATTTAATTTAGCTGAAATGGTTTTATTTAATTCACATAAGTGTATACTCTAGATTGTTTTCATTATAGAGATAAGTACTTATTAACTGAGAAAAAAATTCATGCTGCCTTCAGCTGCAGATAGATTATTGGAATACCTAGAGAAATTGTCAGATATGTTTGACAAAGATGAATACATGTTATTACTGTGTGCTGTACAGTAAAATTTGGATCGCCTCATGAACTGACGGAGCTTAGATAAGACTAAAGGGGGCCTCCCCCACCCCAACCTAACTATTTTACAAAAACCTTCATAAACACTAATTAATTTACCATTAACACTAACAAAACATTAAAAATGCACTAATCCTTCATTGGCCCCATTCTATAATTGTGCTCAAGCTCCGTCTCTGGCCTCACAAACTATAAAACAGCCCAATAATGGCATCGTGTGCGCTAAGATCTTGCGGTTGTGGCCGCCAGGCCGCCATTGACAACATGTGTACGTCAGGGACGACTTCCTTTCCTTCAACAGTGCATGTTGCAGATATTATGTTGTCACCACCATGTTGAGGTCTGATATGGTGTTTGGAAAAAAAATGGCGGGTTGCCTCTGGGTCGCCAAGTGTTGGCTAGCTTTGTGAGCTCGGTGCAACACAATGATAACCATGCTGTCAAGCCGAGGCCCTGCCCTGGTCGGGAAATCAGACCCAGGCCCAACAAACTCCACGTTTCAATTGTTAGTTGTAGAAATAGTAGAATCACTTGCTACCATAATTGATTTACATGTAGTTGGACTCAACCAATGTGAATACTCAATTCACCATTGAATTTCTCTACCCTTTGTAAAGTTTATAATCACCGAACTAAAGATACACAATAGATGGAAGAGCATTGTCAGAAAAGATGGAAGCATTGGGATTTCCTCAAGCTCTGTAAGTGTCCTTGTTCCCTTCATCGATTCGTAGCTCTCGTGGTTTGTGCCGACCTTTTAGCAGGCTGTTTTCACGTTGCAACTCTTGTTGCTTTCCTGATGTCTCATATTCCCACTTATCTGATGTCCAATGATTTTATTGTAAAGAGTTTGATATGGAAGCTTTGATAAATGGAACAATGGAGATTGTTGGGCGCACACTTCTATATTTATAGGGAAAGAGAAGCACTATTCCCACAAGTATGGCCGGGCCGAGTGTATGACTTATCTGGTTATTTCACTCGCGAATTCAGCCTCACAACGCCCATACACACGGAGTTTATTGTCATGAAAAGCGCATGTCCTTCCTGCAAGTGGCTTGTGAAAAGAACAGAAATAATTCTTTCGCTTAAAATAGGGTGCAGTTGGCTCAACTCGCGAAGGGAAGAAGTTGGGCTACAACCCAGCAGCCCACTCTTTGTCAATCCGGGATCCCAATTCCACATCCCCACGCTCCGACCTCGCTGTAAGAGGAAATTGAGAGGAGAGAATTTGCGTTGTGTTTGTATTGATATGAACAGGCCTATAAATAGGCAGAGTACACTTGTACATGAGCGGTGGAGCGTTCCACTCGCTAACCTAACTAACCACGATGGTGGTGGATCACGCAAAGCGTGGCTGCCGTTCGACGTGTGTAGAACGAGTCATGAGTCCGGCAGTTGCGGTCAGATGTGGAATATTCCAATGCGCTAACAGCCCCCCTCAGCCTGGACCGCGGTAGATGTTCAGGCTGCAGCGAAATTCAGAGAACAGAGAAGCTGGAAGTCCCTTTGTGAAAATGTCTGCATACTGCATTGATGAAGGAACGTGTAGCACCTTGACTTCTCCTAGTGAAACTTTGTCTCTGACGAAATGAAGGTCGATTTCAATGTGCTTCGTTCTTTGATGTTGAACTGGATTCGTGGACATGTAGGTTGCACTGACATTGTCACAGTATACAACAGTCGATCGTCGAGGTGGGTTGTGCAATTCATGAAGAAGCTGTCTCAACCAGCAGCATTCAGCAACATCGTTAGCTACTCCTCGATACTCAGCCTCGGCGCTTGACCTTGAAACTGTGACCTGTCTTTTGGATGACCATGAAACCAGATTATCTCCGAAATAAACACAGAACCCTGACGTTGATCTCCTTGTATCTGGAAAGCCTGCCCAATCGGCATCCGAGTAAGCCACTAAATTCTGACAGGAGCTGGGCTTGATGTGGAGACCAAGATGCAGAGTGCCTTTGACATATCTCAGTATTCTTTTCAACAGATTCAAATGACAATCGCGCGGATCATGCATAAACAAACAGATCTGTTGTACCGCATAGCTCAAATCAGGCCTGGTAAGGGTGAGGTATTGAAGGGCTCCTGCTAAACTGCGATATTCAGTAGGATTTTGGACAGGTTTGCCAGCAGAGGATGACAGTTTGCACTTGGTGTCGACTGGTGTTATACATGGGCTACAGTCACTCATTTTGGCTCGATCAAGAATGTCAAGAGCATATTGTTGCTGGCTAAGGAATAAACCAGAGTGCGACCTAGTTACTGCAATGCCAAGAAAGTGCTGCAAGGGGCCTAAATCTTCCATACTGAATTCATGGCGCAGTTTGGAAATCAGAGTGTGTAGCAGGCTGTTGGTGTTTGCAGTAAGAATAATATCATCGACGTACAACAACAAGTATGCAGTGGAAGAGCCATGTTTGAGGATAAACAGAGAAGAATCGGATTTGGATGCAGTGAACCCAAGAGAAACAATGAAGGACTGAAAACGCAGAAACCAAGTGCGAGGAGCTTGCTTTAATCCATAAAGGGATTTGTTCAGTTTGCAAATCTTGGATGGATGAGCAGCATCAAGAAATCCAGCCGGCTGTTGACAGTATATTGTTTCAGTAAACTTGCCGTGAAGGAATGCATTGGAGACATCCAATTGATGAATTGGCCACTGTTCTAAAACTGTAATGCTCAACACGGTTCTGATTGTAGCAGGCTTGATCACCGGAGAAAATGTTTCTTGATAATCAACACCGTGTTGTTGTGAGAAGCCCCTGACAACCCATCTTGCTTTGTATCTTGGAAACGACCCATCAGCATTGTATTTGTGGTGATAAATCCACTTGCCCGTAACTATGTTAACACCTGCAGGCTGATCAACCAAACACCAAGTATTGTTTTTCATTAGAGCATTATATTCTTCTAGCATGGCATTGTACCAGTTAGGATCCTTGAGTGCCGTGCGATATGTTCGTGGTATGGGTGATATGGTTGTCGTGGCTGTGAGGGTAAATGGTTTCTTGTGCAAGAAAATCCCAGATTTGGATCGTGTATGCATGTAGTTGGGAGGTCGTGGTGTTTGTTTCGGGTGGACGGAGCGATTTTGGGACGGTGCTGCGCGTGGAGGTGGGTTTGTGTGTCGCGATGCTGGGTGCGCGGAGCGTTGAGACGATGGTGCCGCGGGCGAGGGGGCAGGTGGGCTCGGGTTGTGCCATCGTGGCGGAGGCTGGATGGCTGACCGAGATTCGGTCGTTGGTGGCGCGGGAGGCATCCATCCTGAAGCGGATGCGGGCGTGGCACGTGGCGCGGACAAAACGGCTGCGGGCAAATCCGCCTCGTTCGATGCTGCCGAGGTTGCAGGCGCGCGTAGTGGCACCAGATCCAACGAGGATACGGGAGGATCCGCTGTGGCGACGGAATCCCTGGTCTCCGTGTGTCCCGTGTTGGCCAAGGGAAATTGATTTTCAACAAACACCACATGGCGAGATAAGATGATTTTCTTCGTGACAAGATCTTGGCATTTGTATCCTTTATGCTCGGAAGGATATCCCAGGAAGATGCAAGGTACAGATCGTGGGGCAAGTTTGTGAGGTGACGTGGCCGTGAGATTAGGAAAGCATAAGCACCCAAATGTGCGAAGATGTTGATAATCGGGTTCTTGGTTGAATAGGCTTCGATATGGGGTGTTGAGCTGTAGGGGTTTGGATGGGCGTCTGTTGATTAAGAAGGTTGCAGTGCTTAGTGCTTCCACCCAATACTCGGGTGGCATGGAAGCTTGGAATAAGAGGGTGCGTATAATGTCATTGATGCTGCGTAAGGCTCTTTCAGCTTTCCCATTCTGGGGTGAGCTATATGGACATGACAATCGAAAAGCAATGCCACGGGTTGCAAAGAATTCATGCATAGAAGAGTTATCAAATTCTTTACCATTATCACATTGAACACATTGGACAGATAAATGAAATTGGTTGAGCATGAGATTAAAGAAATCACGAAGTGTGGGAAAGACGTCGGATTTGTGGTGCAAAGGAAAAGTCCAAGTATAATGCCAATAATCATCAATGCACACGAGATAATATTTGTAACCAGTGAAGCTTTCAATTGGTGATGTCCATAAATTACAATGCAAAATTTAAAAAGGGAAATAAGTAATGGAAGTGGAGGTGGAGAAGGGGAGCCGAACATGCTTGCCCTTCTGACACGCCTCGCAAACAACTTGATCACTTCTACGATTATTACAGGGAATGAAATTCTGGGAAATCAAATGCGACAAGGATTTATTTGCTGGATGTCCAAGTCGTCGATGCCACAATTCTGTAGTAGGAGAAGAAGCCACAAAAGCCCTCGGTGGAGATTTGGTGGTGTTGCCGTGGAAGGGGTAAAGGTCTCCATCACTATTGGACCTCATGATTTCCATTCTGCTGAGTAGATCCTTCACAGAAAAGCCGTAGGGATCAAACTCCACAGAACAAGTGTTATCTTTAGTAAATTTGCGGATGGAAACTAAATTCTTGACAAGATCAGGAGTATGCAGTACATTGTGAAGATAAAAACGGCTAGGTGGTGAGTGCAAGGTAGTGGAGCCAGTGCCGAGTATAGGTAGTGTGGATCCATTACCGACAATAACACGAGAAGAATTATGCAATAATGAAGAAGAATACTTGGGTAAGGTACCATGATCGCTGGTCATGTGCGAGGACACGCCAGTGTCCATGATCCACTCATGGCCGGAGGGGTACTGCTGCTGCAGGGATGCCGCGTGGAGCACGTGCATGAGGCTCGATGTGTCGAAGGCTTGCCCGGCGAGAGGAGCGGATTGCCTCTGCTACTGAGTCATCGCCGGGAACGCCTGTCCGTTGTTGGAGGAGGGTGGACGGGAGCCAAGGACACCGGGACCAGTGGCGCCGGTCCATGGCGAGCGCCAGGGCCCGCCCCACTGCATCATCCACGGTGGGTAGGAGGGGCCCCAGCCTTGCTGATTGTAGCCGCCGCGGCCACCGCCGCCGTTGCGGCCACCGCGCCCGCGCCCATTGCCGCGACGCCCGCCACGGCCGCGGTTGCGGTCACCGCCCCTGGAGTGATTGGTGGCAGCGCGATCTGGCGAGTCGTGGCGCGGCGCGGTCGCGTCAGTCGGAGGGGGCGCCGCGCCGGTGGCGACCATGGCAGATGCTGATGTAGTCGTGCCGGTCTTGGGGCGGGAGTTCTCGTCGCGAAGGAGCAGATCTCGGGTGTCCATGAAGGTGGGGAAGGCCGGAAGCAGGGGAAGCAGAGTGCACAGGATCTCGTACATGGGGCTGAGACCGCGCACCAGTTGATGTACTAGGGCGCGATCACTGACGGGCTGGTCGCAATCTTCCAGCGCGTTGGCGAGCTGTTGAAGACGATGACAGTAAGCCGTAGCAGATAGCTCACCTTGGGAAAAGCCATGGAATTCGGCTTCCAGCGAGACGGCGCGGCTGGCTTTATTGCCGGTGAAGTAGCCAGCGATCTTGGTGTAGACCTTGTGCGCCGTTGGATCTTTCAGCTTCAGCACCATGTCGAGGAGATCCTCGGAGATGGTGTTGTAGATCCAATTGAGAACCGTGAGATTCTCCTTGATCCAATCTGGATCGTCGAGGTGTTCGGCGGCGGCGTCGACGTGGTGGCGGAGGTTGAACCGGCCGAGGATGAGGAGGAAGAGAGTCCGCCACTTGGTGAAGTTGTGCGACTGCATGTCGAGGGTGTACGGCACCAGCGCCTTGATCTGGACGTTGTGGATTGCTTGCGCGAGGGGGACGCCGGCTGATGAAGAGGAAGCAGGGCTTGGCGATGCAGAGAAAGCCGGTGCCGTCGGCATGCCCAATGCTGGAGACGATGGCATGCCGAGGGCAGGAGAGGAGGGTGTCCCCATGGCGGCGTTGGAGGACGACGCGACAGCGCTGGTGGTGTCACTCATGGCGAAGACGAAGAACAGGTCTCAGGATGAGCCTTCTGATACCATGTTTGTATTGATAAATAGGCAGAGTACACTTGTACATGAGCGGTGGAGCGTTCCACTCGCTAACCTAACTAACCACGATGGTGGTGGATCACGCAAAGCGTGGCTGCCGTTCAACGTGTGTAGAACGAGTCATGAGTCCGGCAGTTGCGGTCAGATGAGGAATATTCCAATGCGCTAACACTTGCCATGGCACCGCCGGAGCTGCTGGAGGAGCTCGTCGGCGAGATCCTCCTCCGCATCCCGCCGGACGAGCCGGCCAACCTCCTTCGCGCCTCCCTCGTCTGCAAGCGCTGGTTCCACTTCCTCTCCGACCCATCCTTCCGCCGCCGGTACTGCCGGTACCACCGCACCCCGCCGCTCCTCGGCTTCGTACACAACATTCCCAGTTCCGATCATGCTCCTCGCTTCGTCTCCACCGTCACTTCCCCTTGCTCCCCGCCGGCGCTGGACTCCCGCGACTGGTGGGCGATGGACGGCCGCCACGGCCGCGTCCTCATCCACTCCTTCGAGCCCATGGACGACCTCGTGGTGTGGGACCCCCTCACCCGATATCAGCAGCGCGTGCCCTTGCCCCCCTACCGGTACACTAGTCATGCTGCGGCGGTGCTCTGCGACGCGGCCGGCTGCGACCACTTCGATTGCCACGGTGGCCCGTTTCGCGTCGTCTTCGTGGGCATGAACGACAACGACGACGACGATGCCTCTACATGGGTGAGCGTGTAATTAGTGCGTGGGGAGCCTGTGCCTCCTGCCCCATTGATTTTGGTTCAAAAATCATGTGTCCCAGCCTCCATTTTGGGGATGCACTCTATTTCATAATCATGGTTAATCAGGGCGACAGAATCCTGAGGTACGATTTCGATGGGGCGAGCTTCTGGGTGATTTATGTGCCGGAGGAATGCGAGATGGGAACTCTCGTGATGGTGGAGGATGGCAGGCTGGGATTCGCGGGTGTGGAGGCCACTGGTGATGGCGCTGCTGGATGGAAGCAATGCAGGGTCATTGAACTCGCGACATTGCTCCCACTTATTGACATGTCGGAATTACTTGATATTGTTGGTTTTGTTGAGGGCACGGATACCATTTTCCTGAGCAACGATGTGGGCATCTTCACACTCAAGATTAAGTCAGGGCGGGTGACAAAGGTAAGCAAGAAGGGGGTATACACTGCCGTCGTACCTTACACAGGTTTGTACTTGCCATGATTGTAAGAAAAGGGTTGGGCTCGAGTAATAAATATAAGAAAGGAGGTTGATGCCAGGTCTAGAGCAAATTACACCTCTCTTTGTAATAATCTTTTCATGATTGTGGCCCAAGATCTATGAGACATTAGTTGTGTCTTTACTCTTCATATGCTAGTAGCAATGTGTATCCTCTGGGAGGAGATCGTGATGACTCAAAGTTTAAGCACTTCTCAGACATAAACATGAAACTTCAATATAATGTGATTTAAGTTTCCTGGTTGTAAGTTTCAGCTTTCAAGATGGCAATTGGAACTCAATACAGTCAAGTTTTGATTCAGTTTCAGATATTAAGTACACAGGGGCGCTCAAATAGTGAATCGACTACTGTAATCAACGGTGTCTTCATTTTTTATCATTCAGTTTCTCCTGCATCCACTGTATATCTTATCAGCCATGTTCCCCGGCCTACGGTTATTCAGTTAATACATTCAAATACAAAAATCATGAGACAACTGTAGAAGCTGGGAACACTCTTTCCTCATTGCAGCACACATAAATTTCTCGGTATCGGATTCAGGCAGAGAAATTGTATGCTTGAGTTGATTAATAACAAGGGGAAAGTATTACTCGTCCGTATTCCACATGGACAGATATTTCTCTATACCTGATTCAGGCAGAGAAATTACTTTACAAAAATTGTTGTGATGGTTGAGGATGTTATGCAGAGAAATGGATCCATACTATACAGTAAAGTAACATATATTTTCATGTGCTTTTTCAGTCCTTTTATCAAAATTTGTTTCAGTGTAATGTAACTGATGATTTTCATGTGCTTTTTCAGTCCTTTTCATGTGCAATGTAATGTGGCTTTTGGTGTCGTTCATCATGATTTGTTTCTCTTTCTTCAAGGTAATCATCCGTTACATTATCGCGGTGTATAGTATTTTATCGAAGATATGCAAACAAATAAATTTGAAATATGCTCTCTCTTTTGTGCTATGCCAAACCAGAGCTCGACATAGACTATTTTCTCACTTCTTCCAATGTTATGTTGGATATCTACTGCAATCAGAATGCACAACCAAGTGTCTAGATATGTATTTTCCTTTTTAAAAATACTATTAAATATTTCCTAGCATCAGAAAAGCACCTGCAAAGCAATCTCCAGACATTGGTCCGGATTGGAAGGTAAGCATGATAAGGTTACCTTCCTTATCAGAAGAGTCACAGAGACCAAGGTTCATCATGACATTGCTCTCTTGACCCTGATCTCCTCCTGCAGATATAGAAACATAGGAGATTGTCTCCAAGATGGCCGATCAGTGGTAGCAGAGTGTTTTCTTTTAACCTTGAACTATTAGTTGTAGCAGAATTGAAAGATCAAAAGGAGCTGATGGAAAAGGCAAAGAGGATAAAAACACTGCAGTGGCTTGTCACTGTCAGTTCAGTCTCACAACGCCAATGCTGACAGGTTTATGACTGGATGGTGGTCATAGTGCCGGATGGTAGGATGGTGAAGTGCTCGTTAGCCGTCTTAATGACTAAATTGTCCAACGAGCAAACATCAACATTGGGGGATAGCACAATAAGTGGCCATCGCATGACTTTGAAGTACAGTTCTGGGGTTTCATCCTGATGCTTCCGATTCCCATGTGTCATTTCACCTACTTAGTTTGTCTCTCAGTTCTTACATGTCTAGGTGATGACCACATGATCATGTACTAGCATGTTCAATCTGGGGATGATAATGTAAAGAGTTTGACATGGAAGTGTTGACGAATGGAAAAAATGGAGCTTTTTGGCTGCACATGTCTATATGTATAGAGAAAGAAGTTATTATGTGCAACAATGGAGAGAGAGAGAGAGAGGCACATAGAGAGAGAGGGGGGCGGCGGCGGCTTGAGAGAGAGAGAGAGAGAGAGAGAGAGAGTTAGGGTTTGACCCCTCTAATTACTTCTTGCCTTTATTGATAATATCCTCCCTCTATATATAGAGGAGAGTGACTTGACCCCTAAGTAAACTATTACTTGACCCCTAAGCAAACTAGTGGACCCATGGCCCACCTTTCCTAATTAACTAGCCGGCCACCTCCTTAGCTTGGGCCTTGCGCCGGCTATAGGTGATGCCGACCTTAACATCTCTCCCCGCCTGCTGAAACAGCTTGTCCTCGAGCTGCAATGATGGATATAATTGTCGAAGAGACGAAACATCCTCCCAAGAAGTCTCCGTTGAAGGTTGATCTTTCCATTGAACAAGAACTTGTTGAACTCCACGAGAAAGACGGGCGCGCAAGACTTTTTCTGGAGTTGGAACCACATGTCCTTCATGAAGCACTGGTAAAGGCGGTGGATGATCAGGAGGAGCACCATTGTATCTTTTAAGAACCCCAACATGGAACACATTATGAATGCGGCTATTAACTGGAAGTTCCAATCGATAAGCCACCGAGCCAATCCTTTCCACCACCTTATAAGGTCCATAATATTTTGGAGAGAGTTTACCCTTTGGAGAAACAGCAATAGCAACAGCTGTACGAGATAATAATCAAAGCCATACCCATTCACCAACCTCAAAGAATACCTCAGTGTGCTTGCGATTATAATATTTTTGAGAATAATTCTGAGCTTGAAGAAGACGCTCCCGAATAGCTGATAGAAAAACATCCCTTTCTTCTAACAAAGAATCAACAGCAGGAATTTTTGCTTCTCCAATATGATAAGCACGTAAAATTGGAGTATCTCGGCCATAAACAAACTTGAATGGAGTTTCTTTAATTGAACTTTGATAGGATGTATTATAACAATATTCAGCCCATGGAAGCCAACGAATCCAATTCTTGGGTTTATCACTCGTTAAACATCGAAGATACATTACCACTATTTTGTTTGCCGATTCTGATTGACCATCAATTTGAGGATGATATACAGAGCTCATGTCCAACTTAACTCCAGATAACTGAAAGAGTTCCTTCCAAAATTTGCTAGTGAATACCACATCACGATCATTAACAATACATCGAGGCATACCATGGAGACAAACAATTTCATCAAAGAAAGGCTTAGCCACTGTTCCGGATGTGAAAGGATGTGCCAATACAATAAAGTGGGCATACTTAGATAAACGATCAATGACCATCAAAATCACTGATTTACCTCCAACTTTAGGCAGCCCTTCAATGAAATCCATAGAAATATCCTTCCAAATTTGTTGAGGAATATCTAGGCTTTGCAATAAACCAACGGGATGTAAATGAGAAGTCTTATTCCTTTGACAAGTGGCACAATCTCGAATAAAATTACTCACAAGACGTTTAGCTTGAGGGACATAAAAATCCGCCTGAAGTCGATGCAATGTCTTTTGTATACCTTCATGAGCAGCCCCATGGATGCCATTTAAAATTTGAGGCAAAATTGAAGATGATGGAAGCAGATAAACCTTATGTTTATATAAAATCAATCCATCTTTGCATCCCCAAGGAAAAATATGACGACCTTCCTCAATATCCAATATTAATTGACTTAACTCCGGATCAACCATAATGTGTTGCCGAATTGTATCAAATATCTCAAAACGAGGAGATGTTAATGTGAAGAGAGAATAATCAGTAGAAGCACGGCGAGATAAAGCATCAGCCACAGTATTAAAACGCCCTGGACGATATTTTACTGAAAAATCATAGCCCAATAATTTACTAACCCATTGATGTTGTGGAATTGTTGAGAGGCGTTGATCCAAAAGACATTTCAAGCTGTAATGATCCGTGCGAATAAGAAATTCCCGGCCCATAGATAAGGGCGCCAATGATAGACAGCTTGAACCAAACCAATCAATTCACGCTCATAAGCTGCAAGATTAGTATGCCGTGGAGCAATAGCTTTGCTGAAGAAAGCCAGAGGACCCGATCCTTGATGAAGAACTGCTCCAAAGCATGTTCCTGATGCATCACACTCCACAATAAATGGTTGATCAAAATCAGGAAGTTGTAATACCGGGGCTATCGTTAGAGCGGTTTTAAGATGTTCAAAAGCCGTTGTAGCTTCTGGTGACCAGAAAAATCCCTCCTTGCGTAATAGCTGAGTCAATGGTCGTGCTATAAGGCCATAATTCTTAATAAATTTGCGATAATAGCCTGCTAAGCCAAGAAAACCTCTCAATTCCCGAATGGTAGAAGGAACTGGCCAATTTGTAATAGCCTGAATTTTATCTGGATTGACAGAAACACCTTGAGCAGATACAATATGTCCCAAATATCCCACTGAAGATACTCCAAATAAGCACTTAGATTTCTTAAGAAACAAACGATGATGTTGCAATGTTTGAAAGACAAGCTCAACATGATGTAGATGTTTTGACCATGTTTTGCTATAAATCAAAATATCATCAAAGAAGACGAGAACAAATCGGCGAAGAAACGGTTGCAACACATCATTCATAAGTGCTTGGAAAGTAGATGGAGCATTAGTTAATCCGAATGGCATCACAAGGAATTCAAAATGACCATGATGAGTGCGGAAAGCTGTTTTCACAATATCCTCAACACACATGCGTACCTGATGATAACCGGAGCGGAGATCCAATTTAGTAAAATATTTGGCGCCATTGAGTTCATCCACAATAGGAATAGGGAATTTATCCGTAATAGTATTGTCATTAAGAACTCGATAATCCACACAAAAACGCCAAGATCCATCATGCTTCTTAACTAGCAAAACCGGAGAAGAATGAGCAGAAGTGCTGCATCTGATAATACCTTGAAGTAACATCTCTTGACATTGCCGTTCAATCTCATCTTTTTGAAGTTGAGGATACCGATATGGACGAATGGCAACTGCAGTGTTTGGATTCTTAAGGTGAATCCGATGATCAGAGCGGCGAGATAGTGGTAATCCTGTTGGTGTTGAAAAGAGATCACGAAACCCATGAAGTAATGCATCCAGAAGATTACGCTCAAGTCCTTTAATAGCAAAAGATAGAGCATACGTGCTTCCTTGTCCGTGCCAAATAACCTCCTGATGATTCTTGAAAAACGCATAGTGAGGTTCTGAAAATCCCACATGATTGGTCCCAACGAACTGAGCCATTGAACTCCTAGTACCAAATCAAAACCACTCAAGGGTATAGTATAACAATTAATAACGAATTGCTCCTGCTGGATTGCAATTGATAGGTGGCGACAATACCCCATACTAGGTAGTCGGTCGCCGTTAGCAATAGCCACACGAACTCCATTCGACAACCGAGAAACTAGAATCCCCAAATGTCGGCAAGTATCTTCATTAATAAAATTGTGAGTCGAACCCGAATCCGATAAAGCAGTGATTGTGCAATTGTTGATGGTAGCATCCACTTGCATCGTGCGATGAGTATTAATACCCTTTAAAGCATGAAGAGAAATCTGAATCGCAGTGGAGGTAGCAACCGCAGAGGTCGGTCGATTAGCAGGATGTTCCTTTGGAAACAGTGGTAATGATCGAGAAAAAGCGCGAGCCAACTGTATAGCCTCATCCAAACAATGAGGTTCATGTAACTCAAGTTCAATGCGAAGAAGATCAGTCAGCCCAGCAACATATAACATAGCTTGATGGACTGGCCGCAGAAAATCAATCTGAGCAAGATGAACCATAAACTAATCTATGTAATCATGCAAGGAACCTATTTGCCTCAAGGTAAACAAAGACCCCAGCGAGTTATCCATTTGAGGCAGTCCAAATCTTGCTTTAATAGCGCGAACAAACTCAGGCCAAGAAGGTGTGCCATTATATTTTTCAAAAATCATATACCAACTGAGGGCAACACCACGAAGATGAAAAGAGGCTAGTTCCACTTGTTCAAAATCCGGAACTCGTTGAGTCTGAAAAAAATTCTCAAAGCGAAAAAGCCAAGGAAGAGGATCCGAAGAACCGTCAAAATCAGGGAAAGAAAGTTTATAGGAGACATGGTGACCTGGACGGCGATCGGGTTGTAGCTGCGTCGCCTCCTCATCCGTAGAAGATGAAAAGAAATCCTCCTCCTCCTCGCGTTGTGATTCCTCCATAGAAGATGGCAGCGACGGCAGATCGATTTGGCGAACAGCTGGTGAATCAGTCCCGCACAATTGAGGCGGACGATACACCTCTGGCGGCTGTGGCAGTGGAGGAGATGGAGACAAAAATTTTGGGTTGAATTTCTCCCTAACTTCCCGACTGAATTCCTCCATCCATTTGATTGCATCTGCAATCAATTCACTTTGCGAAGCGTCCTGATCCATGGTCGTTGCTGGCTCTGAGTACCAAGTTGTTATGTGCAACAATGAAGAGAGAGAGAGAGAGGCGCATAGAGGAGAGAGAGGGGGGCGGCGGCGGCGGCTTGAGAGAGAGAGAGAGAGAGAGAGAGTTAGGGTTTGACCCCTCTAATTACTTCTTGCCTTTATTGATAATATCCTCCCTCTATATATAGAGGAGGGTGACTTGACCCCTAAGTTACATGATTACTTGACCTCTAAGTAAACTATTACTTGACCCCTAAGCAAACTAGTGGATCCATCGCCCACCTTTCCTAATTAACTAGCCGGCCACCTCCTTAGCTTGGGCCTTGCGCCGGCTATAGGTGATGCCGACCTTAACAGAAGCACTATTCCCCACAATGACCGAGTATATGACTCATCTGGTTATTTCACTGGCAAATTCCAGCTAAGTTTTTGGTTTCGGGTGTTGACCTCTTTAGGTCTGCAAGGTCGAGCACCGAATCGTCACGAGAAATCTTTTGCTGAATGGTGGAGGAAAGCAACTAAGAGAATTCAAAAAGAAAAGAAAAAGGGCCTAAACACAACAATTATTGTGGGCGCCTGGATTCTTTGGAAGCATCGCAATGCGTGTGTTTTCGAAGGCGCTCAACCTGAAATTGGCAAACTGCTTCGGCAATTCAGAGATGAGCACCAGCTATGGTGCATGGCAGGCGCTCGGGGATTACGTTCCCTAGGTTTGGGTCAAGGCAACGAGCTGTTACCGACATAGTTCTGTTGTTGTCTGTGTGGTCAGGTCTTCCCAGTATTTTGTTACATAAGTTAGTTCACTTCTTTGTAAAACAACTCCTCATGGCTCGGGCCGGAGTGAGGTGGTGGTGAACATATACGGGGCCGACATTTTCTTCTCTATAATACAAAGATACGCAGCTCTCCTGCGTATTCGAGGAAAAAAATTCAGTCTCACAACGCCAATACTCACAAACGCATGACTGGATTATCGTGATAGTGACGGCTGCTAGTGCACTCTTTTTTTGAGACGAAAGAAGAAATATATTAGACCATAGTTGAGTACATCATCAGGTTACAAGCACACAGGAATACAACCTGATCATCTAAAAGTCTTGTATAGTCTAAACTCTCAACTCCAAACCTATATGACGCTTCGTATAGAAGGTTGCACAGGCAAACACTCGGCGTACACGGGCAAACACCCGGCAACAGACTCGAGAACAGAAGCCCGACGAACGGCAGCCAACACTCCTGCAGGCGAAGTGGAGAAACTTCTTCCTTGTGTCTTTCTTCTTCTTCTTTCTGCCACCGAGAAAAAAGAAAGACTAATCTGCATATTCTCCCTAGTCCTTCATTGTGGCCAGATATAACCACAACAAAACGGAGAAGAGACCGGAGAAAATTATTCCATGACGGCGGCATCATCTCCGCCTTGATGTCGCCACCCGGAAAAACAAGTCTCCATGTCGTCGATCCGATGAAGTTGCTGACGTCGATGTCGCCCCCATCTTCAACAGATCCACCATGGAGAAAACGAATCCACCCTGTCTCCTTGCCGTCGCCGGTGAGAAGGAGGAGGAGATAAATCCCCAATGCCAAGAAACTTGACATGGAGAGACTCTAACCCTAGATGACTCGATCTACTGAAGGAACAAGGAAAAACGATGGATCCCCACTCCCTTCGACCTCCGGCGAAACGCCGAAGGAGAAGGGAGGGGGACCAAGCTCTCACGGAGGCGAGAGGTGGCGGCGGCGGCGGCGGCGCTAGAGGAGTTTTATTGGTCTGTAGTGTCAGGGA
This sequence comes from Eragrostis curvula, assembly GCA_007726485.1. Taxonomy (NCBI): domain Eukaryota; kingdom Viridiplantae; phylum Streptophyta; class Magnoliopsida; order Poales; family Poaceae; genus Eragrostis; species Eragrostis curvula. Next base: position 24,121,966 of record CM017445.1, read on the forward strand.
TGGATGGCTGCTAGTGCACTCTTTGGCCCACTCTTTGGCCCATCTCTATGACCAAGCTGTACGATGATGCGCAAGTGGCAATAGTGGGGATAGCCCTTGAATCGGGCGTTGTTGCATGACTTCGAAGTACACTTCTAGGTTCCATCCTGCTGCTTCCTATTCCCATATGTCATTTCACTATTTAGGGGGTGTTCGTTGCTTTAGTATTTAGCATTTAGACCTGTCACATCAAAGAGAATCTTATTATTTAAGAGTACTAAATAAAATTTAATGACAAAACCTTTTTACAGATAGGTACATCTTTATGAGACGAATCTAACGAGCCTAATTAATCTATATTTTGTTACAGTGATGTTACAGTAATGCTACAGTAGCCAGCGTCTAATCACGGCTTACCTACCCTCGTTAGATTCGTCTCGAGATTTAGACCAGGGGTTCTGCAGTTAGTTTTGTAATTAAATTTTATTTAATACTCTTAAATGATAAGATTCTTCCCTCTAAATTTTAGACCCCATGCAACGAACACCCCCTTAGTATTTCTCATTATCGTCCATGGTGAACAAGTTTAATTCAAGTGGCATATATATATTTGCTGGGAGTAGTTCATTCACACAAGACACAATTGAAGTTTGCTGAAAAGTTAATATGGAACGGTTCCACACAATGCTATGCACACAACTACTTTTTTCAGCGAACATGCACAAACCGCTTTACCTCTACAAATATGAGATACAGGTTCAAACAGTTAACTATGTTACATGAACGTGCCTCTCTGTACTAGAGTTGTTGGAAAATGTCAGCACATATGAAATTTTCAGTTTGTTTATCGGACAGTGGTCCTTTTTTATGGTTATTTCTAGAGCAGGTTGCTTATGTAGCCCGTCTCTGAAAATGGAAGCTAGTTCAAGTGGCAGTTCACCTAAAACATGTACTCCCTCCGTTTACCAAAGGATGTCGTTCTGGCAAAAAGTTCGAAAACCAAAGCGCTGAATTCATTTACCATTTTGCCCTCATTCATTACGGAGTACTACTTCCTCCCACTCGCTCGTCTCGTTCTTGTCTGCAGCGCTCAGACGGTGCTGGCCCCTTCGCGAAGCGTCTCCACCCTCGCTCGTCTCGTTCTTGTCTGCAGCGCTCAGACGGTGCTGGCCCCTTCGCGAAGCGTCTCCACCCCGATGCACAAGTACTGTTGGCCAACACTGATTCACTGCTTCTCCACCCTGGTGCTTCACTGCTTCTCCACCCCGGTGCACAAGCGTCTCCAGGCGCCGTCTTCGTCCACGCGCAGCCGAGCGCCGCCGTCGTCGTCCACGCGCAGCCGACCTCCGCCGTCGAACGCCACGAGCTTGCCGTCAGCCTATACGCGCGGGCGCGCGGCCATGCGCAGCCAAGCACCACAGTCAGATGCCTCAAGCTCACCATCGTCCTCTGCGCGCAGCTCGCCGCCGCCTTGTTCCATTCCCCTGTCCCCCATCGCACAGCTCGCCGCCGTCTCCGCGGCGTCCGCGCCCGATGCTGCCCAACACGACCGTGCGAAGCGCCTGCTAGCCATGAAGATGCAGATTGAGGATGTGGAGTTCGAGAGTGGAGAGTAGGTGCCTTTTTTTTCAGCCTGGGGAGACGAGAGACCGAGGTGAGATTGATTTTTTCTTCTGGAGAGAGAAGAGGAGGACGACTGTGCGTGGGCCCAGAAGCTGCAGAGCGGAAAAAATTGATTTCGCCAGAACGTCAACCTTTTAGGGAAGGAGGGAGTACTAGAAATGGAAACATTTGTAGAGATTGACTGTATAAGCAACTGCCTATGAAAAATCTGTTTCCGAAGGTTCCAGAGGCAGACAACAACAACATGGCCTGCACTTTGTTGCTGGTCTGTACACTGTAGGGGGCGTTGAGCCAGTGTGCGATGTGATAGACGCTACCCGTTCGCTGCTTTCCCTCCACTCCACCGTAACCCGTTGCCGGTGATGGTACAGTAATCCAATCAACTTGACTTCTGCTGAAGTAAAAATATTGTTCATAAGCTTGACCATATATACAGGGACCGATAACAACACATAGCTATATACCAGTCTGCTCGTGCAAGAGCACCCTGTGCTACGCCTTTATCTGCACTTGCCTCCTTCGTTTGCCTTCTTTTGTATGCACATTATCTCATCTGCACGGATGAAGGAATTCATCGAACAAGATACGTGCAACGGATAGCACTTGCCAGAACTTGGGAGAAAAAACGTGCAGCAGATAGTAAGTGGAAGGGAAATCTCTACAGGGGCATAGCTCCAACGCTCTGCTCAGCTGCAGGTTTCTGCACGACGGCACCCTTGACGCGCATGGGCGGGCCTCGTGTCAATGGAGGCTTTAGCGCACTAAAACTTGTAGGGCTTGATAGTAAACACGTTCCATAGGTTGACATTTGTCCAACTTAATGGCCAGTACGCGCTCGTCCTCCAGCTTCTCTTCCTTTACAGCCTCCATCCGTAGACGCTTCTCCATGCATTGGCAATTATCAAGCCAAGAAAACAATGGTGAAAAATAGTAGCTGAAACTTGCCACCCAGAGAAAGGCAGCACTGAACCGCCTACGCTGGGAAGAAGGCACCACCAGCGCCATCGCCGGCCGGGAGGAGAACACATCATCAGTTAACTCTGGTTTGTGAATCGGATGTCTTTTCACCACCGATGAATCTTCCGCTTGTTGCAGAAGGAAAGTTCTTTATCGTAGCAACTTTATCCCGAGTGCCTCTCAATCCAAACTTTAGTTTCCTACTACCGTATACGCACTTCATCGTTGTTGTGGACATGCTCTAGATAGAAACAAATGTCTGCATGCAATCGCACATGTACCATGCCTGGGTGGGTTGCTTCGAGGGGTGTGGGTACATGGGCTGTTTAGTGGGACAGTTGATGTGGAGGATATATGGCCTCACGTATATGCACATATGACATAAATGTTGTGTGGATCAGCTTAGCTTTAAATATTCACACTTACTCCACGTATAATGAAAGTACGGCCTAATCAGTACCATAAACCTTTGTCCACAAACGGTGCAATGTTGAAGCACGCCACAGTACTTGGTAAGGACGAGCGCCCCTAATCATGCTGGCGTTTGAGCCGCTCAAGGTACTTGGTAAGGACGAGCGCACCTATCTCATATCATTCACTTAATGACACAACATATGGCTATGTTTTTTTAGCTTGAGGCTAATAGCACTGCAAAGGCATCTGCACCTTTCCTGACATGTGCTCTTCCAATCAACAGAGCAACCAGGGCTCTTGCCCCTGATCTCCACGTTCATACAGAGAAACAGAGCTGGTTATCTCCAAGATGGCAGATTAGTGATAGCACAGTTTTTCTCCTTTAACTAGTGAGAAGTAGCATAATTGAAAGATCAAAAGGGGTTGATCGAAAGACGCAAATAAAGAGGAGAAGTATGATGATATGAAGTCGTGATGAGTTTGACCAGAGCAACACGAAAGCAGCGTTGCGCATCAGAAGGAACCACATATGCTTTTTGCACTTTCAATATCCTGACGGTGACCGTGCTGGACGGTTTTGTGCAGTTCACTCAAAGTCCAATGTCTATGATCTGTGATTGAGTTCATGAGGATAGCATTGCAGAGGAGGAAAGAATCGCACAGCTCCTGTAAACCTTATTGGAAAAGGTTAGAGCACTCGTGCTTGCAAATTCAGACGCCCCGTGGCAATGCTGATGGAGGAGTTTTACGGTGCCCTATACTAATGATATAATACCACTAGTATTTGTAAGTGGTATCAATAATACCAGGGCATTTTAGGAAAGAAACTAAATGACAACTTTGTAATTATGTGGACCGGCAAGGGCAATACATCTTATATTTACTAATTAGAGGCTCTTTTCGATGCCTCCACGTTAATCGGAGAAAATTTTAAAAAATACTAAAAAAAGCAAAACATCCGGCCGTTAATATAGTTGAGTAACAAATTGTGACCGGTGGATCTGACTAGCTGTCATACATGCAGTTGTAAATGGCTCGGAGACTTGACCACGCCAGGGGTGAGGAAAGTTTATTTGTGAATAACTAGAACTTCAATAAATAAAGCAGAACTTCCGTTCCAAAACAAAAGCCAGGAGCACACGGGCGAACACAAGTTTTATTTTGAGGGTAGATTTATTTTGATGATATAGAGTATTTTAGAGAATTTAAAGTACTAAAAAAGCAACTCGGTGAAGGTGCACTAGATTTTTTATCGTCAAGCAATAACTCATTATTTACTAAGGATTAACCTTTGTTTCAAAACAATTGCAGCTTAGCAAACTATCTTTGACCATCAATTCTTAATAGATGTGGGCACGTAGCGAGAAATCTCAAATACTTCTCATGATGACTAAAATGTAAAAACACAAATTATTCTTACAACAATTAAGCAGCTCAAGGTGAAATGGACACACAAATGTTTGAAGATGAAATTAGAAGTCTTGAATACTACCGTAGCACTGTCTCTCAAGGCGCCTCTATTTATATTGTTGCATCTACTAAGAATGGTCTCAAGGGAGTCCAAATTTTGAATTCGAAAGTGAAAGGTTAGCAACTTCAAAGTGGCACAACATAAGGTTTCAACCAAATATTATGTTAATAAAATGGAGCGCAAAACCAAAGTGAACCAAGCATCAATATTACACATAGATTTGATTGTAAATAGACACATGGTGAATGAACTATGTAACAAAAGAGTGTGTATGTGTCCGAGTTATAGAGAGACGGGAGAGTATGGAGCATTTAAAGGTGGGTCGCAATTTTTTTAGGTCCATTTTTTGAAATGAAATGTGTATTATATAAAAAGAAATGTGAAGCTAATATTGTTATTGTAATTACTGTCTGATATTGTTTACGTACAGAACAGAAAAACAATTACTTACGCACCCATTTTAACAGCTTCTCTACTCCTCTTTATTTTCGTTATGACTCCACCGTGCGTCGCAGGAAAAAAAATTTAGTGCCGACAGGTGGGTCCCACCGAGTAGCGTACCGTTTCGTTTATTTTCTTCCATCTTCCTCTCGCGTCGGCTGGCATGAGGGCGGCGGCGCTAGCCATCAAAGGTGGCGTGCGAGAACGGCGGAGAGGCGGGCGACCTCAGCTGCGACCTCAGGCGAGCGAGGAGATGATGGAGCTGCGCGTCCAGCGACTTAGCATGGCGAGAACCTCGGCTTGGTACTGCTCGCTATTGGCGAGAGGAACAGGCGGCGCCTCCGGCCAGCGGCGTCGGGGGATGGTCGAGCTCATCCAGGCGCCGTCGCCATGCCGCTCCCGGGACCTTGACCGTCGGTAAGCACAGCATCTCTTCCTCTTCAGTTCCAATTTCGCGCGCAATCTAGCTCTCTATCTCCCTCCTTGGCTCCGCGCCCCACCTGCTCGACGAAATTCCCCAGCGGAAATTTTTCTGGGTCTCATTCTTTGAGCTGGTGGTCTGGCGGAGTAGATGGACGAGGACATCCTGCACGTGGCGTCCATGTTCTTTACTAAGTTATGGTTCCTTTTGGATATATCTTGTGCAGCTCGGAGAAAGAAAGCGAGGAAAAGAAACGGCAACAGAACTTGCAACGCTTCACGAAGCAGAAGAAGAAAGGAAGGATGCGTTGGGATTTTTCTCGGTTCTTTTTTTGAGAGCAAGGAATTTTGCTCGGTTCTTTGATCTTGTGCTTGTGATTTACTGATTTCAGAGTGATGAGTGCCATAAGTTAAACCCCCTGTTCATATATAGAATTCAGTCTTTGATCATAACCAACCAAATCTGAATAGCAGTTCGAGTTTGATTAATATATTTACATTGTTTGTTTGTCAGGTGTACAATAAGTATGCATGATTAATATATACCTTGTTTGTTTCTCAGCTGTACGTGAAGTATCACGGCAAGGTTATGCTTTTTGTGAGAAGGCCATGTTAGTTGTGAGTCTTCTAATCTTGAAATCTTGAAAGTAATGTAAGGTTTTGAGCATCTGCAATGCGTGGCGAATGGGAGTCGTTGTACCATGGCATGGTCGACACGGAGTGGAGCATGCCGACAGTTGAGGCTACAGGTGTTTTAGAGACTGGGAGCTGAAAGGACTCCGCCATTGCTTACCTTGAGGTGATCGATTCTTACCTGTTAGTACATTCAGCCACAGTAAATTTCTAGGTTACTTGTCAATTGTGGACATATTAGATAGCTTGCACGACTACTACCATCACCACATTGTGATTTTTGGAGTCAGCTTACCATTATTAGCATCCTATATTTCTAAATAGTACCCCCCATCTCGCTATTGAAGTTGGGAGGAAAACACATAAGGAAGAGCAGTAAATTATAGGAACCACTCCACTGACCTCAAGATCTAGGTGACCAATTTTTTTGTCACATTGAATTGGGGGCTTCATTTTATTGCATTTTTAGTATAAAAGTCAAATAGTTTCATTGTATTCTTAGTAATATAACTGGCTCCCTGGTGCAGGTCAAATTCAGTATGTGCCCCATTGAACAAACTGCTTTCAGATATAGGTTTCTGTGTGGCTTCAGATTTATGCAGGATTAATTGGAATAGTTAGCTGAAAGCTTCAGGTTTGTGCAATACACTGTCCAGTAGCGCACCTACCTGCCCAATATACTATTGTTGTCTGAACTGATTTACAGGGGCTGATAATTTATTTATTTTTTCACTTGCAATTTTTGTTAAAGAAATGTTATGGTAATTGTAAGGTATGTACTAGGAAATCTAAATGATCATTGTAATGGTCTGTTAGAGTTACATGTTCCTTCATGTCTAGCAGGAGCAGCACATCATCTGTCAACATAATTCAGTATGGAAGATACTTGTTCATCCCCTGACCAACCTGACATTGTTCCCCCCTTGCTAGGATTTGTAGATTACTATGTGCTTTCTTAGTATCAGCTCCATTTTTAGATGATGCCCACATATTCCTTCTTTTCAGAGTCTCCACCTCCGTTTTTTTATTGTCGTTCCGACCAGGATGTTTAGTGCAAATTGAACTAGCATCTGTCTGAAACGACATCAATTTGCGGCTGGTGGTAGTAATATGTATACTGATACCATAGTTGTGAAGCATACTTTGGAATATCTCCTTTGGTTTGGTGAAACTATTTGCAGGAACTTATCTTGTCATAAATATCATATGCAGTGACTACAACCGGATCCATCTACCTGAGCGAGATTATGACCGGCAAGTGCATTGCCAAATTTGATGCTAATGATCCTGCCCTTAGTGTCGCCCCTCGCAGAACTGGTTGCACCAATCATTCCAGAGTCTGAAACACCATTCCAGGAGCTCGGAAGGACGTCACTGCCTTGTTCTATGATGAGGACATGAACCAAATATAGAACGGCAACAAACATGGACCGGTTCATGTGTGGTCTAACTATATAGTAGCCATGTATACATGTGCCACTATTATTTATTCAACTAAGATACTTGGTTACCTTTTCTGCATTATGTTTCATCCACAGTTCAGCGTGTACTTAGCATTTTGATTTGACCATCAGTAGCGGGAAAGATCATAATTGGATTGCATTGTTTGTATGATTAGAAGATGCTAATAGCTTATTTCTTCATTTCAACTATTCCTGGAACTCATCTAATGCGTCATGCCCTTTTATATCCTTGTGCCGTGTATGTATTTGATATTATGTTATCAAAGTTCTTGGCTCCATTTAAATGCATAACATTATCACCGCACCATGGCATGAGTTCAAAACGGTTGATGCAAGAAACATGCTTTTTGAAAATTGGCATATTTTTCTTTCAAATGACCATCGTTTGTGGTCTCTAGCTGCGATGACTAAGAACCTTAAGGCCTTGGTTTGGATAGATTTACGGGTTAGGTTGGGTTAGTGTTTTCATCAATAATTAAATATGATTATATATAGCTATCTTGTATATTAGAGAGAAAAAATAAAAGGGAATAGACATGTTTACTTACATATTGTGTTCCATTGTGATTTACAAAACATGAACATTATTTGAATTGTTTAAGACAAGTATTAAGTCATGCTTAAGAAATATACATTATTTTTATGCTGCATAGGCAGAGCGTGGCTTCAAAACATATATCAGAAGTTGCTACAAGCAATTTTTGAAAATATTTGGAAAATATTTGGATTATAAGGGGTGAGACTCGGAATTTTCTGGAAGGATTTCTTTTCCCTCTGGCTCTATCCGATAAAAAGCCTTGAATGAGCATTTTGACATTACGAGGTAGTGAGGTACCCAGCCATAGTATCTTATTTATATCATCTTTTATCTACCAGTAACATTTTTGTTTTAATAATACTATATTCAACCAGGCAAATAAACATGTTGCTTCAGCTAAAGAAATCTAGATTTTTTCACAAATAAAGAACGATAGATTATTGGATTGTATCTGTTACAATACCAACAATAAAAGATTAGTGGTGTCTCTTTCAATTTTGTTTTTTTAAACGAAGATTTATTAAATTTATTTGTATGTTTTTTTCGAATAGTCCATGCAATGCACAAGCTTTTTTGGTGAACACATCAAGGCAATGGCGCGGATGGCCTCTGCAGCCTCAAACTTGGGTGGCGGCATATTGCAGCTTTGTATTCGTTTCCCTTGATATTTCGAGTTATGGTAAAAAGAGTTTTTATTGAAGTTGAAAATTATGACATGTCGACAGTTCTTCATCGAAGAATGTTCAATTTATCAAATTAAATTTAAATAGAGATTTATTAAATTTATGTGTACATTTTTCTTAGACAGCCCGTGGCAACGCACGGGCACTTTTGCTAGTGAATAATAATTTTAGAATCTAAAAGTAAGAGCGTGTTTGTCTTATGACGAATGTTGCGACAACTAATCATAGGCAAGTGTGAACAAATTAACATGCGGGCTAGACGATAAACAAAGTGTGGCTTGCTGTTGACACAAAAATGTTACAATTCTTAAAAAATATATTTTATTTTTCATATCCTAAAAGTGAAAAATTAATAAAAATCAGGATATTTCAGATTAGCGTAGTTCGAGAGTAAATACCTCACAATCAGGATATTTCAGAAAAGCGAATACACAGGCAGCTAGAATGCGTGTTCCTTGGTCTTCTCTATATGAGGAGATTCTGAAAGGGGCTATCTTTGTTAATAGTTTCAAATATAAATGCTGATGCATTTAGGTAGGAATGATATTGGCGCATAGTCAGAGCACTCATTTAGTGTTCAAAACTTAGGCTCTGTTGTTGACAAAAATGAATATAATAATATGATAATATAATTATTATCCAACTCCAATAGTGAGACAAAAACTGACTGTTTTCAGCATTTAGGACATTTGGCTAAATAGCCTGGACGTGTTAACAGTATGAGAATTATTCTAGCATTCCACAATCATCTCTATGCTTGTTCTTCATTATTGGTTAGAAAACCTTAAAGAAGTATGTTATGAGTAGTCATAATGAACATAAAATTGAGCACAAATGGTTGTGTTGTAAGTCATATATGCTCAACATCAGGAGTTCATGAGCAAACATCACCGCCAAAATACATGGGGACATGAAAGGCTGTTTTTTAAGATCAAAGGCATTTCATCGAACAATGTAACTGCAACTCAATTCTTAGCATTCCTTCACAATAGGATCAGTGAAAGCCCAATAATCAAAGTCTGAAGACGCAGGGAAAACTGTTGCCATCGGCCAGTCGATGTTGTGCTTCGCGGCAGGGCGAGTTCGTGAGGTACAATGGCGCCGCAGGGGAGCGACTGCAATGCAAACGCAATGGGCGTCGGAGACAAGGAATGCCGCGCCTCGATGGGGAAGGACGTGTGGGCGCCGCCGAGGGCCTCTGAGCCGAAATCGCGAATGTTGTGGACGTTGCCGAGGGCCTCGGCGCCAAGAACACGAACGTCGTGGACGCAGCGGAGGACCTCCATGTCGGGATCGGAAAGGTCGTAGACCCTACCGAGAACCTCTGCGTGAAGGAAGAGGAGCGACATCATTTTGGGGTGGCGGCGCAGCGAGGACGCCGGCGCTTGAACGATGTGCGAGGGGCGAGATCCAGTGGGGGTCTGGTTGCTAGAATAAATCGCCTGACATTGTCGCGAATGGAGTGACGGCGCGAAATGAACCAGTCCCGTGAAATGACCATGTTACCCTTCAGGATACCATTGGTATTATACTACTGATATGGGGCACCGTAAAACTCCTCATGCTGATGGGTGTATGACGGATATGGTGATAGTGCCGAACAGGGCAGTGCTCGTGGGTGTATGACGGATATGGCCCGTCTCCATGCTCCAATTCTACGACGTGGAAAGTGGCAAGAAATCAAGTGGCCGTTTCGTGCCTCCTGCAATCTTGTTTGCGCCCTGTCTGCGACCTCTGTCGTGTCGCCCTGTAGGAGCTTTTGTGTTTTGTGAAGGATTACATGTGCGAAGAGATACCCAACAAAGAAAATGGAATACGTCATCTGCATTCTTCTTTTGAGGGGTTGTTAAATTGCTAAGCGTGCATGCCACACACTTGCCACCACACTTTATAAATCTGCATTCTTCAAACTGCAAGCGATCAACGCTAGATCATCGTGCAGAAGTAATCAATGCAATGCCGTACAGTGGACGCCATGCATGAAGTTTAGGCACCTTGGAGTTAATTTAGAATCAAAATACAGTTGAATCATTCGATTTATAAAGTCGACAAAGTTGTTGGTGCCATTCACCGAGCAAAGTATTGTTAGACATTTGATCCTAGCCTCCCAGGCCCGGCCGGATTCAACATGCTGAGAGAATGCAATAATGCAGCATCTACATAGGCTGCACCTGCACTCCATAGGCAACATGGAAACGATTTGTTTCCAAGATATCATTTGGTTTCTTCAGAGAATCCATGCATGAAGTTGTCAATGTCTTGTAATGTAGCTACACTCCATTGCATTTGCGGTACTTGAAAGCAAAAAAAAAAAAGCATTGAGTGACAGCACCAGAATGGGATGTCATTGCACGACTTATGAGCCGGCTTGCATTCGATAAATCAATTTGTTTTGTCTCGCGCGGAACATGAATCAGGATCAGTTATTGGTTTTATCCTGATGCTTCCTATTCCCATGAGCCATTTCATCTATTCAATTTGTCTCTCATTATCTTCCGTGTCTAGGTGATCACCATATGGTGTGCAAGCATGTCGAAGAGTGAATTGATTGAAATGGTATACTGGGGATCGTTGCCTATACTAGTGAAATTCAAGCGGTATATATTTGCGGACAATGCTTCATTCCCACAAGTGAAGTTGGGTGGAATATATTAATATGAGATGGTTTCAGGACAGCGCTATGCACACAACTTTTGTTTCGAGCCAATATTCATACAACGCTTTGTAGGTTCAGATGTATAGGTTCAAACAGTTTGAGGATGGCACATGCCCCTGAATCATGGGACTTAACTCCCGGTTGTACTAGAGTGGTAAGAAAATGTTGCACATGCTAAATTTTCACTTAATTTATTGAACATTGTTAAAAGTTGTTTCTCCAATAAAAACGAAGTGTTAAGAAGCATGCCTTGCGAGGATCAAGCAGCAGTGCGAAACATTAACATGCATGAATGGGAAGAGTAGCATTGTGGTGGCTTCGTCAGCAACAAATTAAAGTGACACATCCACGTTGGATACAATGTTTTTATTGTCTAGGATTAGGCCAGTCCCAATGCCCTTTCATAAACATCATATGCCACACATGCACTTTTTGCTCACTTGGCAAGATAATTATAAGGAAAGAGAGGGAAAACTTTCATCTTTTGTGAAAGGTCTTTCATCCCAATAAAAAGAAGCTGACTCTTTTTTCTAAAATTTGTCTTGAAAACAATAAAATAAAAATATGCATTGAAAATGGCCTTAGAGTTTGCCTTATGGTATCAGGGGCAGTGCAGCAACCTTCTTACAGCCAGAGAATTGAATCGGTCTGTAAGTGCTTATAAGTGGTAACCTTTGCCTATAATTGGATCTTGTCGCTGTTTCCTGAGCACTAGCACAAAAGATGAGACAATGGAAAGGATTGGGTGCGACGTGTAGAATGAGACAATGGAAAGGATCTGGTCGGTAGGCTTATTGTGGGAGATTATTGACAACTAGTATGGATGCTCGTGCATGTGCGCGGCTAGACTTCTTGTGCTATTTAAAATATTTTTTATTTTATTGTACAAGCTTAACATAGTTTTTTATACTATGCATTTATAAAATAGCAGAAATATATTAGAGAATTTCTCGCCATCCATCAGTTTAAGTGTGAGATGAGTCATTATTTATTTTAGATTGTGTCTTAGCTAACCTATTGCATTTGAATTATAATCTAATTAGAGCTTGAACCAGTTATAGGATCCAACTAATCTAATAGGAGTATAGCATGCGGTGTTCATCTATGCAACTTGCAGGTTATAAGTAGTTTGTAAGAACCAATATTGTGACAACAGGATACAACATCAAAATAGCGAGCAGGTAAATATGCTGTAAGTGTGTAGAACAACAGATAAATCACGGGAACAATATAAAATAATAACTATCATATGAACTCATGGTAATTAAGTTATAAATATTACCTTGTTACTCAGGAATACATTTGGGTGGATTTCGAGACCTTAAATGGCATCTTACCTCATAGGATGCACAAATTTACCCACAATTTTGTTTTTATTTTGGAATTTTTTTAAAAGAGATCCACGTAGAGCTCAAAAGGACCTTTTTTTGTTTTAGAACTGAAGTATGTTGAAACATGCCATGCTAAACAACTACTCCCTCCGTTTTTAAATTGTTGTCGCCATTGACTTTTTTTGCTATCTTTGACCATTCGTCTTATTCAAAAAAGTTTTAAAAATATCATATATTTTGTGATGATTTGTTTTATCTTCAAAGTAAGTTTGAACCTAACTTATAATTTTGCATATTCGAACAACTATTTTGAATAAGACGAACGGTCAAACGTAAATAAAAAAGTCAATGGTGACAACAATTTAAAAACGGAGGGAGTAACATATGACATGGTAGGAAAAGAAACTGTGTCGTGTCATGTTAAAAATAAGAAAACATGCCATGCTAGCTAGACATATGGCGGTATATTTTTGTAAGGGTGTATATAGAAATAGGAATTAAGAGTATTTTATTCATTTTTATTATTCTAAAATTTAGCTGTTTTGGACACATAATGGTACGGTGGGTAAATTAGAAATAAGAATTAAAGATATTTTTAGGTATTTTTTAAAATATTATTTAGTTATTGTTTTGGACTTATAATGGTATGGCGGGTAATTTAGAAATAGATGTGAAGGATATTTTTGGTTATTTTTTATTATTCTGAATTTAGCTATTTTTGGACTCATAATCGCATGGTGGATAATTCAGAAAACGGCGTGGGGGTATTTTGACTATATTTATAGGGGGTCTTGTGATAATTTTTTCATAATGACAATGGTGGATAATTTTTTCTTCTTATTTTCTCGTATTAACGTGGAAATTTTTAAGCTTTGATAGCGAACGTGGTGGCTCCTTGTTTTGGTCAATTATATTTATAACAGATATAGAATTTTTCCTCCATAATTTACATTATTAGTGTAATGATTTGTGTTTCCTTCTATTTCATCCAGATGGTTGTAAATGTCGTAATAAGATTTAAACAGTGTACCAAAACACATAAGCTGTAATATATTTTCTAAGCAACACTATTTCTGCTAAAGCCATCTTGATAAGAGTATTGCTGCCTCTTTTCAGACAAGCTTGGCACCCAGTTGTTTAGCATGTCGAAGGAAAATAACATCTAGCAGCATGTTTGGTCTATATATTACAATATTTTGTTACGTGATTTACTACGACCCAGTTTAGAATGGAGGAATTCTTCTCCATTCCTGCGGGAATTAAACGGTTTCCTGTAAAATTCCTGCGTTCTAAATGGGACCTACACTTTTACTATGATTCTTCTTTCAAAACGTGTTTTATAGCCGGCTATAGAATATACTCACCCTATATATCACGATCCGAAGAGTACGGCGGTAAAACATACAGATCTTTGTGATTGGGCTAGTACATGGCACCATGGCCGGAATTCAAAAAAAAAAAGGCTGGGATGATGAGCAGAAAAGGATGGATAAAGACTCGAGTTGGTTGGGTGAGAAAAAAAGGATGATGGCACCATCACCATGGACGCCGCTCCCATCGCGCACTCGCCCTCGGTGGCCCGCGCACCTGCCGCGCCTCCACGTCCGCGGGGAAATCCTCTCGATCGGGATTTGACCATGACAGGGGGTCAAACGGAAATTAACAAGTGATGACCCTAATGCTCTCATTCGGAATGGAATTGCAAGCGACAGTTTTCAACCAAAACAAGTACTGAGCTGAAACGTTGCTAGTCGAGGCACGTTATTTCACATTCTTGATTACATTGTGATGGCCCTCCAAACATGTGCATGTCCATGTAATAAAGAGCTTGATCGATCCTTCATGTTTGATTGATGCTGGTGTCAGTGGAATGCTTGAACGAGAATAATCGAGCTTACAACTAAGTGCATTCAGAAATCTTAATTCTTCCGGGTTTGACAGATCACGTTGCTTCAATATATTAGGCCGTACACTATGAATGATGATCTAATTCAAATATATCTCGAGCTCATTGCTAATACAACTACCAGAGTACGGTAATTATTATCGGCTTCTCACGGGAAATATTATTTGCATAGCTTCCTGCTTCAACCTCCTCTCTCGGACGAAGTACAGAAAGCTGGATACACCGTAAAGTTTCTCAAGAAGAACAAAAGCTTGGACCACCTAGCAGGGCCGGTTCTGAGGTTTTGGTGGCCTGAGGCTTTTTTTATACAAACTGGCCTGGAGCCTGCATGTGCAGGGGACGTTCCTCAATGACAAGCGCGGAGCCTCGGAGGATCACCGATCAGCAATCAGGGAGCAACGGCAACGACTTCTTTTTTGCGTGTGCACTAGAGCAGGAAAATTCGACGAATCTCCGTCCGTATGACCAATGTATTGCAGATGCTACGCAATGACCGTGATGAGCTATTCGCTGATGGACGAGGCTTATGTGCGCCTCAATGAGCTGTGACATGCAGTGCTAAGGATTGCTAGCTGTATGTACAAGTCGATTATCTATACATACGCTACCTGGAGAGGGGCCTCTCCGATTTGGGGGACTGAATCGGATGCTCCATTTGCCCTTCCCTAGCGCCGGCCCCGCCACCTAGTAATCTCCCAGTTGCTAAGAAAGTGTCCATTGTAGCAACTTGATACCGAATGCCTCCCAATCCAAAACGTTTTCTGCCACACACGATTTACGACAAGAAACAGACTCTGTATATGGCCTAGAGCCGTTCACACGAAAACCATGGCCGAGTGGGTGGGCTCTGCTTCATGGGATGCGGGTACATGTGTAACTTAAGGCCTCCTTTGGAACGCAGGAATTTCACAGGAATCGCACAGGAATTTCACAGGAAACAGTTCAATTTCACAGGAAAAACGCAGGAAAGGAAAAATTTTCCTTTAATCCAAAGGAGGCCTAAAGGGACAGACGATGTGGATATGCCGCCACCATCAAGTCATTTGAACGTAATTAAATGCAACATGAATAAGCCTGTTAAGTTTAAGCCAATGATTCTTCTCACACGGTGAAAGTACGCCCTAATGATTACTATACTCTTTGTCCACAAACGGAGTGAGTAACATTGAACTGGTAGATTGAGGACTTATTTCAATACTGGAGAAATACCGCAATACATGCGCATAAGAATCTTTGTCCCCTGCTCAAGATACTTGGTAAGGAGGATGAGCACCCCTAATAATCCGATATGTAAATGTATTTCATTTCATTCACTTACAGTAAATCTCCAAGATGGCAGATTAGTGATAGCAGAGTTGTTTTTTCCCTTTAAATAATTAGAAGTAGCAGAATTGAAAGATCAAAAGGGGTTGATGGAAACACGCAGATATAAGAGGAGAAATATTATGACATGATGCCGTGATCAGTTTGGCCTAAGCAACACGAAAGCAGCGTTGCGCGTCAGAAGCAATCACGTGACGGTGACCATGAATCATGACTGAGTTCCATGAGGAGAACATTCAAGAGGCAAGATGCAATCGTTCAGCTCCTTGTGGGACTCGGGCCAAATATATAGTTCTTAGAAAAGGTCGATGACCAAGCAGTCGTTCTTGCCAATTCAGTCTCACAACGGCAACGCTGACGGATGTAATGAGTGCGTGTTGGTGATAGTGCCGGATGGTAGGGCGGTGCGGACTGCGGTGCTCACTGGCGGGTCCCCATGACTGAATTGTACGAAGGAAAGGCAACAGCAATGGTGGCACGAAATCAAAGGGGTCGTTTCGTGCCTCCTGCAATCTCGTTTGTGCCCTGTCTGCGCAACCTGCCGCCCTCTAGGAGCTCTTGTGTTTTGTGAAGCATTTCGTGTGCAAAACGGAACATGTCTTGATGTGTATTCGCAGTTCCCTCTAGGAGCTCTTGTGTCTTGGTTCGAGTCCTCTGTCTTCTTGCAGTTGCGTATGGTCGACGCTGAATCGTAGTGCAAACGTAGATCTCTGTCTCAGGGGCGGAGCCAGCCTGGGGGAATTCTAGCACTGTAGCATGGCTACAGTAACATTTTTCTTTTCTTTTTTTTCTCCTTGGGGCCACGCAAACCAGTTCGAATAGAGTTCGGCCCACCCCAATGTTTGGGCCTGGCTCCGCCACTGTCTGTCTCCACGCCTTCTCTGCGGAAGTTAACATTTCGATGCATGATGCGCTTTAGGATCCTTGGCGTCGATTCAGTCTCAAAACGCAGTTGGATGATTCGATTTCTCAATTCAACAACTAGCTGTTTGTACCATTCTCCGTGCAAAATGTATTGATAGACATTTGATCCTAGTCTCCCAGACCCGCCTGATTCAACATGCTGGGAGAATGCAATCAGGTTGTTCGCCTGGCTGCTTTGCAGCAGCTGCGATTCAGCAGCTACAGTGTTCCAGATATTTTTTCAGCAACCGCTACAGTGTTAACAGTTATTTCTTCAACAGCCGTTACAATAAAACAGCTGCAAAGCAGCCTGCCGAACAGGCCGAATAATGCAGCATCTTCATACGCTCCCCCCGATGCAGCAGCTAACTCTCGTACAAAAATGCCACACCACACCACATTCCATTGGCAACATGTAAACGATTTGTTTCCAAAAGGTATCATTTCGTTTCTTGTCAGGAGCTATACATGAAGAAGAAGGGTTCTGTGCGGCTATCCCTACAGACTACAGTGTACCTACACTCGATTCCTCTTGCGGTGCTTGGAAGCTAAAACGCATTGGACAATAGCACTAGAATGGGACTTTGTTGCACGACTTTGGAGTACCAGCTTACATTCGATAAACCAGTGTTTTGCCTCCAGCGGATCATGTATCATGGATCAGTTCTTGGTTTTATCCTGCTGTTTCCTATTCCCGTGTGCCATTTCATCTATTCAGTTTGTCTCTCATTATCTTCCATGTCTAGGTGATCACCACATGATCATCTATTGTAGGGGCGACGATGTTGAAGAGTAACTCGATTGAAATGGAATATTGGGGGGTCATATATTTGCGGAGTGTGCTTCATTTCTTGTTCGTTTCGCTGCAGCTGCGGCTGCAGTTGCAGAAAAATAACTGCGAACACTGTAGCTGCTGCTGAAAACACTGTAGCTGCTGCTGAAGAAATAACTGCAAACACTGTAGCTGTTGCAAAGCAGCCGCTGCAAAGCAGCGAGACGAACACGGTGAATATGGGATGGTTTCAGGACAGTGCACACAACCTTTTCTGTTTCGAAGCCAATATTCATACAATGCTTTGGCTGTACAAAGATCTATGTAGGTTGAAACAGTTTGAGCTGGCACATGCACGTGAATCAGGGGACTTAGGTTCATTGAACATTATTCTTATGTTTTAAGAAAAATGAAACGAAAATATGTAGCGTCT
Source organism: Eragrostis curvula (assembly GCA_007726485.1). Lineage (NCBI taxonomy): Eukaryota > Viridiplantae > Streptophyta > Magnoliopsida > Poales > Poaceae > Eragrostis > Eragrostis curvula. The sequence continues at coordinate 24,139,912 of CM017445.1, forward strand.
AGCTCTTGCCAAAAGTACTGTTTATGTAAATGCCACTTTAAGTCGTTCACCAGAACTCAGCGGCTGTAAACTAATTATATTTTCTAAACAACACTATTCCTGCCCAAATTCATCTTGGGAGCCATTGTCTCTGAAGTTATAGATTACAGCAGTTTTCTCCCCATTCGCTTGGCAGTTCATTTGTGTTCCCTCTGATTTCAGCCAGATGGTTGTACCGAAACACAGAGCCTGCAACGTTTTTTCCCCTAAACAACACTGTTCCTCCCCAAATCAACATGATGGGAGCCATTGTAATAAGAATACAGCACCTTTTTATATTCTTTAGCTTGGCAACCTGGTTGTCTGGCATGTCGAAGGAAAATAACTTCCAGCAGCATATTTAGTCTGAGTTCCAGTGAGGGCTGTTGTTGTGACTGCTTTATCCTGAATGCCTCTCATTCCTAAAGTTTCTATGTGCTCGCAAAAGAAACAGATTAGACTCTGTGCTCTAGTAAAAGAGTGCGGTGGCCGAGAGCATATAACATCTTGAGTGGGTGGTGTTTGTAGTTTTTTTTTTTTTTTGGGGAGAACGTGTGGTGCTTGTAGTTATACACCCTGTTCGGCAGGCTGCAGCTGCGGCTGCGGCTGCGGCTGTAGGAAAATAACTGCGAACACTGTAGCGACTGCAGAAACACTATAGCGGCTGCATGAGAAATAACTGAAATACTGTAGCTGCTGCAAAACAGCCAGGCGAACAGGGTGATAGTTGCAACTAACCTAGATACGTGGAGGGACGGACAAAGCTCATATAGCCTGGACTCCTGCATGTACTCTCTGTCCATCGCATGGTGAAAGTGTGGCCTTACATATGAAACCTTGGGCCACAAAAAGATGTAATCTTGAGACATTAGAGGCTGTCATGAGTTTTATAAGTTCATGAGAATAATTGAATAAACTAATTGAAGGAAAAATTGCTTAGACAGACGTTCTCGAAAGCTCATGACAGCTTCTAATATTTTAGGAAGTACCTGGGCCACTACCTAGTCTAATATTTTAGGAATTATGGATGAAATAAGAGTAATATGGATTTGTTTTGTGAAACACAATAATATAGACGCACGCTCACAAGGCACGAGTACTCACCCCCTATGAACACACACACATCCTAACCTATGAGCGTCAATGAAAGACTGCTCAAACTGATCTTGAGATATAAGAAATTAATACAGATTCTGTCCGGTTAGGATTTTTTGTCAGGGTCCCTCGCAAACTTTGAAATCTTCGTCTTATAGGTAGATCATCCCGGTTAGGATTTTTTGTCAGGGTCCAATCGAATAAGTTGCACTTTGGTTCCAGCTTTTTGGTTTCAGACTGGGTTCATGTCGTAGCGTCTTGTTGCTCCAACGATCTGGACATTGTGCTCTCTAGGTGCATGATGTGTTGTGCAATGCAACGTGATGAAATCAAGGACTTCTTCAATTGTTTGTTTTGTGAGTAATCCTGTAGTTGTTCGCCATAACAGTATCAGTTGATCAAGCTCATGATGATAGATGGTGATTCACTGATTTGTCCCATGTTCCCATCAAATTGTGTTCAGGCAGTGCACACGCATACTTTTTGGAGGTTTAGAGATATGAATGCATTTTCTTTTATTCTCGATTTCTTTATCTGAGTTTCAACAATTCTAGAACAAAGGTAGTATCTTGAAGTGCACTAGATGGAACACTAACATTTCGATGAGTTTGTTTTCAACTATTTCTTGTGAGCACACAGCTGTAATCAAGGTAAAATTTCCCCATCCAAACGTCAGATCTTCGTCTTCTAGGTCATCCCGGTTAGGGATTTTTGTCAGGACCCAATCGAATAAGTTGCAGTTTAGTTCCAGCTTTTGGGTTTCAGACTGGTTCACGTCGTAGCGTCTTGTTGCTCCAACGAACTGGACATTGTGCTCTCTTGGTACATGGTGTGTTGTGCAATGCGACGTGATGAAAACAAAGACTTCTTCAATTCTATGTTTTGTGAGTAATCCTGTACTTGTTCCCCATAACAGGAGCAGTTGATCAAGCTCATGGTAGATGGTGATTTATCCCATGTTCCCATCAAATTGTGTTCAGGCAGTGCACACGCAGACTTTTTGGAGGTTTAGAGATACGAATGCATTTTCTTTTATTCTCGATTTCTTTATCTGAGTTTCAACATTTCTAGAACAAAGGTAGTATCATGAAGTGCACTAGATGGAACAGTAACATTTCGATTGCGTAAATGAGTTTGTTTTCAACTATTTCTTGTGAACACACAGCTGCCATCCATGGTTAAATTCCCCATCCAAACGCCAGATCACAAAAGAAGTCATGTTGCACTCTTTCCTCCGAGTCCAATCGTTCACCATATACCCACAGTGGCGAGTCCAGCCGGCGGGGGGGTGGGCCGCGGCCCACCCCCAAATTCAGCCCAACTTGTTATTTTAGCACTGTAGCATCATAAACAGTGCAATTTTTCTTTTTTTCCCATTTGTTTTCCCCTTTTCGGCCCACCCCAATATTGGGCCTAGACTCGCCACTGTATACCCATCCCAATTCAGAACTAGCTATCATAATTGAACCAAATCCATATACCACAACATCAGGCTGTCCGCACCGGTGTCCGCTACTGCTTCCTCCAGGAAGCGGATAGCGGAACGACTGCTGCACCGGGCTATGGGGAGCGTCACGGTAAAGAAGAGGAAGCCCTCTCTTCCGCTAATTCCAACGCTCTCCCAGGACATTCGGTATGGAATGCGGGGCCCACGTCGCCTCCCAGGACAGCTCGCGGACGACGACGGCGGCCTCGCTCCTGAACGCGGCGTACAGCACGGACCCCTCCGGCTGCGCTTCCAACCAGCGCATGAGCTCCTCGTCGCCGTCGTTCTTGGCCGCGGCGGCGGCATCGTCGAGCTGCGGGACGAGCATGCCGGCGGGGAGCGCGGGCAAGTGGAAGACGCCGCGAGCGCGGGGCAGATCAGCGGGCGCCTCGTGCTGTCGGGCGCGGCCGCCGCGTCCACCTTCCTCGCCAAGTGAGGTCGAGGACGGCGAGCGGCGGCGGGAGGCCGGTGCCGAACCAGGCCGGGATCTCCCCGGGAAGCGCGAACCCGGAGGCGTTGAAGCTCTCCAGCGCGGTGAGGTTGCGCAGGACGTCGAGCGCGAGCCGCGGCGCGAGCGCGCCTTGGCGGGTGCGGCGGAGGCCCACGACGGTGAGCGGCCAGTCCCGCGCCCGCAGCGCCAGCGACGGTGAGCGGCCAGGCTGCGCGTCGACCGCCGCCGCGAGCACCGCCGCCACCGCCAGGACCACCACCAGCAGCAGCCGCCACGCGCTCGAGGTGTTCGCGCAGGTCACCGGCCTCCCACTGCCGCTCGCCGTCCATCTGGCCGGTGAAGATATTTTTGTAAATTTTGCAAATTGGCCCTTGTGTTCTTTGTAATTTGTTACGATATTTTTGTGTCTTGAATATTTATAAAAAGAACCGTACAGTTTTTTATATTTAAAATAACTATTTTAAATGATTATGTTATGAGAAATATGTTTGTTAAAATGAGATGGTAGTTGGAGATGGTTGAATAAAATATGTGGTAGTTGGGATAGAGGAAGAATATAGAGGAATCATAGGTGCGGAAGAAATTGGTATAGAGGAAAGAATCTTGCTGACCAGGACGGAATATTCCTTTTAGAGAAAGAAAATAGAGTAACGTGAGTGCGGAGAGCCTCAGGCAGAAATAATGGGCTATAGAACCAATGGTAAATGACATAGCTCAGACTGTACACACGTGGGAATTAAGCAGACTCATGTAGAATACTTTCGCCTGCACTGGTCCTCAAATGTAGGTTTGCTTGGCCAGCTTGAAGCCGGAGACGACGGCGGAGAGCGCGAGGCAGACGAAGGCGAGGAAGGCCATGCTGATGGACGCCGCCAACGAGTCGGTGAACACGTTGTCCACACCCTCTTGCATGCGATTGGTGATCGGGATTGCGGCGGAGAGCGCCGACATCAGAGCGTCCTCAATGGTAGAGTTAGCTAAGAGGGAGCAGTTAGCTCTTAGAAAGGATTGATGAGGAGTGAGGTCTATATTTAAGTCTCTCATTTTCCTTAGAGACTAGCTTTTGAGGAAGAGCTGGCAACCTTCTCTAATCTCTCTCTTCATTTTTTCCAATAAACAATTCTAAGAGGCAGCTAAGAGTCAGCCTTTGAGGACGCTCTTAGGAGGTATGCTTCCACCTGGAGAAAGGAGAGCAATGACCAAGTTGGATTTTTCTGTAACATAATATATGTAAAATATTGGTCGATCAAATTCAGGCAAGAATTGAGCACATTGGTTGTCCGGCATATCGAAGGGACACGATTGGTTGTCCGGACCAGTGGCGGATCCACCGGGCAGCAGGGGGGCTCAAGCCCCCCCTCCTGCCCTCCGGACAGCGGAGCCCCAAATCAACATGATGGGAAATACTGCAACTTTTTCTTTGTAAGCTTGGCAGCCTGGTTGTCTCGAATGTCGAAGGAAAATAACTTCCAGATACATATTTAGTCTGAGTTCAATTGTGGGTTGTTGTTGTGACTGCTTGATCCTGAATGCATCTCATTCCTAAAGTTAAGTTTTTATGTGCTCGCAAAAGAAACAGACAAGACTCTGTGCTCTAGGGAAAAGAGTGCGGTGGCCGAGAGCATATAACATCTTGAGTGGGTGGTGCTTGTATTTCTTTTTTTTCTTTTTTTTTTGACGTGTGTGGTGCTTGTAGTTATAGTTGCAACTAACCTAGACAGGACGGACAAGGCTCGTATTCGTATAGCCTGGGCTCCAGCATGTACTCTCTATCCATCGCATGGTGAAAGTATTAGCCCTATATATGAAACCTTGGGGCACAAAAAAGGTGTAATCTTGAGACATTAGATTCTGTCATGAGTTTTATAAGTTGATGATAATAATTGAATAAACTAATTGAAGGAAAATTGCTTATACAAACGTTCTCAAAAACTAATGACAGCTTATAATATTTTAGGAAGTAATTGGGCCGCTACCTAGTCAAATATTTTAGGAATTATTGATAAAATAAGAGTATTATAGATTTTTTTTTGGAAACACAATATAGACACGCACACTCATAAACACACACGAGTACTCACCTTCTATGAACACACACATGCACACCCTAACCTTGTAATCACCAATGAGAGACGGAGCAAGCTAATCATAAGATTTACAAAATTAATACGGATTCTAATGAAAAATAAATCTGGAAAGCCAAATGAATAGCAAAGGAACCCCATAAAAAAAGCATTATACTTCGAATAATGGGTGTTACCGTTTGTTTTAGAAAAGGGGGTGTTACAATTAGGTGATCTAAGCGCATAGATGATCATTTGTTGGCTTGTTTTGGTGGAAAAGAAATTAAAACTCTATCATAATCACACCATCCATATTATGAAACAAGGATTCGACAATTTTTTTAGAGGGTGATTCTTACTACTGTTATAGTAGTGAACAGGCAACCAAAAAAAAAAGAATAGCAGAGAGAAACACAGGATAACTTTGAAATCTTCGTCTTCTAGGTCATCCCGGTTAGGGATTTTTGTCAGGACCCAATCGAATAAGTTGCAGTTTAGTTCCAGCTTTTGGGTTTCAGACTGGTTCACGTCGTAGCGTCTTGTTGCTCCAACGAACTGGACATTGTGCTCTCTTGGTACATGGTGTGTTGTGCAATGCGACGTGATGAAAACAAAGACTTCTTCAATTCTATGTTTTGTGAGTAATCCTGTACTTGTTCCCCATAACAGGAGCAGTTGATCAAGCTCATGGTAGATGGTGATTTATCCCATGTTCCCATCAAATTGTGTTCAGGCAGTGCACACGCAGACTTTTTGGAGGTTTAGAGATACGAATGCATTTTCTTTTATTCTCGATTTCTTTATCTGAGTTTCAACAATTCTAGAACAAAGGTAGTATCTTGAAGTGCACTAGATGGAACACTAACATTTCGATGAGTTTGTTTTCAACTATTACTTGTGAGCACACAGCTGTAATCAAGGTAAAATTTCCCCATCCAAACGTCAGATCACAGAAGAAGTCATATTGCACTCTTTCCTCCGACTCCAAGGACACACACCATATACCCATCCCAATTCAGAACTAGCTATCATAATCGAACCAAATCCATATACCTCAACATCAGGCAGAAATAATGGGCTATACAACCAATGGCAAATGACGTAGCTCAGACACTGTACACACGTCGGAATCAAGCACACCAATGTACGAGTAGATATCTTTCCCTGCACTGCTCCTCAAATGTAGGTTTGCTTGGCCAGCTTGAAGCCGGAGATGACGGCGGAGAGTGCGAGGCAGACGAAGGCGAGGAAGGCCATGCTGATGGACGCCGCCGATGAGTCGGTGAACACATTGTCTGCGCCTTCACGCATGCGGTTGGTGATTGGGATCGCAGCGGACAGCGCCGACATCAGGAGATAGGCAGCCACCTGGAAAAACAAAAGCAACGACAGAGTTGGATTTGTCGGTAAGATAATGTATGTAAAATATTGGTTGATCAAATTCAGGCAAGAACTGAGCACGTTTCAATCCATGTTCTGAAAAGAACTTAGGGATAAATAGAAGTAGCATTTTAAGATTTTCTACTGTTCTTTCCCCCCGAGCAGATACCCGATGGTTTATGTGTTACAGTAAGGGGGGGAATCAAAAGAAACAAAAAGATGTAGCGTAGCTTCAGAAAGTTCTGCGTGTTTACGTGCTGCGATCAATCCCGGGCTGATAAGGTATAGCTTTCAGATTCAGGTTCTATACGCAAGTCATGGTTCATTGACCCTCATGTCACATCTCGAGTATATGTTCTTTTTTCCCAGGCAAATGGTCCCTTTCAGGTCCACATTATAGACAGAAAACCCATACGGCTTTAATACGTTTTGTTAAGGAAAAGCTTGCGTGCCAAGTTTACGTCGCTGTCATTCAGCTGATCTAAGATAATCCCATGGTGATGGAACAAATAATATCTGAATACTCATGCATTGGTTGAAAAAAAACAGTAGTACTAGAACGTTGAAGCAGCAGTTCGCAAACATACAAGTTTTAAAAGTTTTAAGAATGTACTCTGCATTATTGTGCTTCCCAGGTTACAAAACGCGTGCTGAAAGGTTCGTCTGTTTCAGAGGTACTAGCATGACAGTAATATGATATGTACAACCAGTTATAAGCACCGAAAAGTGCCACTTGGACTATCGCCCCAAAGGAAAAGGAACGCACATCCTCATAGCTTGCGCGATAATTAAGCAGTTGTACTTAAACGCTAGTCTAAAATGCGTTAGAATTCCAGCTCACAACAGCGTGTGCAATCATTCTCCGCTCAATCTGGAGCTGACACGGTTGGTTGTCCTGACGACGTGATTTGCAAGTTGCAACAGACACACTGTTTATGCAGGATTTAAATAAGAAACCAAAATTCCCTGCAGGGTTCAAGTATCTTTCACCCCATTTTCTATCGTGCAAGCAAATACGATTCTGCCTGAGCCGCCTCCTACGTGACTGACAAACAAACCAACCATTGCGTTCGACGAAAACCAAGAAATCCCAGACGCGGTTCAGAAATAGAGTGCCAAATTGACAGCAAGATCGTCATGGAACAGGGGACAAGGGTCGTGCAGCGAGGCGAGAGGGAAAACAGAACGCACAAAACAGAGCAGAGATATGCAGAGGAGCGGGGACAAGGATGGATGGATGCCTGACCTGGTCTCCGGCGAAGTCGACGAGGAGGCCGGTGCGGAGCTGCAGGTCCTGGCCGCCGGTCAGGCGGACGCCGTGGCGGACGAGCTGCAACGTGGTGTAGATGAAGACCAGCAGGCCGATCGCGACGATGTACCTAACACAATTAGTTCCCAGAAGAAGATAAGCCACCGCTCGCTCGTTGGAGTCCGTACGCCAAGGAACCAATAAGAACCGAACGGGACGGGGAAGAGAGAAACGAGGCGTCGTCCTGACCTGTACTCCTCGTAGCGGTCGAACTGCTTCCAGTCGCCGTGCTCGTTGCAGGCCATGAGGAGGAACGCCAGCAGCGACATCGCCCACGCCCCGCCACGCAGCGCCGACCCGGACCGCTCCAGGACGTCCTGCGCCCTCCACCGCCGCGCCAGCGAGCCCATCACGCCGCCGGTGCCGGTGCCGCCGCCGGCCGCCGCGTGCCCGGCGGCGGGGGTGTCCACGGCGGCGGCCTTCTCGATGTCGACCATGGTGGCGGCTGCTGCTGGCGAGGGCTTGGTACGGGCGGCTTGGTGGTCAGGTGGTCTCAATTCGGTTGGATCAACAACGGTTGTTGGTTGGTTCTCGCAAGGTCGCGGGCCGCGCAAGTCACGAGTTATACAACGAGGCGAGCAAGGGCGCGCGGCTCACGGCCGGCGGCAAAGGATCTTCTGCGGCGCCGCCCGGCTCGGCTGGCACTTGACATCGGACAGGTCAGACCAGGAAACTTCCACATTGACAGGGACGCTGCGAGACGCACAAAAATATTGTTTGTTGCCGTGGATGAGGGACTGTGGCTAGAGAGGTTCACAAGCTCTCTCCCAGAAATATTACTTAAATGATTTTTCATTCTCCTCATACCTCTGACGCAAGGCTACCTACCATAGGCATGTGGATATAGGTCCCACATGTCATCCTTGCATTGGCCAGCTTGTTATTGAAAGACATGTCTTGGATTTGCCGTACCTTTATCTCAAATTACCACGACATTTCATAAAGAAAACCCATTTTTTTAAAAGTAGCTATGGATGACATAAGCGCGACATGCGTTGTGCATGACACAAGTTTTAGGGGAAAAAACTTCTTCATATTGGTATTTCTGAGTTACACGTAACATCCTACGGGCCTGTTTGGATCCATGGATTCTACTCACGAATTACTTAGGATTATGCAATTAATTTTTCAATTAGTTTGTATTTAATCTTCCTAATTGACCTCTAAACATCGGACTAACAGTGAGTCCGCAGAGTTCTAAACAGGCCCGTAATCATCATGCACGCTGCTAGGAAATAACAAAAGGTGGAGCGCCTCAAGGAGAACAAAACGTGACAAATGTATATGCTGGTAACGGTGCTCTGCTCACCTGCAGAAAAGGTGCCAAACCGATCATCAAAAAGAGTCGGGACTTCGCGCCCACAGAAGATCTTGGTGCACCGCTCGTTGCGCGTTTGCGTTCGCCCTCATTTCCCATGCATCCAATCCAACGGCCCCGGCTCGTTCAGATCAACTTTCTTCCCGTAACGAATCCACCACCCAAGCCGCGCTCAGTGTTAACTCCACCACCGATGTCGTGATGAATCAGACCGACCAATGCTGCAGACTGCAGTCATTTTTTTTCTCTCTTAAGCAAGTCCAGACGTCCAAGCAAACGAGAATCAGAAGCTGGCTGTATTCGGGTTCAAAGCCGACCGCGCACGGGACCTCTCTTTTCCTCTTCCAATCCAGGAAACAATTCAATCAACACGGCTGCCATCTCTACCACCACATGCAAAGAAGCTTTCATCAGCTAAGCCATAACACTGCGCCACTTTTCCTTTTCCCTGAACTGGGTGGTGATGGTTCAATCTCACCTATCGGCACGTCAATGATGTCCATTTTGAGGTCTGACTGTGTGCGTGGCATGTCATAAAGTTTGTCCCGCTGAACATTTCGAGCGTACCTACCGGAACAGATCGACCGGCCGCGGCTTCGCGTGCAGTGGATCCAAGCTTCCTCTTAACCCCCTGTTACTTATACGTGTAGAATTGTTTCAGAGCGTTTTTTTTTTTTTTTTGTGATTTTGTTTCGGAGCGTTTTCGTGCCAATGTTGTCAGCTATCTATTCAGTGGTATGAACCTCCGTTCGTAAAGTAACTGTCACCTTTGACTACTTTTATTTTCCCAAATGTATTATGTTTGTCAAGTATAAACAGAAAAATGTATATTACTAGAGCTTGTCACCAAAGGTACTGTAATGCTTTCTATTTTCGCATAAAAATTGCAAACAAACAAAAGACTAACAATAATGAAGCGATGGACAATAAAAGAAGATTGGTATATTATTTGTGCACAGGGGTAGGTGTTCTGATTCCATTAACTTCTGGAATATTTGAAATGCAATGGCTGTAAATAATTGTCCATCGTGTCTGCGTCTGTGGTGTATTGAGAAACCTACTGCGCTGACAATGAAAGCAGTCCGTTATTACTCACCTAGTGGATTGGTGGCTACTAATCTAAAATCAGCAATGGACTCTGCTTTCATCCTGATCAGATGGCTAGTGTGGAAAGAAAGGAATGACAGGGTGTTTAATGGGGAATACCACACGGTAGATCAAACCTTCTACACAGCGAGAGAAGTGGCAAGTGTCTGGCACCAGGCGGGCTTCAACAAGCTGCAGGAGCTATGGCCTACTAGTAGTAGTAGTTGTGTTCATGTAATATACAACCACTTGTAAACGGCTTAACGCGCTGCGGCCTTACGCGCTGTTCTTGGTCCATTTGCGGCCACTTCTTCTTTAATGAAAATGACGCGCAAAGCTTTTGCGTGTTCGCAAAAAAAAAAAAAAAAAAAAAAAAGGGCAGTCCATTACAACACATTAAGTGCATATACAAAGGCTCACTCGCATATATCTTTCCCCCAAAATATATAAGAGCGTATATTTATTTCATTAACTTTTCAGAATGTTTTACTTTTAAAAAAAGTGAGAAAAATTGAAACAGTAGGGGAAAAAAAGGAGAAAACGATGCATATAGGTAGGTAGTAATGCAATGGGCTGTATAAGTTGCATGCAGTCCAGTTGACCTCCAGGCCGGAGGCAGCCCATTTAGCCTCAGCCTCGCTCGGGCTAACAATCAAGAACCACTAAGGCCCATGGTAGTTACATGATATGAAATAAATATATAGGAGTACATTTCTATTAATAAAAGAGTTACTCCATGTATGAAATAATTTCTTGATGAGCTAGTAATATTAAATTTATGTTCTAAAATTATACTGATTTTCATCTATGGTTGATTAAAGTTAAAAATGGTAACTTACTATCAATCTAAACATACTTATAACCTGGATTTGAGGGAGTTATATAGAACTCACTAGAACTGATCTGATTTTATTGGCTGACCAGTCTAGGGCCCATGTTACTCACCTGCATGCGCAACTAGCAACATAGTAGTTCGGTATTTCAGAAATATTACAAGCGGTGGGTCACTTGCAAGTGAGAAAAGTAGAACATTATTTATTTATTTTTATTATTTTTTGAGAAAGTGAGAAAAGTAGAAGGGTATAGAAGAAAATGAGAAAAGATGGACATAGGTGGGTAGTAATGTGATGGTCTGTACAAACCATGCAGTCCAGTTCAGCAATTCTGACTTCCCAGGCCAGAGCCAAGCCCACATCGCGTCACAACTCACAGGCCTCCGCCTTGCAATATTAACCTCATGTCATTCAAAAAGAAACCCTCATGTTCTCGGAATGAAGCGTCACAGGCCTCAGCCTCGCAATATTTAAGGTTTGATGGTTGATCAAAATTCAAAATGCTTGAGTTAAGATAAATGTATATATACTTTAGATCCTGGATTGGAGGGAGTGGGGAAGAAAACTCATCTGTTTTTACTAACTAGCAATTTGCCCGTGCGTTGCTACGGGCGTAGAACATTAACTGACAATGAGTTGCATAAAAAAATGCCAAAGTTTGTATATGTATAACGAAACTAATAACTTGGATAAATTAAGTAGTGGAACAATGTGGAACATGGTTATCGAAGCAATTAAAAACATTCATATTTCTATACAGTTTCAAAAATTGTAAGTTGCAGATAACACTCAGACATAGCTGAGGAAATTAGACAAATCTACTCATTGTTTCTGCTTCTTCACATTCAACACCTCTTCTTTAGCAGTCTTCGCCTTTGTGGCTTCTAGAAACCAGGCTTTACACGCCATATGTGACGACCTCTCCCTCTGCCCGTGCCCCGGAGCCACGCATGGCAAGGTCGTGGCATCGCGAATGGAGTTTTGGGGCGGGTCGACAAGTATAGCCAACGAGCGGCGGTGCACCATCGTCGGGGGCTACATAGTGGAGCTCGCAGGGCGATCACCTTGTCTATGCTGCAGACTCCTCCTTCATCGGCCTCCCAGTCTCAATGCCCCCGACCGGCGAGCAGCGCCTGCTGGGGTGGATTTACTTTTTGCTCCCCGCAGCCCGCAGGCATGGCTCTGCTGCGACAAGGCACTCACGGACACGATGCTGGCCTCGCTCTCGCCGTCCCCGGCCAAGGTGCCCCTCGACGTCATGCGTCCCTATTTGAGTACGTCACCGTTATCTGCATGTCGATCATGGATGGCAACGACCTCCACGCCGAGGCACCACCGGGGAAGCCTGCACTGGTGCCTCCGAGACAGTTGACGTGGGGCTGGCAGCACGGCATCGCAACCTGCACGCCTTCCTTAACGGTGACATCTCGGGTGTCACGGATGTCGACTTGCTTGTGAATGTGCTGATTAACGTGAACAAACGTGTCCTTTTTTTATCAGGCAACTTGTACAACCGCTATGAGAGACCTTGATGTGCTGATTAACATGGACAAACGTGTCCATTTTTTATGTCAGATCACTTAACGGCAAGGAGGGATGGGATTTAAAAAAAAAAAACAAATGATGTTACACTCATGAAAAGTTGTTGAGCGTGGTCGTAAGTGGTTTCATTTGTAGGTCGGAGGTCTCAGGTTCGATGCTCAGGTAACGTTTGTTTCTATTTTTGCGTAATAAAATCTTAAAAAGAGAAAAAAGGTAGCAAATTGGTGAGTTCAGGAATCGAACTTGGGTCGACTTGAAGAGAAAGAAGCGCCCTTGCCACCAGGGCACAATTCGGTTTGTGAATAAGAACTATTCGACACTTATAAGAGTAGAACACGAATCAAATTCGAACTGGGCTCAATTTGACGTGAATTCGACACGAATTCAAACGTCAGAGGTCTGAAAACTGAAATTTGTGGCTGACGACCTCTTTGTGACTTTTTAAGTAGTAGAGATTCACCAGCCAAAGCCCTAATATTCACCTACATCCGCGCGCAACTAGCAACAGATTCATTTTTCCCTAGTAATTGGTATTTCAAAATAATTACAAGCAGTTGGTCTCTTGAAACTAAAAATGGTAAGGAATATTAGCCACTCTCGGTGCCTCCTCCAAGGGTTGCTTATGTGAGCCAGGCTAGAAACCAATAATCTCCCGGTTATATTTAAAGACCACAGGTTCTAAAACAAATGAGAAATGCTTTCGTGTTGATTAAAAAAGTGTGGTGGAGATCAACAGGTGAATTTTGTTCAGATAGTCACCATTGTTTAAGATGGCATTGTGCCAAATTAACCACGTAAAATTCTTGAACTGTGAAGGATCTTAGCTTTCATGATGAAAAACAAGTTCTATTTATATCATTGCATTTTCCATTTGTCTTTAAAATATTCATAACTAATAAGTTGGATAATTGTTTTATTCCTTTAAGGGATGTACACGGAAGTTTCCTTTATATGTTTCTTTTTATCATTTGTACAACTATATTTATCTTAGTCAGCATGGAAAATTCTTGTGTGCCTAACTATGGCGCTAGAAGTTTTGATATTTTTTTGCTTATTTGAAATTATTGTCCTCAATAATTTGTTCTGAACGGCTCCAGATCGAAGAACTCCAAAAGAACAACATATATTAAGCTTGTGCATCTTTGGCTTGAGCTTATATTCTTAACATTTCGCCTTATCTTCTGATGTTGATCATCAAGTGTGCATAAAATCATCCATTCAATTATCAATTTCTCTCACACTTTCTCTCGAAGGTGCCATCAGAAGCTTGCTAGCTTTCAAAGTGGGTAAGCCAGCAAGAAATAAATTTAAGAGAAATGTGAAATATAGAAGTACCCGAATGGAGGAGGGGGCATATGTCCCAGTGAGCCCTCAATTGCCGCTTTCTTCTCATAAATAAGGGGTGGATTCGAACAAGCCTCAAAGCTCAGGTAAGCCAATAGAATTCATCAGTTGAATGATGATCATTTAAACTGATCATTTAAACTATGTTTTTTAGATTGTAATGAAACTTGCGCACTCACATTCATGAGTCATTACATCTTGAGAAAGATGAAAAAGTCAACAGAGATATTATACTAAACTTCAATGTGTCACAACACGTAGTTAATTAAGTTTGGAAATGAACAAGGTAATACACAAGATTTCTCATCCAGCACCAATAACGCATTTACATTTAGACCAACTGGGGATACTGTTAATTTTTTAACATGAATTTCCTAATACCGAGTAGGTTTTAATATTAATTTTATTTGTGTATAATGAACAAAATATATATATATATAAGGATTAATTACAAATCCCACCTCATAAATTGACTTTAGTTTGATATTCCACCTCATAAGTTTATTTGTTGCAAAAAACACCCCGCCCCACCCCAGTTTGATTGGAATAGCCCCCAAATTTTCATGTGATCTTCTAAATAGGTCAAAAAAATGTCATGTAAATACGTATTTTGCTCTTTACTTGATACTTGCACCTGCGTACCGTAGCATTGGGACTGTTGATCAGTTGATTTTGTTATGTTCGGATGTATTTGTAGGCGTTCAAGACATAATAAAAGCAGTGATTTTTAGTGCGGTGAAACCACCACGACAGTATCGAATACGGCCAAACTATAAACTCCACTCAACCTAAATTACTCAACTCATGTAGCCAAGCACCTACGGTGATTTGTTTTGGGCTTATTTAGGCACATGGAAATTGGGGCTATTTCAACCAAAACTGAATTAGAGTGAGGTAGTTTTTGCAACAAATGAACTTAGAGGGGATAATCAAACTAAAGCCAGTTTAGGGGTGGAATTTGCAATTAAGCAAAAAAAAAAAAAAGCGCCCCTTAACAATGCCATCACACCTTGCTCGTCCGGTCTTAAAACTGCCGGCGCGGGAGAGCGGGGACTGCCTCGCCGCCCCCACGCGAAGCTCGACCATACCCCTCACGCTCTCCGCTCCACTCCATTTCAAAACCTCTCTCCTCTCCCGGCTCCCACCATTTCCGCAAACACCTTGACTGTCACCTTCCCCAAATCCCCATTTCCCATCCCCACCAAGGAGCAAGGCGAGCCCCCGCTACCCTCCCCCTCCGCGGCGCCATGTCCCCGACCACCACCCCGTCCCCAGCGCCGGCTCCCGTGGCGGCTCCGGCGCCGTCCTCCAAGGGCGCCAAGCGCGGCCTCATGTCGTCGCTCATGGACGCCACCGCGCTGCTCCGCTCCACCTCCTTCAAGGAGGACACCTACGTCGCCGCCGCGCTGCCTCCCTCCGAGCTCCGCGCGCTCGCCGACCTCAAGGCCCTCCTCGCCACCCACCCGGACCCCATCTCCATCTGGGGCGTCCCGCTCAACTCCCCTTCCTCCTCCGCCTCCGCCGCCGCCGCCGCCGTCGCCGGCGACCCCGCCGCCCTGCCCCAGGCCCCGGCGCAGGTCCCCGACGAGCGCGCGGACGTGGTGCTCCTCAAGTTCCTCCGCGCGCGCGACTTCCGCGTCCGCGACGCGCACGCCATGCTGCTCCGGTGCGCGGCGTGGCGCGCCGAGTTCGGCGCCGACGGCGTGGCCGACGAGGACCTCGGGTTCAAGGACCTGGAGGGCGTGGTGGCGTACATGCACGGGTGGGACCGGGAGGGCCACCCGGTCTGCTACAACGCCTACGCCGTGTTCCGGGACAAGGCCATGTACGACCGCGCCTTCGGCGACGGCGACCGCCTCGCGCGCTTCCTCCGGTGGCGGGTGCAGGTCATGGAGCGCGGCGTGCGCGCGCTCAGCCTCAGGCCGGGAGGGGTCAACGCCATCATACAGGTCACCGACCTCAAGGACATGCCCAAGCGCGAGCTCCGCGCGGCGTCCAACCAGATCCTCTCGCTCTTCCAGGACAACTACCCGGAGATGGTCGCGCGCAAGGTGCTTTTGATTGGTGTCCTCCTTCCTCTTTTTCTTGCACTGGTTGATTTCATCTGCATTTTTTGTTCGTGTTCCTCCTTGTACAGCCAGCGCTAATCTAATCAATCTACTGGGGTTATACAGGTGTTCATCAACGTGCCGTGGTACTTCTCGGTGCTTTTCTCCATGATCTCGCCGTTCCTCACGGAGCGCACCAAGAGCAAGTTCGTCATCGCGCGGGAGGGCAACGTCGCCGAGACGCTGTACAAGTGAGCACCAAACATTTCAGAGAGATTTGTATCTTCGCATTGTTTGTTGTCAAGGCTTCAGCACGATTTACTCATTATGCTTGTTGGCACTCAACTAATTGCAGGTTCATTCGGCCGGAGCTGGTGCCGGTGCAGTACGGCGGCCTGAGCCGCGCCGGCGAGCTGGAGAACGGCCCGCCCAAGCCGGCGTCAGAGTTCACCATCAAGGGCGGCGAGAAGGTCTTCCTAGAGATTGACGGCATCGAGGTGGAGTATATCCCAATCTCACCCCCCCCCATCCCTGCAATCCTCGCACTTACTGCATTGGGAACTCAAACTCGCGCTGTCCCAAGATGTTTTTTTAATAAATCCGCATGCATAGATGCAAATTCAGATTACAATCGGCCCAAAATATTAAAAAGTACTAGAAGCATTCTCGGTGAACTTCTAATTTGGCCTATCCATCACTTTCATCTGCCTGTCCCGTGGTTGCCATTTCGGGGATAAACTATTGCATTGCCACCTGACTGATGATTTATCTCTCTCGAGCTGTGCGCTCGAGACGAGACAACCGCATCAGCACAAAACAGGGCTCCGTTTAGCTCCCTGTTTTCCTGCTTTGCGTCGTGTCCTAGGTTGTTTGGTTCCAGCTCTTTCTACGGCCCAATTTAGTTAATAAAGATTTAATAGCTGTACTACGTGCATGACACAAGGTACTATAGGAGCGTCTTTGGATGAGATGCTACAGACCTGTGTAATCGGCAGTGGCATGTGAGTGAGGTCTTCCTTTTGGATTTTCAAATTTTTTGGGTGGTGGGACCTGTCCATCAGCTTGTCGCTGGGCACGCTGCAAAAGCAGAGGGATCCCTTGCATTGCCACGGCTTTTCACCAGTAAACACTGCACTGCGTCAACCAGGCTGCCGCGCTGCAACCGCTGTACTATCATCAGACGGACGATGCCCTGGTCCTCGGCCTTCGTTCGTTTCACATGTGTAGAGAGAGAGAGAACGGAAGTTTCTTGAGCTTCACAAGACAAGACACGGTCCGCAGAGTAGTCATGAAACGCGGTGTAGGTTGCCGTTTCATTGATTCCACAGGTCTCGCATCCTCCCGTGAGCGATGGAAAGAGCGAGCAGCATGTGAATTTGTTCACCATTCTCGCTGAGGTTTGATTTCTTGCACCGCACCGCTGTTTGTCCTGACCTCGTATGGCGACGTGAGAATTTCGTGAAGGCTAAAGCGGGTTGAGTGCCACAGTAAGCAGCACAGTACACACGCGGCAGTGCGCCTTTTTGTTGCTTTACTTTAGTTTACAGTTCACGCCACGGACGCGAGTTCCCACGCGCTGTCAGCCTCCTCTGTCCTTGGCTCATCCGGGATGCATGCGTCCGGGTGAAAGTTTAAAAAGTCATCTCATTGGTTTTTACTCTCGACTACTCCTAGCCAGGATGGTAAACAATGGGTTGAGTATTGCTTTGCATCTGGAAGCTTTTGTTTTGCCTAATTGAGGTGTAAACTGGGTTGTGAAAAAGGGCGGTGCATTTGATCTTGCTAATGCTGTCAGTGATAGTCCACCTTACCCACTGTAAAAATAAAATGTGTTCCCTGCATTGGATCCTCAATTGTGTAGTCCACTCCAGGCCAAATGTTCATGTGAGTATTGCACATGGAAGGGGCCCCTGTAAGAAAATTTAGCTTCATGCCAAGATCAACTCGATCTCGAAGTGTAGGCCATACGGACAAATATGCATAATGTGTAGCCGTTCCGAAAAATGTGCCTGGATATATGGGATAATCCTTGGAATTTTCTGACCTGGTAGTTCAATCATGAAGTTTTTTTCTACTAGGAAGTAATCATGAATAGTTGGTGCAAACCATGGCACTGAGGCTTTAGCTAACCTTTGGCTTGTGCGATTTCAGGCCGGTGCGACAATAACATGGGACCTGGTCGTCGGCGGCTGGGACCTCGAGTACGGCGCGGAGTACGTGCCGGCGGCGGAGGAGAGCTACACTCTCTGCGTGGAGAAGACGCGGACGGTGCCGGCCACCGCCGACGAGCCGGTGCATAACACCTTCACGGCGAGGGAGGCCGGCAAGATGGTGCTCTCCATCGACAACTCGGGCTCCAGGAAGAGGAAGGTCGCCGCATACCGCTACTTCGTGCGCAAGCCGTCAGTGTAGTGTGGCCTTCCTGGTGGCGATGGGAGCTTGATATGGGGTGGCGAGCTGCTTGCTTGGTCCAACTTTGCGGGTCTTGAGAGGGGAGAGGGTTATTTTAGGGTTATTTTATTTTTCTTATTAGTGCTATAATGACATGCATGTATTATGCAATATGTAGTATAATGTAAGAGCTGCTGGAACGCTTGTCATCACCGTTATAAAGCTAATGAGTTCAGTTTTTTTTGGGTAAATCTAATCTACCTTGGGTTCGCCCTCGCGAGCGCTTTAGATTCCGATCTATGTTTGAGTGTACTACGATTTTGTTCAGAGGACCATCCACTCGACAGAATGTGGAAATGTGAAATGTCTCACCGCATCCACTCGATAAGAGAATTTCTTTAGCTTCGTGCAGAATTGTTTTAGTGATGGAACAATGATGCGTGATGGCCTGCTAGAATGTCTCATTATATAGCAGGTCGATCCTAGTACAACTGCTCTGTTTTGATATTATACGTACTCCACATGAACTCGTACCCGAACTACTTTGGACCGTCCAGAGTAGTAGTTAGTACATCTTTGTTACTAGTAAGCTCTTGTTTCACTGACTAATCACAGTTATAACAAGACAAATAACAGCGACTGAGTACAGGCTTTAACACTTACCAGTGCGAAGACACGCCCAACTTGCACTTTCTCCCGCAAAGCTTGGGTTTAGATTAGCATAAGGATGGTTCTAAGCAAGAAAGAAGCTAGTAGCAGTAATGAACAACTATTGTTAGTCCCCAAAGTCACTGCTTAAGGTAGGGTGGTCCTAAACTACTGGCTGTGGCTGGTCCTACTACAAAAACTGGGATCGCAGGACAGGCAGATGTGCATCTTTGTCGCCGGTCAGATGGTCAAGCCTTCATACTTTTCTTCTTTCATTTTTTCTTTTCGGGAACACTGCCGATGCCACAACCAAAGCTGCCCCCTTGGCCCCCTCTTGTTCTTGGGTCCGGGAGACATGATGTTAAACAATGGTAGTAGAGGTCTGGGTGTTTGGTTAATTAACCGTGACATGCCACAATTTCACCACGGTTCCGTTCTACTCCAATCACAGCTACACTGTTTACAGAATGGCAACCAGATCAAATGTCAAAGAAAAAGATGTTCATACACGTGAGTATTTGATTAATCACATGTTATCGGAAAGTAACCAAAAGGATTAGGACGGCAATTCACAGGCATGCGAGCATGCACATGGGATCAATGATGCCACCAGCTAATTAAAGTAGAATGATGCCTACTCATTACCCTGTTTGCATCATTACAGGTGCAAGGCCCTATGGGTGATTGGCTACATCAAAGTTGGGGAACACAGCCAGCCTTCCTGATCTATGCTCTGATGGGAGGAGTTCAAGCTCCAGTTAGCTGCAGGTTGTACATGGTGGCCGTGGGCCATTGACAGCCCAAAATCTTGCTTCATTTTCCGTGCAAAATCTCAAAGCATTTTGATGCTGCCATCCTTTTTTGCGCCAAAAGATGTGTCCACTCGGACACAACGTGCTTAGGAAAACACAGACACAATGTACTTTATATAAATATAAAATGGAAATTAGAGCATAGATGTGTCTGGCATGGTGCTCGTTCAGTTTTAAACTTACCAACGTCATGGACAATACATTTCTGTTCCACTTCTAAATTCAGGGGCGACGCTAGGTAGAGCTACCCTGGTACACCGGCACCAGGGTAAATGGAACTTTTAATGCCAATTGATGCAAATTTTATCACTCGTGCACCACCTTTAGTCCATAGTAACTGAAGATAAAGAGCAAAATTAGTGTATTTGTCACCACCATTGCTACGATTCTAGCTTCATCACTGCTTCTAATGCAACATTTAGTTACAAAAGTGCAACAATAATACAATGTTTCAGATTTTGCGTTTCACAATATTTATGCATTTCTCTCACTAATGTAAAAACAAAACTCGGTTGACTATATATTACTATCTCCATACACACCTGAATGCAATATTATTATAAACATTAATCGGATGGCCAAGGTGTAGTGGTAAACTGGACTCAGCTAGTACTATCGCATAATTATCCAACTTGGACTTTTTTTTTTGGAAAAGTCTAAATTGCTCCCCTCAAGTATAGTCAAAGTTTATATAACCCTCTAAACTATTTTTTGGTTCATAACACCCTCTAAACTATGTCACTTAGTTTAATTTACCCTCTAAAACAATTTGTCTTTTTTATTTCTTCATACATAAGTGTGGCATTAGGTTCAAATTTTGCAAGATGATAGTAGACATCGTAAATCATGTCATAAAAACATAAATAAATTTTTATCATTATTTTGATGGGCTAAGATATTTAATAATTCAGTAATCCTAGGAATACAATATTATATTGAAATTATGACAAAAAAATCATGATATATTTTTCTGACATACATTGTGATATTCACTACATCCACGCAAAATTTAAATTAAAATTAAATTTGTGCATGGAGAAATAAAAAAGACAAATTGTGTTAAATGGTGAATTGAACCAAGTGACACAGTTTAGGGGGTAAAATGAATCAAAAGATAGTGGTTATGTGGACTTTGGTTATACTTGAGAGGAGTAATATGGACTTTTTCCATCTTTTTTTTTATTACACAGTACAAGTCATTCTTGTTTGTACATCTATAATAGAAATAAAAATAATGAAGGGGTAGTATTTTGGCAATACACAAGAGGGTTCATATGAAGTTTAGGCTTGTCTAAAACCCAAGAATTTCATGTAAACCTTGGTGCAGATCATCTCAGCTCGAATCTCCGCGACAGTACACTGATGTTTCTGCACCATCCTAGCTATGCACACCCGTGAAAGTGGCGAAGGGCGCCGCTACGTATCAACGCCTCACGGGGTGCCGATTGCCACTATTACTGACGGCTGGCTCCTGGATTACGCCTGCAGCGGCGGCAGCATTATTAGGCAACGGCAAAGGTGGCACGGCGAGTCGCTTCGGCGTGATAGAATTGAATTGATGGCGCCCTCTCACGCTTTCCTTTTTCTTTTGGTTTTCCCCTTTTGCCTCCTTTTTTTCTTCTTATAAAAGCCACGTAGTACAAAATGTTGCATGTTTTCATGAGGCATGCGAGGGACCCTGCTGTCTGCACTTTTACTCTTCGATGGTTTAGTCCGCCCGGCTAATTATCTCTATCCTGTTTGCAAGAAACAAAAACAGTCCAAAAAACTCATTCCGTCATCAGTCATCTTTGTGGACCCTTTCTTCTCCTTTTTCCTCGCATGTAGGGTACTCTCATCCTTCTCACTCTCTCGCTCTTCTCACATGCCTGGCAGTTAGGACCCGCGGTCAAATGGTAATAGGAGGAACTCCCTGTCACGAAGAATAGAGAGGTCAGATACTATCAATTGGCTGGAAAGACCATGCGAGTAGGACGAACAGCTCCAAGGAAGGAACAGCTGTTCGGGCTGCTTTGGCCAAGAGGAAAAGGATGGATTTATGGAACAGCATTTGTGATAGTAATATAATTTATTAAAACGCTCATAGCCTCGTAGGTAGCTTGTGTGCACGCAGAAGAGACGCAGTGTGCAGGGGCAGCAGCAGAGTTGCGTTGCACAGAGCGAGTCCACAGTAAACAATGGTATGGCAGCGCCAACACAAGAGAGTGGCGGCCTCGGCCTGACGCTGACACCCGACGACTGCTCCTCTCCGCAACCCCGACACGGAAAGCGACCACCCCGTGCCCCCACCCTCATCCATCCTTTTTTTTTTTTACACCTCATCCATCCATTTTACCAGTGAGAAAGAGAGGCCTTCAAGAATCAAGAGTCACGTCTACCTCACCTCTTTGCTCTTTCGGCCCTCGATCGACTTGTAACTAGGGGTGAAAACGGTTGGAAACGATCGAAAAAATCTATTATCATTTTCTAACCATATTATTTAGTCGAAAACGAAATCGAAACCGGTAACCTCAGAAATGAAAACGATATCGAAAATGTCGGGAGATCGAGAACGAAATTATCGGAACGAAAACATGTCAATATCGGTCGGGAACCGATAATTGGGATCGAAAATAACGAGCTCCAATATAAATGATAAACTAACGTGAATGTAGCCTAAGTAACAAAGAATAAAAGTAAACCATCATAACAAGTGCAGCCAGCGGTGTTGCTCATGTTTGGATTCAACTCTGTTTGGTAGGGGCTGGATGGAATGGAACGTTCATGCACATGGCAGTCAGTCAATCACGATGGAAGCAGTTGGGCAGTAATCACTGTCATGACAAAATCACGGTGATTACTTCCATGCCAGTATTAATTCCACATAAGGAAGTTGGGCTTGTTGCATAGGCTGGTTGGGTAAAGAAAAAAGGTCCGATGGTGCCTACTGTAGTAATGAATACGGTATTTTTGACGGAAATTTCTGAGGTAATACGATATTCCGTCTATCCGATCGAAAATCCCCTCTATCGTTTTCATTTTCATTTCCGTTTAGTTTTTCCCATTTTCATTTTCATTTTCAAATTTCCTATTTTTATTTTCCCATTTCTTGTTTTCTCGAAAACGATCGTCGGTAAATCAGGAATTTCCGTCACTGTTTTCACCCCTACTTGTAACTTTCTGCTCGGCTTTTAGTTCATTCTGGACCGATCAAGATGCGCCGCGGAACATGGGATGCAGTTCTGTCTCTCTCGAGCTCTGCCTGGAACGTTGAACCCAGCATCCAAGGCCTCTTTGTAGTTTCAGCTCCATCCAAAGCTGAAACAAAAGTGCCAGTTCAGATCCAAATTCCACAATCTACCTCCCAAGATTACACAATCCCAGGACCAACTATTATGGCAAACCTTAAATTTCACAACCCCAAATAAAA
The DNA here is from genome assembly GCA_007726485.1 of Eragrostis curvula. Classification (NCBI taxonomy): domain Eukaryota; kingdom Viridiplantae; phylum Streptophyta; class Magnoliopsida; order Poales; family Poaceae; genus Eragrostis; species Eragrostis curvula. The sequence goes on from CM017445.1 coordinate 24,163,145, forward strand.
AACGTAATCAGAGCCTTAAAACCGCCCACACATCTGTTCTAAATATTCCATATGCACAGGGGAGACACACCAGGGCCTTCTGTTTTCCCCCTACGTGTACGTGACAACAGGGTCTGTTTTAGACATCGCACTAAGAGATCAGGGGCCCAGAAAAATACGAACGAAATGGTTGTATAAGCAATAGCCACACGACGTCACTTCCATCAGCCATCGTGCAGAGAATGCAAATAGCAATCTCAGGGTAAAAACAGCTTAAGGAAAGAGGGTACGTCACTCAATCAAAATTGCATAGAAAACACCCAGGCAGTTACAATGTTACAACATCGACAGGGAGCCACAACAACAATCTCGGCAGGAAAAAGTATCGAGCAAAAATTTTAATGTTCAGTGCAACATTGATGAAAGTGAAGCCGATTCTGACATGAGCAACTTCAGTTTGGAGTCACAGATTTTCTTGAACTCAGCTATCGTCTCCTTCTCAGCTCCAAGGATTTTTCTTATCACACCAGCCGAACTCCATGATTCTAGAGACTGCGCAATTCGACCACCAATTTCAGAACTGACTGTTACTGCACTCTCATCCAAGGTACGGGAAATCTGTCCTGGGCCTTCTGTGCTAGTTCCTTGCAAATACGACAGCAGTACATCCAGAGCTTGCTCCTCAGGCTTCATCTGATCTGATAACCATGTTTGGACCCGCCGGAGCGTGTCAACCATCCGGTTAACAGAACTTTGAATTGCCAGCAACTGAGGTGTATTCGGTCGCTCTGATGGACCACCTTTCTTTTTCTTCTTTCCTTGTGGAGCCATGCCTCTCATACAGGATTGGATTATGAGAAGATGCCATGAAATGGGTTCTGTAACCATCCGCACCAGAAGAGGAATATTATTTCCTGGAGAAGTCAGCATTCGGTTGCCATCGGTCAGCTGCTCCTCTATACAAATTTTGAGCAAGATATCAACCATGTCCCAAGAATTTGGGCTGCTGAACTCAGTTGCAGGTATCACAGACTCAGTAGAGCACAAGTTCCAAGCATTGATAAATACAGTGAAGCTCATCCAGCTGACTATATCAGGAGTGTAATCCTGCAAATATACAGTTGGTATCAGCAAGGAGAAACTAAAAGAATCATTGTACTACAACGAGATGGAAAACATCTTGCCGCAATACTGGACAGTCAGAAGCTGAATGCAAAAATGATGTCCATCGGTTGGAGTGTACCTTGACAGCCTTCTTGCCTGATGACATACCCAGAACTATGCTCAGAGCATCATCAATAGAGTAACCAATACTCCTAGCATACTTCTCGAGCAAAGTTTTCATTTCCCCAGCAGCAGTTACATTGCAAGATCCGTTGTTTCGTCCGCCTTCCCTGAGGAAGTATGCACAACCATGCGTGGAAAGATAAACGAGACGAGGAACAAGAGATTTTCTCTCAGCATCTTTCAGCTTAGGACCACCCTTCTCTTCAGATTTGTGCTTGCACTGCAAACATACAATTCCCTTAAGGCCAGGGTAGTTGACATAAGGAGTAAAGGTGTGACATGCTCAGCAGGAAAGATCGTGGTAGCTATTATGCAGTGAAATTGACAATTTATCGATACATTCTCTTAATATAAAAAGTGAAATTTGCCATGAATGAAGACAAAAACCAGTCTTTAGCTACACAAGAATAATAGAAAATTAAGCAATGCTTGACTTATACAATGTTTGAACAAAAGATAGCATACCATTTTGTTTCGATAGCTCGAGGGTGTAGAACCTTCATCAAATTGTTCTGTAAAATCAGGAAGACAACAGTAAGAACTTGTATGCCGAAAAATCAATAATGGACTCCAGAAAAAACCAAGAGAGAAAAGAAATAACCAAACATAGTGCACTACCAAAAGTTGCATTACAAGAAGCAAATACCTGAAAGAAAATTAACACTGCTTGTTGGCGTCCACCAAGGCCTTGCCTCAAGATCTTCATTAAACGTTAATTGCTTCATGTTGTCCTCATTTGATACCTCAACTAATCTTGTTCCATGGCTCGCATTTTCCAGAATAGACTGTGGTCAGGTAACCAGTAAAATCAGTTTCTAGAACTCCAACGATTTAAAAAATGCTGGGCATCAACATACCCATTTATATAAAACTATTTAGCAATCAACAGCATAGCCAACAGCTCCAGTTATAACATAGGAGTAAGTTACAAAAATCAAAGTGCAAAATGGCTAAAAGCACGATAAAGATATATTGTTCATCGCACGGTATCTCTACCAATATAACCAATATGTTTCCGAACTATGAATTGAAACTAGCAAAGGAGAACTCACCTCCACTTCCTCAAGAGACTCAGCCTTCTGCTTTAGTTGTAGCATCACAGAATCTGATTTTGCAGAAAGGTATTGCATGGAGCGTTGCAAGCGATCTTTGAATTGAACGAACTCAATCACCTGAACAAAAAGCCAATGTATCGGATAAAAATTTTCCACTCAAGTCTATTGTCAGAAACAAAAGGACTACTTACCTTTGAGTAAGTACGGTGTCTATATGCAAGACAGGTTAGATCAGCAGATTCTTTCAAATGATCATCCATGAATTTCAGATAGTCCTTCACAAGATCAGCAGCATGTTGCAAGAAGGGAGAATCTAACAATTGTGGTAAGATGTGGTGTGAGACAGATTCTAGAAGAATGTTTTTCACCTCCAAGGTTATATACCTGTATACAAGAAAATCAATTAGCATAGGATGGAGAAAAACGGTATCATAACCTACAGGGGGGAAAAAAAAGAAACATAAGCCCAAAGAAATAAAAAAGAACTAACATGACACAGAAAAACAGCAATAATGGGATGGTACAGCTTAAATGCCATTCAATGTACGCCAAGACAGGATTTTCTAGATAGAAATCCAGCAGGAAACACATTATGATAAGCAACTCTCATATATAAAAACATCGAAATGCAGGGGCAGAAAAGAAAACCACCATATAGATCAGAAAGTTACCATTTATGTGCTAACGGAAGGGCCCCTAGGTAAGAGTAAAGATGCACCAGATTAATCTTGTATTGCCAGACGTACCTGAGCACACAAGCAAATTAGAGATTTTTATTATCATTCAACACACCGTCAGAGAAAATGCAAATAATTAGATTGTCATGCACATGGTACTGCACATTGGGCTGTGCTCATCAGTCATCACGCTGCAAGGAAGTTCCATCAGCAGCAGTGATTCCATGAACTAATTATACATTTTGATATAGCTTAATATATCCAAGAGTATCAGCTGCTGCCTACATTTACAGCATGCTTACAAGGTTAGCTGCAAATGTTGAAAGGTTCGCTTCATAGTTCATATTGGTACAGGCTATGAAGATAGACGCGTGAATGTAATAAGAGCAGGGATATGCACCAGGAGGCCTCAAAACATTATGTTCACATTCTAAATTTTAAATTCATGGGTAGCATCACTGTCAGTATTCTGATGCAAAATAAAGAAAATATTTGTGGATGCATGGAAGCTTGAATAGTAAAATTTGTGAGACAGAATGCAAGACAAATTGCAATAACTTTGCCCGTAATATTATAAACCACTACTTAAAATCAATCAAATAACTGATCTGTAAGTGCTTCAAACATATCTGTTTTTCAGTCAGTTGAATAGCATGATTCCATACCATGTGGCATACTAGATGTTTAATGATTGATACATTGAAAATACAGAATTCAAGGATTAAAAAGTAGCCATTACAAATATAAACTGATCCTGTGAGAGAGAAGAATAGATCATGTTAAACTTACTTGCGAACAGTCAATCCAAACTCCAGTACCAAAATTGCTTCAAGTAAGTATCCCAAGTTCCTTGTGCGCCAGAATAGCTGTTTCGAGATTAAAAAAAAGGCCAATATAAATATGTAAAAAGTAACAAGATAAAAAATAACTTCTCTAGCAGTTTCATAACAGCAAAACAAGATAGTCTTAAATCTCTAATAAATGGATCATTTGGGTAGGTGGATTAGCCTGAATCTCAAATTATAAGCTTCAAATTTTCTTTGTAAATAACATGCCAAATTAGCGGAGTGGGTGATGGACATGAGAGAATTAAACCATTTGTTTCAGTTTTTTTTCAAAAGAAAAAAGAGGGAAAATCCAGAAAATCATCTTCACACTGGAGTTTTGACCATTGGTGGATGGAAAATGGCCACAGAACAATGAAATATCAAGTGATTAATAAGTTGTAACGACAAAAAATTAATCCTTCTAAAGGCATATGAAATATATTCAGTGCTTATTTACATTGCTTATAGAAACTTAAGCCTAATATATCCACCATTGTATCATATAAAGTTACAAACCTGCACAAGAATACTGCTGGCCATAGACAGCAGTTCTTCACCGTACATGCTTTCCTGAGGATCCAAATCATTCGAGAGGGGCAGGTTTCTATAAAATGTATCAACCAATCCTTTTGCAATGCCCTGAAGTTCTGGATTTGCACATAAAATTTCAGGTAACGAGTAAATGAAATAGATGGGGCGGCCCCAATAAAAGTTTTTAAAAAGGAACTGATTTTCAGGTAAAATATTGACAAAGGTAGACCTGCAGTTGATTTCGTGAACAACATCCCCAAAAGTTCTTGAACCTTAACGAGGGTAACCGTCAAGCCCAATGTATTTACTGAAACTGACGATGCATCAAAGGATCCCGAAATTTCAGCTAGCAATTCAGTTATCTCATCGCTGGAAAGCATGTGGAGGTATGTTGCAACATCAGACGCTGAGCAAGACAAATGGCCGAATCTGCAAGTTCGAAATAGCAAAGTCAAAAATGGCAGTTATTTGCATACGGATGTAGAGAAAGGATAGTTGCCCCAGTGGTGCTTGTAAGCTTATCGTCTTTATGTTTTAACTTGTTTCTGCTAGTCAGACAGCAATTTACGACCTTATCGTCTTTATGTTTTGGCATGCTATGTATTTTGCAACTGAAAGTATTGAACTAGGTGGTGAATCCCAACACATACAGTATATTGAAGGGAAAAAGTGAAAGCCACACTTTTCAAAGTATCGGTGGCTTTCCAGGTGTGCAGTTGCTATTTCATCAAATTCAAGGTCTATAGGCTTCAGTTTCTCTCAAACTAGGTCACATCAGAAACAGAATGGGCTAATAGGGTACTGCAATGCATTTATCTGTGTGTGTGTGTCCAAACTGTTTTGGGTTAAATAGTAGCCCAATCCAAGTTGACAGAAGATAGGAACAGGGTTCAGTTAATCACAAATTTCGAGTTAGGGGTATGCTACAACTGGACCCAACACTGGACAGTAACTAAACATCCTTGAACAGATCCAAAATAGCAGCACAAAACAAAGACCAACCTGCTGAAATACTTCACCAAAGCTTCAATTAACTTCCTATCATTTGGGATTCCATTGAGGCAGCGTTGCCTTTCAATTTCAATACTAGCTAAATGAGGTCCTCTAACACAGTCGCTGGAGTTACTTTCTTGAAGCCTTTGCACAAATGACAATGCACTTGCAAGGCGAGATTCAACCTGAAATTGTACTTTTGGTAAGCCATATTGCAACACATACACATACACACCCACGCGCGCGCATGCGCACAAAAAAAATCATAATGTTCTAGGTGGAGGAAGTACCAGCTCCTCGCTAAGACAAGACTTCTTGGTCATTGCCGAATCAACAGAGCACGATGGAGAAGCATGTTCACCAGTGCATGGTTTAGGCAAATTCACATCATGCTCCAGCAAACAGCCTATATAATGGAGAAAGGACTCCCAGTCATCAGGACTGCCCAGTCAAAACAAGGAGATGACAATCATCAAAAACTAAACAATGGTCAAAGAAGGAAATTTATAAGGGGTGAGTACAATGATAAAATGTGACGCAACACATCAAATGGATCACATGAAAACAAAACATGCAAAATATCGCAGCACCCCCTTATTGAGAAGATGCAGTAAACATAGGACATACAATTTAAACATAAACCATAAGAGTTCCTACCATTTGCATGTTGTTCAAGAAACAGGTCACGAAAAATGACCAAGCGCAGCCAACAAAAAACTCAGCAGATTTTAGAAGTTTCTGTAAGATTGAAGATAGGAAACATTACCAAGATTCAAGGACCTTCTGATAGATCTCCGAAGCAGCAACATAGCTACTTGCATGAGCAAGAAGTCGCCCCTGTCAACTTGATGTCAAGACAACAAAGTAAGAGAATGAAATTCAAAGGAAAACATAATAAATAGTACGGACAAAATTGAGCTTGGAGGTAACAGGGTCCTTTCTGTATGCACATGAAGAAATAGATGTACTGGAAATACAACATGGTCTTTCATGTAGTACTCTATAGATATGTAAATTATTTTGGACACGACATTGAGGACAACTTCTAGTTCAAATTGTACTAGATTAGATGTCCTAGATTAGTCTTATGTTTAAGTACGGAATATTAAAATTGTCGTCTATAATGGAAAATGTCAATCAGAATGTATATTCTAATATTAGCAGTCATATTAAGAGACTTGACTGCACCTTACACAAGTGATATACAGTTGCATATGGACTATGGAAGGAATAATTATTAGAGTAAATGACACTAAATCCACAATTTCATTAAACTGCTGCAACTTTTGTTACAGGAATAGAAAATTTCTAAGGCCTTAATTTAATAGGCACTTCATAGAATTAATTGTAGAATTTCAAACTGATGCAACTTTTGTTACAGGAATAGAAAATTTATAAAGCCAAAATTTAATAGGCATTTGATAGAATTAGTTGTACAGTACAGTCACTAAATGTAACAAAATTACTGTAATACATGCCCAACAATGAATGAATGCTGCCAGATTTTTTTTTCTCATCTATTTAGATGGAGTGAATTGCAAAGTGGAAAGGCAAATGTAGCTAACTGAAACTTGTAGCCTGGATCAAGAAACTACGAAAGTGAAACATTGTCCAACAATACTGAAAGTTAAATTACCTGTAAACGAAGCTTGTCCTCTTCTCTTCCCAGAAGAGACCCCATGTCTCCAGAAAGAACTTCCAGTGCAGCGTCGTACTTTGCCTGCTGTTCCAGAATTGAAACATAGAGGGCAAGTGCTGTAATATAATTCAAAAGTGTCAGAAGATCACAGCCTCTGCGCAAGGAAAAGAAGCTAGCATGGCAAAGGGGGCAGAAGTACCTTCTGGCTCATGTAAACTATGAGAACTTATGTGCTTCTTGAGCAATGCTTCAGCTAACGGTAATAGTTTCTCACCTCCACTGCTAAAATGTACCTGTTGTGGGCAAAAATATCATGTCATGTACCTTCAGTGATTGAGATATAATTTCTCCACTAACAAATGTAAAATAGAACATGCAAATAATTCAGATTCATGGAAACATGAAAAAACATAACATCTCACCTGCAGCTGAATACTGCAAATTGCCCAAAGCAAAAACCTTTCTTCTCCTACAGTTTTGTACATTTTGATAGCAGTCTGCAATATATAAAACAGGCGGCAAGCATTGAAAATAAGATACCGCAAGTACTACAATGAATGTAAATTCAATAACAACAAAAATACCACCATACCTGTTGTTGCTTCACATATGAGTACTCTCTGACGTAGCAATTAAAAAGGCCCATCATTAGCTCCAAGTTACTTGGGTACTTCGTACAGGCATACTCATAGCATGAAGTAGCAAGATCCACTGCATTAGCATGGTGAAGAGATAGTTTAGAAAAAAAATAATGATGTTTTAGAAGATAAGTTAAGAACAAATGAAAAAGTCCAAACATACATCGCTCAAGCCTTTGAAATACTATCTGAAGAGTGCTAAGTGTGAGATCATCAAAATGAAAAATGTTGTCCGAATACAACCGCTCCTTGGCATCCAGGGACACACTCAATGCTTCATCAGGCTTTCCCATCCTCTCCAAAATAAGCGCCTTCAGAGCCTGAAATAGACAATTAACAGTAAGGCCTGATTCAGCGAAAGACAACAATACAGCAGCTCCATTTGACAATTGATACAATCAAGAGGATCTTCATCATCAGTAATTAGCATTTGTGGAAGGATAGAATGGATCAATGTAAAGAGTTCAGTTCGAAATTGATATGAGAACGGGTACATTATTTATTTGGCCACACAAACAGTAAACTGACAATTGAAATAGTTTACCCACATCCTGCACCACTTAACCAACTGAAACAAGCTCAGTTCCCACAATAATGAACTACAAAGAACAAACAGTTTGTAATATGAGCAGGTAAACTATTAAAACTAACTCAATAAATCGCTGTCTGAAGTCAGGGACAAGCAGCCTTCCTTTTGAAAGTTGCCAGCATCTCTCTTTTGCACCAAGCCACTAAAGGAGAAAGTAAGGTGTTCAAAACCCTTAATCGCCTAAGGACCAGGCCTCACCCAAATGGTTTATGCACCAGGCCTACATTGGAATTCCTCACAGTGCAAGGGTATGCACTCTTGCCGCAGCATTCCAATTAACTTTTGGCAGAAATCAATGCAAGTCTCTTGCCACGGCAATGCAATCAACCTTTGGCAGATGGTGTCCGACAGTTTTTACTTTTGCCCCCGACCAGGCATTTCTACAAGCATGCAACTGTATCTACTACTAAGATTATTCGAAGTCTTTTAAACACCGTATCAATGTCCAAAGCTCAAAGCAATATATTAAAAGGTCCAGTGAGCCAAAAACGACACACAATTCAGCACTAACGCCTCACTTTCCATCACGGAGCTAGCAAACCCATCCGTTTGATTATAACACGACCACCTATAGTTGCTTCGGGGATATAAAATAAAACCGTATCACCGACAAGAAAACAGCGACAAAATGACACCGCCCATGACTGCTGAAGTGCTGATTAACCGACAACCCCATTCCTGCGCCCACTATCACCGAAAAATGCACGAACAGATAGAGAGGTCCAGCCGAGAGAGACGCTGACCAGAACGTAGGGAGACGTGGGGTGCTTGGCGAGGAGCGCGGTGCAGAGCTTGAGGGCGGCCTTGTACTGGCGCGAGTCGACGGCGTCCCAGATCGGCCGCACCCGCCGCTCCGGGATGCCGCCGGCGAGCCCGAACTTGCTGGCCATCCTCGCCGCGATCTAGGGTTAGGGTTTTGGGCGGAGGCGCGCGCCGCGGGTGAGGGGAAGAGGAGGAAGAAGGAAGGGAGGCGCGGAGTCGGACGAGAGAAGGGTTTATCGAGTCGGGGGATGTGACGGCGCGGCTCGCGCGTGGGCCCGGCTCCAGGTTGGCACGGTCCGAGGAAACCACGTGGTTGTGCCCTGGCCGGTGATTATGCAGCGGACGGTGCAGGATTGTGAACCGGTGGGAATGGCACTGTGGTCTATGGCAGGGGGCTGCTGCTACCATAACCCTATCGTTGAGGGAAGAAGAGATCCTGGCCGTTCGTGTATTGGGTGAGCGGTCTAGATTGGGAAGGAACGGGACGCACACGGCGTTTTCAGGCCGTGCCGTGTGGACGGGGCTCAACAGGATGAGGTGACGGCCAGGTTTTGGTGGCGCGGGGCCACATGACAGAGAAAGTATCAAATAGCGTAATGTAGCGATCAAAAAATAGATGGCATTGGGCACCTCATTTCTCAAGGTTGAAGCGTTTCGAGTGGCTAAATACCTCAATGTTATCAAATTGTTGCCGATCTTCGTATTGTCACTCTTTTAACCATGGCAGAAAATGCTGGTCGGCATTCTTTATTGTCATGTGTAAATTTAACTCTCCTCTAGGCTAGGAAAAACAACATTTTTTTGAACTTGTTAAAACTGAGTACAAATGTAGTATCTGTTGGTACATCTAATGAAGCTAGAAGACCAGCGCATTTGAAGGATCATCGGATTCAGAATCCGATGCGGGACGAGGGGCGGTCTTTGTCCTTTTGTGTCTCCACACGTTAAGAGGTACCAACAGATTGACAGCCCAAGAAAAACAGAAGGCGGTTCCCTTTTTACACTAAATCCCCTGGCAAAGAGACAAATACCAAAAAAGCCCCTAGGGCTAAACCTTGCTGACCCGTGAGTACTGCCGCCGCCAGACACGTTGCCGGCCATCGGAACCAGCTTTGCCAGCCGCACGACTGCCTCCTTGGACCACAAAGACGACGAAATCCATCGACTAGCAAGGGATTTGTCGCCAAGCTTTCCCGAACAGGGTCCCTAAAGACCCCGCCTCCACAAGCCTATCGTCATCGCCGGAGAAGAAGCGTCTCTGATACGGAGGGAGCCTAGAAGATTTTATTCCAATAGACGCTCCGCCGCAACGCCGATGCGCCCTGTACCAAGAGACCGGCACCAGCACGAGGCCGCCGCCGGTAAACCTAACTGTGCTGCCGCTCCTGGAGGAGAGATCTGCTATTTTGACCGTGAGTTCTGTGTGGCTTCACTCAAATGACCGCGAATTCGCGGGCTTCGCTAAAATGATCATGAATTCGTTGCCTCTCATCTAAAATGACCATATTTCTTTTCTTGGAAAAAATTGCCCTTGCCTCATTCTTCCTTCTCTTGCCCTTGCCTCATTCTTCCTTCTCTCGCCGGGCCATTGGAGCCATGGCGTGCCTTTGTCTCATTCTTCCTTCTCTTGCCCTTGCCTCATTCTTCCTTCTCTCGCCGGGCCATTGGAGCCATGGCGTGCAAGCAATTTTGTCCAAGAAAAGAAATATGGTCATTTTAGAGCAGAGGCAACAAACTCATGATCATTTTACCGAAGCCCACGAACTCGCGGTCAAAATAGCAAATCTCTCCTCCTGGAGGGATGCAGAAGTGTACATAAGCGAATTCTACTATTTTTGTCCACAAACAAATTTTGCCTTGAATCTCTACTACAAGTGCTCTAGTGAGACAACAATCTTAACAAATTAATTATGTCTGCTACTTAGAATACAAAAGGTAATACACCGATCTTTGTTTAACTTATTTGATTTGTATGTGTTGTCATAATGGAAGGCTACCACACAAATATTTTTCTGAATTTTCTAAGTGAACTTGTCTTTCACTCTTTCTACGTGGCAGATTGGATTGCCAGAATGAGAAGAGGCGCATTGACCCACATTTGCCAACACTCTTTGTATATGTTTTCGAAGTTTTAGAGGTTTTGGTCGTGTGTTGGGGCCAAATTTTTTTATAGAATAGAGCCAATCAAAAGAGATATGGTACAATATGATAGAGTTGATAAATGAGTTTCCTGAGCTTGGTTTTACATAAACAAGAACAGTGAATTATCACCCTTGGACACGACTAAATGGGTGCTTGAGAAGTCTCCAATTTTAATCAAGTTATAGATTTAAAGAATAGCGCACATTTAGCAAAGCAAGCTTAGTTTTCTGTGGTCGCTTCACAGAAGCAGGACACAACCTGCCGCCCAACTTCTGAACAAAAGTATGAGGCGTGTAATGAAAGATGCGAAATCTGAAAAGAAGTGGAAAATGCAAGCCATATCATTTCTAACTGTCCTTCACCTAGATATATGTGATGCCTCTCTTCAGAGATGTGATTCAATGGAGTGCCTTCGAATTTCAATTTATTCACCGAGCTTAGCACTCAAACGAGGAACACAAATAAAATAACAATATGGTTTACTTTCATGGAGTTACTTTCTGGTCTCCGTGGCTAACCCAAATGGCCTTTTCTAACTCGAACCACAAACGTGAAAACCAGATTGTTTCATTTTCGCAAGCTCTTTTGCTTACCGAACATCGTGCTTCATGCAGCAAAGGAGGGTTAGGGGCATAGAGTCCGGGTGGAGCAGATGGTGAAGAAGGTTAACGAAAAGCCATCGATACAATCTTCATTGACACAACAAGGCTTAGGTGTTGCTACTTGCTAGGATGGTTATTGAGGCCGACGCGCTGATGGTGCAGCAAGCAGTTAAGGCGAGGAGCTATGACATGTCGGCTGTTGGTGGCCTAGTCGAGGAATTGAAGGATGCCCTTCGTTTCAATTTTTCTAGTTTCGACGTTCAGTTTATCCCTAGAGACTGTAACAAGGTAGCACACGCCCTAGCTGCATGGGGTCGTGAGTGTTCATCGGAGGATAGTTCGGTTGTGAACATCCTTCCGCTCTGTATTCGTGTGATGGTTGCCGACGATATCGCGGCCCGTGAGTAACGGAAGTTTCTTCCCAGTTAAAAAAAAAAGAAAAGAAACAAGGCTTAGGTCTGTTTTGATGTGAAGTTGTGTATGGGCTGCTCAAAAATCTCTTTCCAAGAATTCAATTAAGCATTTCTTTTAAGAAAACAGCTTAATTTCATATCTTTCCTCAACAAGTAAAAATAAACTCAGTGCAACATTTTCAAAGGGAGTTCAACCCTTGACTCTAAGCAGCACCATTTGTGCTAAAAGTAGTGACCATCTACAAGAACTCTTACAGGAGGTATGGAATCTGATGGCTACCAAGGTCTCTCAGGCAATTCTTGGACGAAAACTGCTTAAAAGTTACAAACAAAAAAAGAGCAGCCAACTAAAAGTTTATAAGGACCAATTTTATTAGTGAAAAAAGTACATCAGTTCTAATTGCAGATTCTCCCATCAGCAAGATCATCGCAGATTCCTAGTCACTGTACTGAAAACAAAGCCGCAACTGAAGATCCAAGAAAAGAGTTTTCAATAGTACACACTCATCCTTGGCGCCCATGCTGGTGTACAATAAGAAAATTCAGGTATTTATTCACCATTACATAAGCAAGCTAATATTTGTTGCGACTGGACTTTTCTTCAATACCAGACTGCGAAAACCTCTTCCTCAGGATCTCAAAGACTTCTTCCATCTTCACACCTTTGACTCTAAGCAGCACCATTGCATGGTACAGCAGATCAGCCATTTCTGAAGCTGCCCGGCTTTTGTCCTCGTTATCAAGCAGCGTTTGAATTAGTTCACCTGCTTCTTCACTGAATTAAATGCAAATAAATCAGAAATAGAATTAAGAGAGAAACAAGAAAAAGGCCAACAAAGCATCACAACAGAGTAAAGGTGTCATATTCTGCAAGAGCTGGGTCAAAAACTCAAAACGGAATCACACTTGGAAACTTGTCGACACATCACCAGTCGATATGCGTGCATTAACAAATATTGTCTCAAGCAAAAAAAAAAAAAAACAAGGTAATTGAATTACGAGAGTATTCTCTGCAACACTGATAATGTGGTTAATAGAATATAAGAAAAACTTACCATAGCCAAAAATTTCAAAGCAGGATTAAGAGAAAATATTGGATACTGATTCAGTGTTTAATAGATAGAGCGTCTGATTTGGAAATTTTATACTCTGAGTAGCTCTGCCAAGGAAAATTTACACTACACGTGCATCAATGCATAAGAAACTGAATGAGCAGCTAAAAGGATAGTAAAGTTGTAAGGATATACGCACTCGCCAGATGCCTAAGAGCATGATAGACTAGTTAACGAGTAAACACCATGCTTTGTCATTTATAAAGTCACTAACAGTATATCAAAACGACTACGCCAAAATCATGATGCGGTCTAACAGAGACTCGTAAATCATTTAAAACTAGGCGTATGGGGACACCATTCTTTTGTATATATTTGTTCAGCAAAACAGTAACCGCATACTACCCTTATACCAGTAAATTCACCACTCATCAGGCCTACTATAATGAATTTTATCTATTCAGGTCTCCAGCCAATCATATCTTACTAATCATGTCCACCATCATTAGGAGGCCCCAACTGAGCCATTTATTCATAATAAATACAAATTGAAGATGTAGCACATTACACATACTAAATGTAGATGTAACTCGTTTCATATATCAAATCTGGCCAAACAGAAGGAGATGAAACGCTCTATCCTTTGTAATTGCAGACTTAACCATTCAATTTATCAATAGTTTTATAATACTGCATAAACAAATCAGAATAAATATAACATTACGTACCGTATTTTCGAGCAAAGCAGCTGGGTATCAAGCAGTAGTTTTTTTGTCCATGATGGCTTACTTCCTTCAGTAACTGTCTCCTCCTGCCTTCTACTAATTGTATTTTCAAGCGAGTACAGAGTTGTGGTAACCAGCCTTTCATGAGTGGTCTGTGAAGGGAAATCACATTTTAATCGCAAGTCTAATTACAGGAAAGGGTTACTGGAGAACTGGACTGGTACCTCTGAACCTTGCAGGGCATCATAAACCGAAGTATAATAACATGTTTCTGCTCCTGTATGGCAAGTAGGTCCATCTGGCTTTCCAAGGTATATTATCTGGTTGTATGAAACATAAAATATCCACCCAGTTAGTATCTGGTGAACCCAATCTCAAAATTTTCACATGGCAGAATATGCTTACAGAATCACGGTCACAGTCCAGGAAAATGTCATGCACATTGATGAAATTCATGGAAGTCTCCCCTTTTATCCACAAGGAAGATCGTGAGCGGCTAAAGAATGTAGCTTTTCTTGTTGAGATAGTTTTTGCAAGGGCTTCTTTGTTAGCAAAACCCTGCATAAGAATGGCTCCAGTATCTACATTTTGTGCAATAGCAACAGCCAACCCTTTGCTGTCCCACTTCACACTGTCCAGTAACATGTCAACCTAATTTTTTCAGGACAATAATTAAATTTGGTTAGTCGGTAATGAAAGTTTCAACTCTATCTAGGAACGAAAAATATCATAAACATACATTCTTCTTCCGTACATAACTGTAAGTTCAGAAGTATTACAGCAGAAATATGAATTAGCCATGTTCATACTTCATCAGAATCGAAAATATTCATTTTGATATTTCAATATTTGCATGTAAAAGTAAAAGATAGATGAACCAGAATCCCATCAGACAAATACTACAAGATGAACCACTCAAACCAATTACAAACACTTCAAGAGTATTCATACATTTCACAAAATAAGATGAAAAGTATAGTTTCTACGGAAGTGTATCTTAATTTAAAGATAGGCACAAAGTGCAAGTCCAATATTCTGATTTTTCTTAGGTTAGTTTTTGGCTGCAGGGATGTGTTGTAGAATCTTTTCTCTTATGGAAATCTTAACTAATTGCAAAAAAAAAAGGAACCTAAAAGAAAATTATTCCAACAAACTGTGACATGCAGATCTAGAAAAAAGGTAAGTGCAAGAAAAGCTAGTGGAGTGACAAACGGATCCTTAGTCCCTCTAAGGCTAATGGAAAATTAGCTCCGTAGCACGACATCAGTCAATTTTAGCAAAATGCATCAGCTTTGGTGGCAAATAATTCAAGTAAAGAAAGAAACATTTTACATAGTGAAAGTGTAAGACAATTGCATCATAATGGATGTGTAATGCAATGGATGGCTATTGCACCCAAGATATGTTCTGCAATGGATAGCTATCACACCAAGACTCCAGTTGTGCCGGTTTTAGAAATTAAAATTCATTCTAATGCTGCAAATGATGAGGCAATCATCAAGTAGGATAAATAAGAACTAGTATGCACCTCTGATATGAACAAATGATTATGATAAATGCAGATCATCATAAACGGAAAAGAATTGAATGATTGCCACTCTATTGTCTCACTAACATGTGCTGCTATGATCCATGGCAGTGAGGATATGAAATCGCGAGTAGCGTCCTAAACCTTCCCAAACTAAATGCTGCTCCAATTTTTGAGCCATAACTCATAGTTTCATGACGGTGTACTTATAAGCCAAAATAAATCCATGAGATCATGAGAGGGGCTGGTTTATTTGATTCTTCCTCTATCGCATAACCCAAAAAAAGGATTCAACAACACAATGGTTTCAATTTTTGCATAAATCTGATAGGATGAAGAAATGTGTACCACAAGT
The DNA here is from genome assembly GCA_007726485.1 of Eragrostis curvula. Classification (NCBI taxonomy): domain Eukaryota; kingdom Viridiplantae; phylum Streptophyta; class Magnoliopsida; order Poales; family Poaceae; genus Eragrostis; species Eragrostis curvula. The sequence goes on from CM017445.1 coordinate 24,178,939, forward strand.
ATTAACATCATACCGTACAAGGAAATGGAACTGAGAAATACGGCCAGCTGCCGTTTCATTTCCCAACAAGGTTTCTATTTAATACAGAAACTCGAAGGGAAGTAACCATTCACTAAATACAAAAATTCAGCAGACAATTGTGCCTTTTGGAATAACCTGTAAAAGATCCATGCAGTTAACTGAAGCGTTGATGAGTATACGCTAACCGACAGGCTAGGGGCTAGACGACACAACGGTAATGTTTGGTGTTCCACTGCAATTTGCATTGCTTCCTGCATGCCGTCAAAAAGCTACATGGAAGATTTGCATGGCTTCCTACATGCCGTCAAAAGCTACATGGAATGATTTAGTTCATCGCTTCCTAGCACATGTATCAACATTAATGGATTCACACACACAAAAAAAAAATGTATCAACATTAATGTGCATCTAACCATCGTGCACCCAGAAAGTTGGCTGCAAGCACTGTACAAGCAACATTATCTCTTCAAACAAACCAGTAATGTACCAAAAATTCAAGAGTCAGCCATGAATAGATAATGTTGAATTGTTGATCTCCATTGCTGTGGATCTCATTGCACGGAACAAGACGTACTTTCCCACAAAACTAACTGCGAACCCTAACCCAGGGCCTAGTACGGTAGTACCCAATATCTGGTCGGCATTTGCCACACTCATCTCATCAGGCACCAAAAAGGGTGGGAACGGTTGCAAACTTGCAGCCTGCTCCGATCCCCCAACTGATTCCGCGGTAAGGTAACAAGAGAAAAGCAGATTCAGCGCAAAAACAAAAACCTTGTGGTTGTCAAAGGTGAGCGGTCCGGGCGGAGGCACCGCCGACATGGAGACCGCCGGGTACGAATTTCGGCGCTGCCACCACCCCGGAGACGCTGCGGCGGCCATCCTAAGGCTGGGACGTGCTGCGCCGCTGCGGCTAGCTTGGTAGGAGGCGGGGAAGCGAGGAGGTGCAGCCGCCGCCATCGGAACCCGTCGGAGCGATCAGCGGTGCGCGGCGCGGCGAGGGGTGGTCTGGTGGCACGAGTGAACTGTGGTCTGCTGACGCGAGCGGACTAGTGCTCCCAGCTTGTGGACTAGTAGTGGACTCACGCTAGAGAGGGGCTTTGATTGCTCGGAGCCCGGCAAAATCGGCCGGTCCAGCCCACTTGCCGCGGTGATAAGAGGTTACAGTTGAAAATAAGAAAGCGAAAAAACTATTTGACACAACTTACCCTTTTTCACCTTCGTTTAAGAATAACAAAGAATTTTATCTCGTTCTTTTTGTCTAACGTGTTAGCCAATGTTCGGCTTGTTCAGCAGGTTGTTTTGCAGCTGTTTTACTGTAGCGGCTGCTAAAAAATAACTGCGAACATTGTAGCTGCCGCTGAAGAAATAACTGGAACACTGTAGTTGTTGAATCGCAGCAAAGCAGCGAGACGAAAAAACTCGTTTTGTCTCAGTAGCTAAATGTATCTTCATTTTATCTCTCGAGCCATAAAGATGCATCGAAGCACTTTCGGCTGCATGCAAACACCAAATCAACCACACCTCGTGGAGGCAAGCTCGCAGGCAAAGATGGAAAGTGAGCAGGCAACCACGTGAAATGTGAGGAAGACGCCGTGTCCGACAGCCATCGCCACAACAACGACAAAAGACGAAAACAAATCTGACATGGAGCGCTTCGTAATTCATTTTTTATAGGCGATACAAAGGTTCCATAATCTGAATAGGTTCTCGTATCCATAGTGAAGCTCATCTACACCTCCAAAGATGGCGGAGATAATGTTGTGAGCATAGGCAAGCTCGTCGACTTTGGGTATGGCCGTGGGGTGGTTGTGGTCGAGCCCGTGAACTTCATGCATGGCGGCGGTGACCAACAGCGGAGCTGGGGGGGGGGGGGGGGGGGGGGGAGGCAGGGGCCATGGCCCCCCCCCCCCCCTAACTTCTGTATTTTTTCAGAGGACCCCCTCTTCATTCTAGCCCAAACACAAAAGCCCAGCAGTCCAGCTAAGAAGCCCAGCAGTTTTCAGCCTGCAGCGATCCAGCAGCCCAAAAAGCAAAGGAAGCGCTGGCAGAAAGAGAAGAAAACGCTTTCGCTCGTAGTGGCTTCGACTGGAAGCAATCGTGCGTTCCTGCCGCGAACCAGAGACGCACCGGTGCCGGCTCACCTGCTCTGCTCGCTCCAGCGAGATCGCCTTTGACGCCGTCGCCGAGAATGGACGGCAGCCCCGGGTCGCCGTCGCCGGAGACGGATGAGGTCGTCGTGAACCCGTCCCCTGCTCCAGAGCCTCGCGCCCAGCAAACAAATGTAAGCCCGCCTGCCCTAGTTATTTTCCCCAAACCCAAATCGTATTTCTGTATGGAAAATACTGAAATTGATGTTTGGTACAGCAATAGGAAGCATAGGATGATACATTATACAACCATTATTTGTGGAAACTGATCGATAGTAATTTTTCCAGGAAAAAAAATCAAAATCAAAAAGAAAGACACTTCTTTCTTTCTACAAGAAGGTGCCCACCGAAGGGGACAGGGAAAATGTTTTGGTTGATCAGATTTCTCAGTTAGATGCAACTCCAGAAGTAGCTGCAATTGTATTACTAGATGAACCTCTACCTGCACCAAAAATTCCGAAATTAAATTCAGATGGTAGTGTGTTGATTGTGGAACGCGATCCTGGTTTACGAAGTCCAATTTGGGACTATTCTGTTGATGAACAAGATCGAGCTCGCAGAATATATGTTATGCTTGGCCCATATCAGTTTGTGAAGGATAAGTATCCATATTCAGGTCCAAAGTCTTATCCACGTTGCTTTCAAGCTCATTGGTTCAAGGAGTTTTCTTGGTTAGAATACTCGACTGCAAAAGATGCCGTATTCTGCTTTCCTTGCTATTTGTTTTCCAAGAAACCATGTGGAAGGGCAGGATCAGATGTTTTCACGGTGAAGGGTTTTAAATCCTGGAAAAAGGTGAAAAGTGGAAAAGAATGTGCCTTCTTATCTCACATGGGAAGTGATAGCAACTCTGCTCATAGCTACAATATGACATGTTACAATAATTTGAAGAATCAACTTGGGCATATTGATAATATGGTGGAGAAGCGAACAACACTAGAAGTCAAGCGGAATAGGCTTCGCCTAAGAGTAACAATTGATACAATCCGGTGGCTAGTATTTCAAGCTTGTGCTTTTAGAGGACATGATGAATCTGAAGATTCAAAAAACCAAGGTAATTTTCTTGAGATGGTGAAGCTTATAGCTGAATATGATGATGAGGTCAAGGCAGTTGTGTTAGGCAATGCTCCAGGTAATGCAAAGTATACCTCACCACCAATTCAGAAAGAAATCCTTGATATCATGGCTTCTAAGGTGCAAAAGTTAATCCATGATGAAATTGGAGATGCAAAGTTTTGTTTGATCGTTGATGAATCAAGAGATGAGTCTAGAAGAGAACAAATGGCACTTGTTGTTCGTTTTGTTGACAAAGATGGTTTCATTCGAGAGCGTTTTCTAGATATTGTTCATGTGCATGAAACTTCATCGGCAACTCTTAAGGAAGAATTATACTCTGTGTTATCTCATCATCAATTGGATGTTCTGAACATTAGGGGACAAGGGTATGATGGTGCTAGCAACATGCGTGGAGAGTGGAATGGGCTTCAAGCAAAGTTCATGGCAGAGTGTCCTTATGCATATTATGTCCATTGCTTTGCTCAGCAACTACAACTAGCTCTTGTTGCTTCATCTAAGGAAGTACCCGAGGTGCAGAATTTTTTTGATAATCTTACATTTGTGATCAATTCTGTTGTGTCTTCTAGTAAGAGAAATGATGACTTCCATGCTAATCAAGTGGCTGAAATGGAACATCTCATTGAACTTGGTGAGCTTGAAACCGGGAGTGGAGCTAATCAAATTGGGACTTTGAAGCGGTCTGGTGATACTAGATGGAGCTCACATTATGATTCAGTTTGCAGCCTTTTAAAATTTTACAAACCTACATACTTGGTTTTGAAGGATATTGCTAATTCACCAAATACAATAAACATTAGAGGGAAGGCTGGTGGTGCTTGTAGATTGATGATGACATTTGAGTTTGTATTTATCTTGCATGTTGTAAAAGAAATTATGGGAATCACAGACCTACTTTGTAAAAAGCTGCAGCACAAGTCTCAAGATATTGTGAATGCTATGGATGATGTTGCAACCACAAAAAGATTGATTCAGGACTTGAGAGATCAAGGCTGGAACAAGCTTATTACTGATGTGACCTCCTTTTGCAACAAGCAAGGAATTGTTGTTCCAAATATGGGAGATCGCTATGTGGATTTTATTAGGTCCCGTGAAAATGATGAGACCACCGTTGAGCATCACTACAAATATGATATATTTACAGTTGCAATTGATCAACAATTACAAGAGTTGAATAGCAGGTTCAGTGAACAAGCAACGGAGCTTCTGATTTTGTGTACATCTTTGGATCCAAGTGACTCATTCAGCTCATTCAACATTGATAATGTGTGCTCTTTAGCTTTAAAGTTCTATCCTGCTGACTTTACAGAACAAGAGAGAGCAAACTTGAGATGTCAACTACGTCATTATGAGCTTGATGTACCTAGCAATCCAAGGTTTCAAAATTTGACAAGTGTAGCTGATCTTTGTCGTCGACTTGTTGAAACTAAAAAAGTAGATGATTATCATTTGATTGATAGGTATGTTTCCTTTTACCTTTATATTCCCTGCTTATACTTATTGCATGTCCTTATTGCTTTGAACTATAATATGAAGTTATAATATTCATTTTATTTTTGAAGGTTGATTCGCCTTGTTCTTACTTTGCCAGTCTCAACTGCAACTACAGAACGTGCATTTTCTGCAATGAAACTTGAGAAGACTAGGAAACGAAATAAAATGGAAGATGGATTTCTAAGAGCTTGCTTGGTACTATATATTGAGAAAGAGATGGCAATTAAGATCACAACTGATTCAATTATCGATGATTTCAATGCAGTAAAGGAGCGTGCAGTTAAATTCAAAGACTAAGGTAAGTTAGATTGACTCTTTTGCCGACTATCTTTTGTATGAACAATCAGTTCTATAATATATTTGTACATGGTTCTGTGAATTGTTAGATACGGTGTGAATTAGCATTTTTTTTAACCAAAACAAATTTTTTGTTCATGTCTAATGGACGACCGCGCCCCCCTGGATTTCTCGTCCAGCTCCGCCATTGGCGGTGACCAAGCTCGCTGACGGCGACGTTGTCTTGGTCGAGCTCGTCAACTTCATGCATGGCGACAATGAAGTAGTGGGAGTTGTTCATATGGACGATGCACTTCATTCTAACGGAAGCTGTGTTTCCATTGATGCGGTTTAATTGTGTTGCGCTAGGACTTTGCAATGTTGAGACTTCTCGTCGGTACCATTTCATATGGCTAAATAATATTTGATGAATGGATGGAAAGAGTATTTGAGAAGCCGGTGAAAAGTAGATTTTTGTTTGTTTCTGCTTTATATTCCCTCTGTTTCACAATTTTTTTGTCGTTTTATCATTCAAATCTTTTGCCACAGAGGTTGTAATTCTCCATTTACAATGCATCCCTCACACTTCATCCTCGCTTCATCTCAATATGTGTATTATCTCTTCCACCCCTCTTTGTTTCTTTTATCTCATTTTTTATACCTCTTTTTAGTTTTTTGGGCAGAGCCAATATAACAACCTTTTCTGAAACCGGACTGTAGTTTACTTATGGTACTCAAATGAGGACTTCATTCTTATTAAACACCATGTAATAGTTTCGAATGATGTGACATGAGATTAACGAGGAGAGAGATGAAACCATGTGTGTATTACTTAAACCATTGTTGTTGTGTTTTGCATGTATTTCTTGATACAACAATGAAACAAATGCGATGTGTACCCGATTTCAATCATAAAATAATTTGCTTATACTACAGCAACAAAATGAATTCCATTGGAAGTAGCCATAACATCTATTTAAGTAATAAGCTGTTGGAGAATTACAATGATTGGCGTATGTTTTACATGTTTATGTACAGAAGATGAAAGTAAGTTGTGCCAAATAGGGTTGAAAGCACACAATTGCAAATACACAAGGTAACAAGCTTTTGTACCACATATGGAAGTCGTAATTCCCAAGAGTTCTAAAACATCAAAATCTTTCAACTATACTTTCAATCAATTTTCGTTGTCTTTTTATACTTCGATTACACGTCCCATAGGACGTTAGCAATAAAGAGCGATGGATAATATTTTAAAGTACGCATGTCGGAATCGACTTATATGGAGCATTGTTTATCTATGTTATATATTCCACTTTTCGAAGAAATTATAGACAACATAAGCGAGTTGTTTATGAGTTTCTTTTTTCATGCACAACTGTATATGGAGTTCTATTTCATTTGGAAAAAAACGAGAGTTCTATTTAAGATTAGTGAAAGCAATAAATAGCGTGAGGTGATAAAATTTAGCCGTGTAAATTTTCAAAACGCATCTATATATTTATTGATCTAAAAAAACGCACCCATTCATTGCAGTACAAAGTTGGATTTATTCTAGGAGCAGTTTTTTCCTAGAGCTACAGTTGGGTTTATTGCCCGGAGCAAAAAGGTCGCATTATTGTTGCTTGCACGCACGGTATCCCCAGAGTCCTGCCTCAGAGTGAACGTGCCACGTGATCGAGCGAGCTTATCCCAACCGCACGGTGACCGCACCGCAACGAACCGCCGGCGCCGTCCTTCCGTCGCCTGCCTCCTCTTCGCGCATCCACGCCGCTCCGATCCCCAAGCCTCTGCCTCGCCATGATGTCCTCGTCGCCGGACGCCGGCGACGGCGTCGGAGACGGTGACATGGAGAACCTCCCCCTCGCTTCCGACTACGCCTCCGTCGCCTCCACGTTCGACCCGCTCCTCTCCGCCTCCGCCGCCGCATCGGCCTCGCCGCCCTCCCCTCCCGCGCACCCCTTCACGCTCACCAGCACCATGTCTTCCTCCTCCTTCGTCGACCCGCCGTCCTACGCCGACGTCGCCGGAGCGGGCGCCGACGCCTTCTCCCCGCGCTCCCTCTCCGCGTCCTCCTCCTCCTTCTCCTTCTCCTCCCCGAGATCCGCGCGCGCCGCGACCTCGGAGTACTCCCACATCGCCGTCTCCGACCCGGAGACCGAGGCCGAGCCCGCCGCCACCTCGCTCGTCCCCGGATCCGCGCCCACCTACATCTCCTACCTCGTCACCAGCGTCCGCCGCGGCGAGGGCCAGCGCCGCCACGCCGTGCGCCGCCGCTTCCGCGACTTCGTCACCCTCGCCGACCGCCTCGCCGAGGCCTTCCGCGGCCACTTCGTGCCGCCCCGCCCCGACAAGAACACCGTCGAGAGCCAGGTCATGCAACGGGACGAGTTCGTCGCCCAGCGCCGCGCCGCGCTCGAGCGCTACCTCCGGCGGCTCGCCGAGCACCCCGCCATCGGGCCCAGCGACGAGCTGTGCGTCTTCCTGCAGGCCGAGGGCAAGATGCCGCTGCCCGGCAGCACTGACGTGGCGTCGAGGATGCTTGACGGCGCCGCGCGGCTGCCGCGCCAACTCCTCGGGGAGGAGACTGTGGCCGCGCCGCAGGATGTGGTGCAGCCGGCCAAGGGAGGGAGGGACCTGTTAAGGATATTCAAAGAACTCAAGCAGTCAGTGGTCTCCGACTGGGCCGGCGTCAAGCCGCCGCTAGTTGAGGAGGATAGGGAGTTCTTGGAGAAGAAGGAGAAGCTGCAGGAGTGGGAGCAGCAGCTTACCAGCGCGTCACAACAGGTGATCCCTTCTCTCAGATGCCAACCTGTATCTGATCTGTGTCTCGTAGTTATGAGTTATGACCGCTGTGACAACGGATTTGTTCTCTCTAATATCAAATGAAGTCGCGATCCATTAATTAAGCTGAAGATTGGATCCACAAACCCCCCCTAGCTCCCACATCCATAGAAAAGGGGGAAAAAAAACAATGTAACAGGCAAAATTGCTTTAGAAACATCTAAAAAGTTTCACGGTAAACCTTGATCATTCATGACATAAGAAATGTTCCCAATGTAATAAGCAATATTATTTCCTTTTTAAGGACTACTTTTAGCCCCTTTCAAGCTGCATTCACGGTAAACCTTGATTATTCATGACATAGGAGTATTCGCCACTGCAGGAGAGGTTATTTGGGGGCAAAAATGTCCCCCCACCCCATCGTACTTCCATTTAGTTGCAATGCTATGATTGTAATTAATGTTCCGTTTATGCCGAGACATGTTAACTTTAATAATGCTTGGTCATTTTGCAAGTCACCTGAATTCTCCTGCCCAATACTAGAGTAGTTTGTAATTTGAAACAGAGGGAGTGGCCCTTAAGGCGCTTACATAACAGGACAGGAGCGTGTGGTCCTGTAGTATCATTGTCCTGTTTAAGTTGACATTTAGTCAGTGGAGCTTTCAGATAAAGTCCTGAAAATGGGATAAAGTTATATCGTTACATGAGTAATTAATAGCTCAAGCTGCTAGGAGAAATAACTACATTATGAAACCAGTTTGTAGTCAAAATAAATCAAATAACTTCTTTCTGGGACAGAAGGTCATACAAGGACTGCTTTTGGAGTGAGACAGTATCTGTTTGCAGCATATATAATACAGCCAGAGGAGGATTTTTTTATAGGGCGTTTTTGGATTCACGCCACAACTTACCACGCAAACGTTCGGCGATTTCGTGAGCTGCTTGGTTCCCATGCAGGCTTTGGCTGCCACAGCACAGTGCCCTGTCTTTTTGCTACTGCAGCTTGTCTTTTTGCTCCTGTGGCATGTGGTGGCGAGTGTGGTGGCAATTTTTTGCGCCACAGCCGCGGCGCCGACTAACCTGCGGCATGGCGAGCCGCGGCCGGCAACCAAGCACGCTCATAGTAGTAGAACAATTTCAGCTAACCATTCTATCATCCTGGTGTTCATTTTGTGTTTATGAACTACGTTGGGCGGTTATGTTAAGGTCTTAAGCCAACACGTTGTAGATCAAATCAGACATCATTTTTTTTTTGGGTTCTTATTCATTTTCTCCTGGTAAGTATGTGCACTCATTTCTATCTCAAGCATCCACGTCAGTTAAAACCAGATCGTCGTATATTAATCGAATCATAAACTCTGTAGCATCAAGAAATGTTGTACAAGAATAGTATTGAGCGTCCCTGCCACCTTGCTAGAAAAGCAGTGAAAGAGTGGTAGAAAGGTAGAGGAGAGGCAGGGGAATCAGCCATCAAGGCAAAGCGGCGGCCGTCGCCGCCCTTCCAGCTACGGTGCCTGTGGCCGACACAGTTAACTGCAGTGCGATCGATCTAGAAGGTGGTGACAGAGGTGGAGGAGTGTGTACTAGTTGCAAGCGTTGGCTATGCTGTAGAGGTTGCAGGAGAGATGGGGAGGAGAGTGGCCATGAGAAAGAGGAAGGGAGGGAGGGGGAGGTGGCGCTGGCTTCTTGGCTGGGCCGGCAGGAGGAATGAGTTAAGGAAAACCCCACGCGTGGGATAATTTGGCTTATGAGCTGGTTGGTCGGCTAGGTGGGGAGGCCCTTCCATCCAATCCCTCCATTTTCTTTCCTTTTTTTCTTGTTCCTTTTTCTTCCCACCATGCTGCTGTACTGTTGTTTCTTAGATTGGTATTCCATTGGTTCGCCTCGCCTACATGCCTTGGCGTTTGGAAGGGGATCACTGGATGAGTCGCCACTCCCTGCCTTACCGTCTTTAAAAAGACATGTATACTATATTGAACTAGATTAATGGTACACCTTGTTTATGAAGGAAAAAGTTTGTGCTTAAAGGGTAATATGGTAACATAATGAAGGGGCAAATGTTCTTTAATTGATAGCTCTCGTTTTAGTTTGGTACAATATCACTAAATAATGAGGGTCATATTGTTGCATTGCTTGTCTGATAACATGAACCATCAGTCGATGAAAGATTTTGTATGGAAAACTAGATTTATGCTGAAATTTATTTTTTGTATAGAAAAGTTTATTTATGCTGAATTGCTAAAGCAATCTTGGTGTAAGCTAGTGATTTAAGCTTACTGGTTGTATTGGCAGGCTGTTTAATGTTGTTGACTTTCTGTCTTATCCACAGGCAGAAGCACTTGTCAAAGCTCAGCAAGATATGGGTGACACAATGGGTGCGCTCGGATTGGCATTCATCAAACTAACAAAGTTTGAGACAGAGGAGGCAATGTATGACTCGCAGAGGATAAGAGCAGCTGATAGCAAATGCATAGCCACTGCAGCTGTTAAAGCTAGTAGGGCGTGTCGTGATTTGAATGCTCAAACTGTTAAATATCTGGTAGAATTTCTGACCTGTGGCCTACATTCTTCGATAAACTCTACTCTAGTGCTTATGCAGCTACCGTATCCATGGATCTTAATTTATTTCCTTTTTTTTCCCTTGGCAGGATACATTGCATGAACATTTAAGCATAATGTTGTCTGTCCATACAGCATTTGCTGATCGGGCAAGTGCATTATTGACTGTACAAACGCTCATGTCAGATCTGGCATCATCACAGTTGAGGATCGAGAAACTTGAAGCTGCAGCATCGAAGATATTTGGTGGTGACAGAGCTAGGCTTCGTAAAGTTGAAGAACTGAAGGAAACGATTAGGGCTACTGAAGATGCTAAGTTTTGTGCATTAAGAGAGTATGAGAGAATTAAGGTAAAGATTGATAAGTCTTCATCCTGACCAAACTAATTGCTGATTATATGACAAGAGTGATGACTGGGGAAGCGTTGCTGCTAGCATTATTCCATTCTTTCACAACACACATTTAATCTCATATAACTTTGACCTTGTTCATTTCCTTGTGCAAAATTCTCCCTCATGCTTGACATGTTTTTAGATTTTTTTTTCACTTTTTTTTTCATTGTTAACTGTTTCGCACTTCCATGGTATCTACTTTGGTTGATATTTTACTTGTAAGAAACTAGTTTCCCATCCCTTTTACTACGTTAAGCGTCATTATTCCTACATGTCATCTTTCTGTACCTTTATTTTGAAATGGAATTTACACTTGTAACATCGGCCGTGTAGCCATTATGTAGTGGTAAAATGGATGGATTAGAAGCATATTGTTCCAGATCTCAAAAAAAAAAAAAAACACATATTGTTCCAATATTGTTGGATTTTTGAAAATAAAAGACAGAACCAGAACAAGAATAACTGATGTTTTTTGTATCATTTTATAAGTGAAAAAGAGCTGAGTTAGTTTCAAGATATTGTCTGCAATATTCCTTTGTTCATCTATTCCCTTGTTATTTATGAGCGAAGCATAAGTTAGTTTTTATTCAATTGCTTGCTTGCCCCATATTTGCATTATTCGAGAAATTTTAAATTAGTAACAGTGAATGCAAATGCTTCCCGCTTGTCCTCCTGAAACTCATATCTATAGCCTGCTTCCTCTTCTATTTTGCATTTTGCTTTAGATGAAATCTCACTTTGGTGAGACAACGGTGATCTGATATAAAATATAATATGCAGGAAAATAACAGAAGTGAACTCCATAGATTAGACAGAGAAAGGAAGGAAGATTTCCTGGAGATGCTAAAAGGATTTGTTACAAGCCAGGTATTACTTACATTGTATTACTTAATTGTATTTTCTGGTATGGTGATAGAAAATGTCCTAGTCTCAATTGCTTTGCTGATCAGTTATTTGGTTCCCGTACATCCAAGTATTCTTACATTGCAAGTACTGGTTCTGATCCTGTGGTCTAGATAAACGTGTCTTCTTCGCCCTGACCTCTGTATGTACACAGGCAGCGTATGCGGAGAAAATTGCAGAAGGTTGGGAGACAGTTACAGAGGAAACAAGCAGATATGCACGAAGTTCAGATACCACGGCATCTTAGCTATGTCACGTTTGGATGACTTGTGTTTGTACAATGTAATCTAGGATGAATTCAGGAATAGGACGCAGGAAATTCCATTCGTTTCTTGCCTATTTAAAGGGCACTTCCGATTGCCTTTGATGTGGCTGCCTTTAGTCTGAAGTTACGTGGATATGTATATGCGATTTTGCGATTAAGCGCACTGTTGCCCCTGTTAAGGCCGACAAAATAAGCGGGACAATTGGAATAGACTGTTCAGTTAGGATTACATCTATTGGAGGGTGAGCGGCGGTCCAAGAGTTTGGAATTTGAACGGCACCTACTGGAATGAACCCCAGTAATATGAGCACCAGTGTCCTTTCGAATTTGGCAACTGTCATCATTATCGACGTGATTTTTTTTTCTTGTGCGTTTCATGGTATTACTGAACGCTGACTTGCATCGGAGGATGGCCCAGAACATGTTACAAATTGTCTAAAAGATCTGTTGGTACACAGAAGAAAAATGATAATGTTATTTGAATCATTTTGAAAGCCAATTGTGTTTTCACCATCGTTTTTCAAATTTTGCGTTTTTACCATCGTTATTGTGTTACGAATGAGCCGTTAGACTGACTCCAACCCATAGCCTATATACTCAAAATGGGTTGTTAACTGAGAAAATAGGACTTCATTCTGTCTCCAACCGGTGACCTACAGACGACATCCATTGTTGGCAACGACGAGGTCGCAACCAACAATTGGATCACGAACGCCTTCACAACCCAGCGACTGTAGCTATTTCTTCGTCGACCTCCGCCTCGTCCGAGAGTGGCAAGCAACGCGGCGCAGGGCGGAGCGCGGCGCGGCGCGGCGTTGGCGAGCGGGGACGGAGGAGCAGCAAGCCGGAGATTTAAAATCACCTCCCCTGCCATTCCTCCGCCACACTTCCATCTCTCGAAGATTCAATCCACGGAGCAGCACATAACAGCAAGGCGCAACAGAGCAGCACAACAAGCAAATTCGCGATGGCTCCGCCAGGGGGACCACTCTGTCGCCGTGCTCGCGCGCCTCGTCCCGGAGAAGCCCCACCAGCGCCGGCCTCTTCAGCAGCGGCGGCCGGTCGTCCGGGAATGACGCCGAGCAGCAGGAGCCCGGCCAGTGGCCGCTCACCCCCAACACAACGCGATTCGCCCCCTTCTGCTACTGCAAGGTGAAGCTGTTCACGAAGTTCTGGAACCTTTCAGTGGTGACTCGTCGATTGTGAGGTCTGAAATCAAGGCCGTCCTCAATTCGCAAGTGCAAGGCACTGGAGTTGACTAGCAGCACACATGGGACAAGAAGATCCTGTCCGGGGGGTTGGGGGAGGCCATGGCGAAAGAAGAATGGAGGCCGGCGAGTTGCGAATGGAAGGAAGAACGCATCCATGGTTCCTCTGCTCTGCTCGCGTTCCTGTCGCACCCCACGACGGCCGCCCACCACTTACCAGACAAGGAGGAGGGGGAGGAGTAGCGGCGGGGGAGGCGGCGACGCGACGCCGAGGCTTCGCGGGGCGGGAGGCGGGGGGAGGCGGCGCGGCGGCGCAGGGCGGGGGCGACGCGACCGGCGGCGCGGGGGAGCGATTTGGGTTTGCGGATGGTCCTTCGGTTGGAGATGAGTATTTTTTGGTCTGATATTTTGAAGGAAATTGACTCCTAGTTTGAGTTTAGATCTGCTCCAGGGTTGGAGTCAGTCTTAGCCATCGAAATGAAGCGGCGTCATGGAGACCCGATTTAACGAAATAAAAAAAAGGAAACCGATTGGAAACAAAAAAATGACCGGACTCTTCTACCCCTTCCTCCTCTCTCTCTGTACCCTGAAGCGTTTCCTCTCGACTCAAACCCGAGCAAGCCCTCTGTTCTTCGTTTCTTTGTTCCAGTCGACAGGACCGGACGAACCCTAACCCTAGGGCCTTGGAGCGGCGGCGGCAGCAGGGATTGGAGCGGCGAGGCGTGCGCGCGCTGCTGAAGGGTGCTGCGGCGGGCGAGGAGCTTGCGCCATGGGCGCTAGGGCGGGACAGGCGCGCACGCTGCGAGCAGGCGGGACGGCCGCGCGCGCTGCGAGCAGCAAGAGGCAGGCGCACGAGAGAGGAGATGGAGGAGGCTTAGGCAGGCTGCTGTGGCTTCGATTGAACACATGTATTGCATCTTCCCCAATGTCCCAATGTCTCAATTGAACACGGGTGCTCTGGGTGCTTGAAACCATCCCTTTCTTTTTTCAACTTTCAGGGCCATTAATTACAAGCTTCAGACTCGACAATCTATAGGAGCTCAAGAACAGTGTTTACATTGTAACTGTAACTTGCAAGAAGGGAGCTTTGGGTAAAAAATTGTGTTTTGGATCTTGTTTGCGTTGAGGATCTCCAGCTATAAGAAGTGCTACATGTAGGCCTGCTGAATTAAAACTGACATATATCATAAACTTTGTTTTGTTCTTGGTTAGAATCTTTTGAGCATTCAAAATTTGCTAAATTCTGAATACATTATCATGACTAATGGTATCTCTGCATGGTTTGCACCGAGTGTACATAGAAAATCTTGGTTTTGTTAGTCAAGATTATTGTGAGATTTAACCAATTATCATGTATAAGGATTGAATTTTGTATCCTGTGAATCTTGTGCTGGGTTCATATGATTACTGCTGTTTGAAAATGTGTGGAAAAACAGCAAAAATGCTGCCAAAATGTTGTCCACTTTTTTGAATTTTTATAACTCGAATTTCTGTCCAGAATTTAAATTTTGATGAAATTTGATCAAAACTCTTTATTCATATCAAATTATCTCCAGATTTTCGAAATTATAATGCATTCAAATGTCCGATGTCAAAATTGTGGTTGATTCACACAATAAAGATCAAACGGATGGTAAAAACACAAAGGGGTAATTTGGTCTTTGTGCAATCAAATTAACACCGTTAGGGCTAACTAACGGACCGATGGTAAAAGTGTTGTTCAGATTCAAAAACGGATGGTGAAATCGCAAAATCTGAAAAATGATGGTGAAAACGCAATTGGAGTCCGAAGCGATTGTTGTTTTACAATTGCCCCTATTTGAATGCACATAGTGGACGGGTTCCTGCATCTTGATGCTGTAATTGTACAACGCCAGTCTTCGTATGTGTTGTGCGTTCCTAGAGAATGTGCTCGCGTCACTCGCAGAGGTGAGTGCTTGTATAATGCGTTGTGCGTTTATAGAGAATTTGTGCTTTTGCACGTAAGTATTCGTAGATGCTCATATGTATGCGAGTGTCTACGTAAAGAAAATAGAATATGAATAGATGTTTATGCCATGCTGCCCACTGCACACGGACACATAAAATAACTTAAGCGTGAGACAGTGACACAGGAAAAGCAGGTACGCGCGAAGATCACCGGTGCTTGTAATCTAGGAAGATCACAGGAATATAACGCAGTCTATTTTTCTTGCTTATTGAAGAGCATATCCAATTGGGCCCTGTAAGCGAAATTAAGCGGGGGTGTTTGGAATAAGCTTTTTCGGTTAGGACTGTTTTTTATGGAACGTTGCAGTAAGGATTGTTTCAATTGTTGATTTGATAAAATTTTGCCGCCTGTGACAGCCCTTCTTTTAATCAGTCAATCCTGTGAAACATCTGCTAAGTAAATTAAAGAGAATACGACGTCAGTAACGCTGAACTAAAAATAGATGAAATGCTCCGAAACAGAAGCAGGTCCTCTTTTTTTCTTCTTTCAACGAGCTGGGGAATATTTACATCATTTTTTGGTCCCATTCTCGTTACAAAACAAAGGGTTCTTAAATTTAAGATTGAAACAGAGTCACAAGAGTTCCCAAGCCTACAGAACAAAAACAGAGGAAACAAAACCTAATTCGAACTATAGGTTTATCAGTTCTGCTGCCAAGGAACCCAATCCTGTTCACCCTTTGGATCTTCACCCCACTGGGACGATGTTAGTTCTTGCCAATCAATTCTGATCAGGTGAAGATTTCGGCAGGCCAAACGGCTGAAAATTTAGTTTAGCCCATCCAAGAAATTCTCGAAGAAATCAGGGTTGTTTTCGAATCCTGTAAGGAACATATCTGGTTCTTCTGACATCAACCATGGCTCTGGCTCCGGTTCCGACTGAAGCATGTTCTCAAGCACACTTGAATCCAAACCATCAATGAAGAAGGGCTCCTCCAGTCCAGCTTTGGCACCACCGTCATTGGCTCTAACATCCTGGAGCTGGTCCCATGAGCCCTCATTCTGCGGATCAGCTTCCATCATTCTCAACATTTCCTCAATATCAAAACCTTCGTCATTACCCTGTGGGAGATTGGCAATAGGTTCCAGAGGCTCAAAGACTTCCTCATCAACTACACTGCTTGTCCCAGGTCCACTGCAGGCCCCAGCTTCAACACCCAGATGGCCATCATCACTCTGGTCCAGTGTTGCTGACTCTGTCTTGGGCTCACGCGGCAAAGTTACTGGAACCTCTGATGCAGTGTTCAATGAACTTAAAGTATCAGAAACTTCAGGCTTGTGCGAGGACACAATGTCAGAGTGATTAGACGTCGTTGTAGACTCGCATGACACACTCTGTAGGGCGCCTTCAACAGCTGTTGGAGCAAGCCGGGTAGAAGTCGAAGCATGCTCACTGGGGAAGTTAGTACGGGCAACTGCTCCATACATTGCTCTGGCTGCCTCATCATACGCCCTGGCAGCATCCTCGGCCGTTGGGAAGGTCCCCAGCCAGAGTCTGTTGACTCGATTTGGCTCACGAATTTCAGCAACCCACTTTCCCCAAGTACGCTGCCTCACACCACGGAATCCACATACTGTATTCTCAGGCCCCCCTTTTCCCTTCATACAACCCTTCTTGGAACCCTTTGCAGGTGCTTTTCTTGGTCGCTTCGTAGCCTCAGGATCATGCTCCAGCTGCTGGTTGAGCTGAGCCCACCGTTCGATGACAGCCTTCACGGAGGTAGGTCCATCTCGTGATCTACGTGGTCGCTTCTTTCTGCAGATCAGGGAGGTAAGATTTAGTAATTCATTCATTGCAATAACAACAAGCATATTAATAAAGGAGTAGGGAAATAAGCAAACATAATGAAACACTCCAACTCAAGACAGGTAGATCATCTCCACAGAAACAGATACTATTTCACTCATAAAAAAGCAACAAAACTCAACAGGTCATTCATATGAGTCGATCATCCCCACAGAAACACTGGCAATATCCACACCACCCAACTGAAATCAAGTATTAATTGCCTTTGGACAAATTAAAATAGCCCAAGGTATTGCTAAATTCCTACAGGACGATCATCTCCACAGTAACAGATACCGTCACTCATTAAACCAACTTAGTGGCATTTTGGCTACCGTACACATTTGTTTCTACAAACTTTTAAGAGTCAGGCCAGGGCATCTGCAGAGATTAAGTTACCACACTCAAAAATTCAGCTACCCGTAACATAGTTACAAGTCAAAAACTAACCCAAAAAAAAGGGCCTAGAGCAAAATCAGTGGACTGCTTTGCCAAGAAGACATGTCAAAGACAACAGCTGAGATGCTCCAACACAGAGCGCAGCCAGATATATGGAACTGTTAATTAAACACACCCCAGATTAGAGGCCACTCGAGGCGCATCTTCCTGGTGTCTCTGCTGGACCGAGAGCGCGTACTCATTCGTGGGAAGAGCACGGCCTCCTGCTGAAACACAAACCGTCATTTTTGTGCTGGGTTTTACAGGACCGAACATGACAGGACTCGCCTCAGTCAGCATTTTGTGTTTACAAGAGGTGATCAAAGCAGCCATACCTATTTTTCGGAAGGAATCACGCACCATAGTACTTGCCTCTGCTCCATATGTTCTAGATTACCGGAAGACAAGACAAAATAGACATAACACGTATCAGACACTTGTTAAACAATCTGACAACAATACAATAAATTGACACAAAGATAATACAGCCACACAGTCAGCAACACTGCAAGTCAGGTCCTATGAGCTAGATAGCACACACGTTTCTGTGGAGATGACCCGGACTAGAACGCCATTACAAGCTAAATAGTACACATGTTTCAGTGGAGATGACCCAGACCTTAGAAGACCTCTCACTTGAAATGCAAACACGCTATCCAAAATTGATCAAATTTATCTATGCTACCAAGATGCGAGAATCACTAATTTATACCCTAGACATGAAATTTACCCCAGATTGTTACAAACTGGTCCAGATCTCGAACCAAAAGCATGAGCTTCACCACCATATTCCCAAAGGGAGATGAATACCACCCAACTCACAAACATCACAGAGATCGAAGATCCCCAATTTTGACTGAGCCAGCAAACCCATAACCACTAACCCCAAGTTCAACTGGAACCCTAACTCCCCAATTTCCAGCAGCACAATCGCCCAATCTGACCAATAAATTCCATACTCGCCAACTCCTGCCCTAAAAACAGGTACCCTACCCACCAAATCGAACACTGCTAAACCCTAATCCCCAATCCGAACCAAGGGACCAGTCAATTCCCCATCAAATTGAACAGCTTAGGCCCGGGTACCGGCCAATTTCCCACCAAATTAACGACTCCCAAACCAATCACAGAAATTGACCACTCGGAAACCCTGATCCCCAACCACTCCGACGAACAATCAAACAAAATCGCCGAAAAGAAACGAAACCGGTCTCGGAACAATGATCTCACCTTCCGGGCTGCAGCGGCTGGACCTGCTGCTGCTGCATCTGCGCGGGCATCGCCTGCCTCTGATCCACCGTCATGGCCGCTCTGAAGATCGCGGCTGGGTTGCTAGGGTTCGCTATGGTGTCCGCTGGTGCGGGTCGCGTTGCGTCGAGTTCGCGAGAGGAGAGAAGAAAAGTCGTGAGGAAGTTGGGGGAGGAAAAGAGAGAAACCGGAGGAAGCCCGAGGGGCGGGCGGTATTTATAGGCCCGTCGGTCCGCGGAAAATATCTCGGGTTTCTAGGTCGCTCGCGGCCGGTCCACAGGTTTCGACCGTGTGGGGCCGGATGTCATTGAGAGAGGTCTTTGTGGGCAAGGTGCTTGGAGGTGAACAGGAAACTGGGGGCACGTGACGTAAGCCGTGCGGTGGAGCGGCTTTGCGAGGAAGTATCGCGAGAGAACTTGGCGCCTAAGCAAACTCGGCGCGGTCACTCCGCTTTCCCTCCATGCTTGACTTTTCTTTTTCGTTTTTAATTGCCCTTCTAGATTGGTTGCGGAAAAGGAAAAAAAAAAGAGGAAAATTTTGGGCCGCTGGGCTTTGGCCACGTGGGCCCTTAGGTGTGGCTGAGACATGAGTTGGTGTAGAGGACGCGTGGGGTGTAATGACGACACGTCGGATCACGGGACGGGATGTGTTCGTATGGTGTTGCCGGATTGGCGAGAGTGAGGGCCTCGAGGCGTGTCGTGTGCGCCGAAATGTACAAGGGAATCTCGTATCTTTCTTGGTAGTTACGCCGCAAAGAGCACCGCTGAAGATGCACCGGCGAAGTATGCAAGTGTGGATGAGTTTGATCCAGATGGGAGACTTCGTATTTATATTTTCAAAATTAGGTTGAAGATTAACACAAGATATCCACAAATAGTTCTTGTGGTAAGATATCGAAGAAGAACGTGACGGCAGAAAAAAATACCGTGAAACAATAAACTGCTTTGTGATATGGTATCAAAGAAGAAATGAAGTTATTTTCATTACTCCCTCCATTCCGCTTGTCACTCTAAACTCGGGCTCAAGAATTAAGAAAAGATGATAAAACAGAGAGAACGCTGCTGAAAACGATGAGAGTGACGAAGGGAAGAGATAGATAAAAAGAGAGAGTTGCATTAAAAAGCGAGAATGCCATTTAAATTAGAAAAAACTGCTTGTTGGTAGAGTGGCACTTAAAGTGGAACAAAGAGAATAACAATCAACAATACTCTTGAAAATTAAAACTCAAACAAAATCTCAGCTTGCTTCACCATTTTTTTTTAGGGAACGCTTAATTCGCCATTTAAGGCGCATTACTATGCAGACTACTATGGATACTCGAAAGGAAAAAAAAAGCTAATAAGTTTTTTCTTCTTTTATTTTTGAGAACATACTATGGATCTTTTTTTTTTTGAGCACACATACTATGGATCTGAAAACAACCTTTCCAGCTACGATGCATTTGGCGTAGCCTTTTTCTTTTTTGAAATAATGGCGTAGCCCATTTAACACACCACCCCCGCTTCACTCTCTGCATGGGCTAAAGCCCAACAACCTCAGCCTGGGCTTAAAATGTCCTGTGCAGGAAACAAAGGATGATTGCCCCGGATTCCTTATAAATAGCGTGCGCTACTTCCCCTCAAAAAAAAAAATAGCGTGCGCTACTACGAGATTTGTGCAATGGAGTAACCAACGGCTCAGGTGTGTCATATGCAGACTACGCGGGGTTCAAATCCTCTGAATTGCTTCAATTAATTCAGAGGAATACTTCTCTGCATTAGCTCACATCTGGATTGTCCATCTGCAAAGAAAAGGCTAAGATAGCTTCTATCTGAGTTGGCCACCATCCCTGTAAGCCACAGCAGAAACGAGACCGGACCTACTCCACGCCATGGAGATGTCTCGCTGACCAAACATGGCTTGCCCTCTGCTGCGCCACGGCGAGGCAACCATGACCGCCACCCACCATCGAGAGGTCATCGAATGGCCAGTCCGTCCGCCATACGCCGCGCCCCGGGAGGAGAGAGGGAATCAAACAGATTAGCAATTTATGAAGGACACTAGTTGAGGCTAAGGCCACGATCCGGATTCCGTTTCCTCCTTGCATCTTTGTTATCGACGCGAACGATCGAACGGCAACGGATTTTGATGAACGGCGGCCTCAATCTCCGCTGCCTGTGTCCGCGGTGTCTGCGGCGGCAACGGCGAGACATCGCCTCCATCCAGCCGTCGCGGAACGCCGGAAGGAAACGCAGCGCTGCAGCGGCAAGCGGGCGAGGCCTCCAGCGATGGGCGGCTGGCCAGCGTGCGCGGCGGCGAGCTTATCGCCCTCATCAGATCGAAGAAGCCGGGGCCATCGCCAGTGAGAGAGAGGCCGAGGCGTTGTCATGTGGGTTCAGACCGATTGACCGTTGAACTGAAAATGAACGCCTCAGATGTGAGCAAATGCAGAGAAGGGTTCCTCTCAATTAAAGCAATTCAGAGGATATGAACCCGACTACGCGGTATGAGAGTCAGGTCGCTCAGGCGCACACGCGCGGGATGGGAAAAGGAATCAGCCTTGACACGTGTCAGTATATTACTGGATAGAGCGGATTTTTTTAACTTTGCAAACTTAAAATCAATTTTTCTCCCAATCCGTAACTCATTTTTCGCAACCGTTTGAACCATCATGTTCCTTAGAATTAATGCAACAAAATGAGATCTCACATAGATATATTTTTTTAATGTTTTGAAATTTAATTTTTTAAATGCATTTTTAAATAATTTTCTTCTACAATTTAACATTTTTACGAAAATATTGAACATTGTATGAAACAATGGTGAACTAGTTAAATTGTTGGATATTCATCCAATTGCCCATATTTTTGGGAAAAAATGTTCTATGAAAACAAAAAAATTTCACATAACAACTAATTGTTCTAGCATTACACATACATTGTTCCAACCGTACATTTTCATTGTTCTAGTAGCATATTTTCATTGTCCCTAGCTGATGTGATCGATTGTTCCAGCTGATGTGATCTATTGTTTCAGTTGATGTGATGATTTGTTCCAACTGATTTTATGAATTGTTTGAGCTGATGTAACCGATTGTTCCAGCTGATTTTAATAGACTGACAAAAAAAGTTCCAGTAACTACCACTCTGCTGCCCTGTTGCCTTTGCTAAAATTCATCAGGAGTGCCCGCGAAAGAAAAGTCACCGGGCATTAAAGAATTGCTATAGTAGTACAGTACTCAGAGGTCACCACTCTAGTGACTCTACACTCTACTACATGCGTACGAGAGAAAAAAGGCAAACACTCTACTCCCGACGTCAGCAGGTCACTGCAGAAAAATTCGGGGCCTTTTATTTACAGAGCGAACTACAAGATTCAATTGTTTGGTCAGCTCAATAGCCTAATAAATTTGGCCCATTTGACCCAACTTAGTCTACTAACTGCATCAACATTTTTAAATAACAGTTTCAACATTTTTTATACTCACATCAACATTTTAGGAAATCAATCAATATTTTTGCCAAAAATATTGACATAGTACATATAAAATATCGACACAGTGCAAATAAAATGTTGACACAGTTAATTCAAAATGTTGAAAAAAAATTCAATACGTCCGGTCTATGCGAAACGCGGGCTACGCATTGGCGCCCCTTGATTGCCCTCCATTCCGTGCTGGAAACAACCGCCGCACCCCCGAGGCCCCGAATGAGAAGGGCCTGTCCATTGCTCGAACCAAAAGATTTGTTCAGTAGCCTGGAAACAAAGGATGGCCCCATTCCGTTGTCCATTTCCATCGTCCAAGTGATTTTTCTTTATCGACTGAAATTCCTTCAGTCTGCGTTGTAGTGCTCTTGTCGCACCGGTTGCTTGATTCAAAGAATTCGTTGAACTTACCAATATTTTTACGAAAACGAACAGAAGGAAAATGACGCTGGAAGAAACAAGAGCAGAAATATTCAGAAGTGATTGGTGAACAACAACACGTATTACAGCAACATTTTTTTCAAGAACAAAAAAATACAGCAACAGGAGGACATTACTATGATCGCGATTCACATGCCATGGTAATCTACTTTACTCATCTCATCAGGACGACGTTCCGATCATTATACAGTTGTTTGACAGAGACATTGCAAAGGTATAATAACGAATAAATCAGATTACAATGGTCGAATTCCGATGTCGATTACACCGCTGACATTCTTGGAATGAAGAATCCAAGATATGTCTTGGTGTGCAAGTAGCGCCGGCCGATCCTGCTCGTGCGTGAGGAGCACCTGCTGCTGCTGGTCGACTCTGCATCTGCGACCATCGGTGACGGAGGCGGAGTGCTGGGAGTGTACTCGGCCGAGCTCGAGGCGGCCCGGCTGGAAGAACGGGTCCCCGGCGTGTAGTTCCCGGCCGTCGACGAGCCGCGGCTGGACGGTGTGGCCGGTGTGTAGTCCGGCGAAGCAGAGCGGGCGGAAGGAGTCGACGGGGTGTGGTACGGCGACGACGACGCTCCGCTCCTTGGTGTCGAGGGGGTGTAGTCCGGCGACGCGGCGCGGGTCGACGGGGTGTATGATGGCGACGCGGCGCCGCTCCAGGACGTCGATGGCGTGTACTCCGGGGAGGCGGCACGGCTGGACGGCGTCGATGGGGTGTAGTACGGCGACGCGGCGCCGTTCCAAGATGTCGACGGCGCGTGCGCCGGCGAGGAGGTCGCGCGGCTGGACGGCGTCGACGGGGTGTAGGACGGCGACGCGGCGCCGCTCCTAGCCATCGATGGCGACTGCTTCGGGGAGGCGGCGTGGCTTGACTGCGTGGACGGGTTGTACTCCGCCGGGGTGCACGGCGTGCAGTCGCTGGGGGCGCGAGTCGACGACGACGACGAGCTCTCCGGCACGTGCTTCGGCGACGCGGCCCGAGTCGTTGACGACGCCGCGGCCTCCGGGATCTGCTTCGGCGACGCGGCGCGGCACGGAACAGGATCCGCCGCCGCCGCCGGGGCCCGGCGATCCGTGGACGACGGCGCCGTGCCGCACCACCAGCACGAGCAGCGCTCGTGGCTGCCGCTCGCGCGGGGCACCTCGACCCACTCGACCGAGGCCTGCGCCGGCTTCTTCGATATTCCTGCCTGCGCGCGCTTGCGTTTCCTCCCGACCGCGACGGGCTGCTTGCTCTGCTTCTTCCTGCCCGCCGCTGTGGAGTAGGCGCCGGCGGCAGCCGCGCGCGTGCGCTTGCGGGTCCCTTCTGCTGGAGCCATGAGCAGCGCTTGGACGAGACGGCGCGACGAAGAGGGGGATGTGCGGCGTGCAGGGGCTGGAGATGATGGGAGGGAGGGAGGGAGGGAGCCTAGTTTATAGAGCTCGATCGGGGGGCGGCGCCGAGCGCGTCCCCGAGTTCGACTCGGTTGGGCGGGTGGCGTGGCGCCAACGGGCAACGGCGAGTTCCGGATCTGTCGGAGCGCGCGAGCGGGTGACAAACGTGAAGAAGGATAAAGCTCACCTTCGTTCGTGAACATTTGATATAGTAACATTTGTGTGAAGACAAATTTAGCCACTCCCTCCGTTCCTCCTAGTTTTGATGTCGATTCATACATCCAAGATTGTACTAGCCACAAATCTAAAATAAAATTCCTGTCCGAACGGCATCATTTCAAGGAATGAGGGAACATTTCAGAACTTACGCCTTCCTTCACGGTCACTTTCAGTTTCTCATATCATATACAAAACTGAATCCTCCAGCAATGTTTCTGTTTCCTCTGTTCAGGTGCCCTGACCAGAAAATACACTCCAGAGAATCCCGCGACCGGTCGTCGAGGGCAGATATACACTCTGGAATTCCTGACCAAGGCTGCTGCAATTTCGATCGTTAAGCTTGTACCACCTTGTTCCTCCGCACAATGCTCGCTGAATGTGCTTCCATGCCGTGCAGCTTCAACCCCCTATTAACAGGATCAAGGATATTGGGAGGACCCCAACTGAGGGGCTCTTTCTATCTGTCAGCCTTCAGTTTTCTGTAAAATGTTTCTCCTTGCAAAGTGCAGGCAGTGGCAAGTAAATTTTCATGTCTCCAGGATTTTACTCCAGCTTAGAATAAACTGACTAGCAGAATGAAGCCAGCTGCTCCAGCCAACTCACTTACTCACATGATGAAACAATAGGAGCGCAAACTAACACATGTTGATTTCGAAGTCCAATATTTGCTACATCTGCTTCAGAACCAATCTCTAAGTGAGCTTTATCCTTTCTGCAGAGCAATTCCGAACCTTCCAGAGGCATAATGAAACGGAAGCTAATCATTAACCTTATCCTAAGATGAAAGGTGAACAATAAAGCATGCTGTACGATGTGGCGTCTTTCAAAGCTTGTCCTGAACTACAACGAAGACCTCTGTTTAGTGCTGCACAAATCACAAATGGGAAGTAGCAGCAGGAATTTTCCTCCTGTCCAGACTCTATGTACATTTGACTATGTATCTTCATGTAGGAAATCAAGGGAAGGAATTACCCTGCCTATGGTAGCCGCGTGGTGAGGCGCCCGAGTGGCAGCCGGCCGGTCGGGAGTTCGACTCCCGATCCCCGCACGCGGTGCTGTAGTGCGCTACAGTGCAAAAAAAATCCCCTCGCTCCTCCTAGACCAAAGCATAAAGTAAAGACTCGCGCCTTAACTCACACAGGCCAGCTGAGTCCTTATGTACGGTTTGGGAGGGGGGTTCGGGGGTTTTCTCGACTTGCGTGAGAAGTCTTCTTCTTAGCAAATACCCGGTGGGGCGTCATACCCCCCGCAGGTCGAGTTTTATCCAATGTATAATCCGTTTAAGCTTGCTTTAGCGAAACAATACTTTCATCATTAATCATTGACATGACTTTTGTTATTTGTCAGAGGGATTCGGTGATTTTTTAGGTGTCAGATACTGTCATTCCATTTATATTTCTAATACAAGCAAACAAAAACGGTGAATTTCTCTTAATTCTGTGAAGGAACTATTGTATAGTACCAAGCAAGTACTGGGAAGCAGTAGCAACAGATGACTACATCTTAACGCCAATTACGAGCACAAATCAAAGATTTTTTGAGCGGCAAACAATAGCACATCCTTGTTGTATCCCCTTTTCTTCTGAAAAAGCTTTGAGCCCAATGGAAACCTATTCTGCAAGTGCTCCTTCTCACTAAGAAGGTCCAGAACATCATGATTTGTTTTGAGAGGATAACATAATGATCCGAAGCCCAATCTTGTGTATTTTGCTTAAGAGAGAGCAATTACATCCCTTTCAGTTCAGAGAAATAACTACGAACAAATCGTTACAATTATTCTCAAGTTCAGAATCGCTGATAAGATTACATTGGTCGAATTCCGCTGCTGATCACTACACCACGGGCACGCTTGGACTGAAGAACGCAAGATACGTCTTGGTGTGCAAGCAGCGCCGGCCGCGGCGGCTGATCCAGCTCGTGCGCGAAGAACACCTGCTGCCGCGCGACTCTGCATCCGCGACCTTCGGCGACGTGCTGGGAGTGTAGTCCGGCGAGGCGGCACGGCTGGACGGAGTCGCCGGCGTGTAGTCCGGCGAGGCGGCCCGGCTCCGCGGGGTCGCCGGGGTGTAGTACGGCGACGCGGCTCCGCTCCGTGGTGTCGACGGCGTGTACTCGGACGGGGAAGACGGGGTGTAGTCCGGCGACGCGGCGCCGATCCAAGGCGCCGACGAAGGCGTGTATTCGGGGGAGGCGGCGCGGCCGGACGGCGTAGAGGGCGTGTACTCCGGCGGGGCCGAGGGCGCGTGATCCGGTGACGCGGCGCGAGTCCGCGATGGGATCTCGGGCGCGTGCTTTGGCGACGCGGCCCGAGTCGGCGACGCGGCTCGGCACGGAACAGGATCGGCCGCCGGCCGGGCGCAGCGATGCGAGGACGACGGCGACGTGCCGCACCACCAGCACGAGCAGCGCTCGTGGCTGCCGCTCGCCCGGGGCACCTCGATCCACTCGACCGAGGCCTGCGCCCGCTTCTTCGATCCTGCCTGCGCGCGTTTGCGTTTCTTACCGGCCGCCACGGGCTTGCTCTGCTTCTTCTTCCTGCCGGCCGCCGTCGTGGAGTTGGCGCGGCCGGCTGCGGCGCGCGTGCGCTTGCGGGTCCCTGCCGCCGCCGCCATGAGCAGCGCTGGGACGGAGAGGCGGCGAGAGCTGATGGAAGGTGGTGTGGGGTCTGATGAGGCTGCGAGACGGGAGGGAGGAAGCGATGTGGAGGAGTATATAGAGCTCGGGGGCGGCGGCGAGCGCGTCGCCGAGGCCGAGTCGGTTCGGGTGGCGTGGCGCCAAGGCCGAGCTCTCCGGATTTGTTGCAAGCGGGAGCTGTGTTCGAGTGACGTGGCATCTGCTGTCCACGCGGCTGTCGATTTCGTTCGCCGCAAGCATGTGGCTAAAGTGGTGGCGTCGATTTCAAGCTTTGCTTAAACTTGAGAGTGATCTTATGTTCAGAATTGACCGGAAAACAACAACAAATAGGCCAGTTTTAATGGGCACTCTTTGTTCTTGTATGTTTAGATAATTAGGTCTTTTCCCAGTGGTCACTCTTGGTGGCGGGCGCGACGACTTGTTTTTTCTTTTGACTCGGTTGAAGAGGGTGGCGGTGGCGGTGCGACGTCATCAGTTCGTTGGCATGAGCACCGCCATAGAGCACTGGAGAAGGATGCGTTTCGACGACGACGACGAGTCGAAGGTGTCATCGTCGATGAAAAATAAGGTATTCGAACCCCTCTTTTGTTTCGTCGTGGTTCTTTATAGCTATGGCTGTGGACTAGTGAGAGTTTGGGTAACGAAACTCCTCTAATGTCTCGCCCTGAAATTTCATTACATGAATCTCGCCTTGAAATTTCATTACTTGGTAACAAAATTACATACTGGAATTTCTAAGACGTGCCCTATGCGATAAGAAGCCCGGGGAGGCTCCTCGCACGTTTTTATGTTTTGAAGGAAAGCCACCTAGCGTTTTTTATTGACTTAAAAAAATAATTACATCGTTCATTAAGAAATTTTAGGATAGTCGTCGACCTGGCTACAGAATAAAGTATTTGTAGCTACCTAGAGATTATAATTGCTCATATCATCATACAAAAGAAATTCTAAATTTTTCTTATTTAATATCTTGAAGGCAAATTGATTGTTTATAATCAACATCCAACCACCACGATTGGATTCTTGGTAAAGGCGAGATTTCTCCGTCACCACTCGTCAACACAGTATAGGTGCGCAGCGTGATGGCCAAGTTTCCTCTTCAACTGTTACCCCATCTAACTCTTTTTTTTTTTTTTTTTTTTTTTTTTTTTTTTTTTTTTTTTTTTTTGCTGAACACTCTTCAATTGTGACCTTTGCTGCTGGACACTTAAATAAAATTTGTTTCAGTGTCCAACCGCAAAGGTAACATTTTTACGGTGTCCAGCAGCAAATTTTACCAAAAAAAACTCTTATTCTATCTCATGATCCCAAAAAAAAAAGAAAGGAAAAGAAAAAAAGAAACTCTTCCCCGTCTCAGCTCCTCGGTTTCAAAACCGGTCAAACCGCGGTTTCTCAAAAACTGAAGCAGGCCGGTTAACGAAACAGGTTGGTTGTTCGTCTTGACACTATGCACTGTAACAAAATAGAAAATTGTCTGATTTTACCGGTCTACCAGTCCGATTTTTTCCATATCATTTTCTGGTAACGGTTTTTGTTTTTTCGGAAATTACAAACCTTGCTCAGCTCTGCGATACTCCTCGGACAAAAAAACAAACAAACACAAAACTGGTGGTGGGGGGGGGGGGGGGGTTTCCTTTTTCGCGCATCGTGTTCCCTTGGACCGCGCGAACGACTCCGTGTCGATCACGCGCGCGCGGCGGCACCGAGTCGACCACGCGCGCTGGAGCGAGCGCCTCTATATCTAGACGCGTCAAACCGCTGCATCGTCGTCAACCTAGGCCCTCCCAGATCCCGTCTCTTTCGGCCGCGTGTGTTTATCTGCTCGAACCTCTCAGCGATCTGGTTGGGGGACAACCGCTACCCTACCATGGCTCTCGGTACGCGCTGCTCGATCTATTCCGCTTCTGATGTGTTGCTATTTCGTTTCTGTTTACACCAACCTTTTTGAACCCAATCTCTTGTAGCTGATGGTAGTGGCGATTCGTTTCAATTACATCGATCATAGTAATCCCCAATCTCATCTATTTGTATTCATTTTTTTTTGTTACTCCAGTCATTGGTGGTATTTCGCCCAATCTGGCTGATCGGCAGAAGATTTTACGGTCCCCATTGGCTGAACCAAAGCGTAAGCGAAAGCTCGATTTCCACTCGGATATATCGTCGGAGCATAAGGCAGCGAAGATACTTGAGATTTACCATCCGCATTTGGTTATATCTAACCCCGATGACTCGAATGCTACGAAGCTCTTCGATCTGGACACAGCAAGTGAGTGCATAATCCATAGATCTGGCTATCATCTCTGTTTATTAAATTTGCGATTCTGGGTTCCCTCTTGATTAGTGCAACCATAATCGCTGTATGCGATCCTCTTAATTTGGCAGCACAATCATAATTACCAGATGTTTTGAATGAATATGAATGTTACATTTGGCAGCACAATCATAATTATCAGATGTGACTGAATGAATATGAATGTTACTTGTTTTGCAGCTATTGGGGGTGAGAAAGTTGACGGTGATATGGCCGTGGGAAAGGACAGTTTGCCTTTATCTGTGCTGGACCCGGAACTGAGGATGAAACACAATGGGGATCCCAACATGGAGCTCACATGGGAGGAAAAAGCAGTGATAGTTCTTGTCATTTGCCATAAACATTTGGCCAGAAGCTATCCAGAGGCACAACCTGTCATCCCTAGTAACTTCTTCAGCAAGATGAAAGACTGTGAGTGTACAATCCTCTCTTTGGATCAACCATGTCTCGTCTTGGTTAATTACTTGTGCAATAGTCTGTCCCTCTTAATATACATCCTGTGCATTTTTTTTTGGATGTCACACACTGTAAATCAATACATTCCTTGCATGACAGCTAGGGATGGCATCATCGAGCCCTGGAATAATTGGACACTGTTTCCCATATATCGGAACTGAATCTGCCAAGGGCGGGCAATCAGGAGTTGCCAGATGAAGATAAGGTCGAACTTCTTCACTTGGCTCGCTGCAATAGGTTCACTGAATATGACCCGAAGTATGGTGGCCGTATCTATAGCTGCTTCTCCTCTTTCAACTTAGCCTTCTTTGATCTTGATGAAGAATGTGAGTATATGCGTAACTATTTCAGTAAGTTCCATTTGATATTTGGATAGACTGGTATGAGATCACATATACAGGTGGCTGTTGGCTCAATTTCACTGCTATTCTAAAAATGATTGTGCCTCTGAAATTATCTCTGTGAACTAAAGTGATAATTGGTTAAGTCACATCTTTGCTCTTTGGTGGGAGCTGTGCCTTCTACGTATTTTATAAACCCATATCTGGGACACCACTTAGATGAAACTAATATACACCTTTACCATTTTGAGTCCATAGATTTTTAGCTGATTTTGTTTGATTTTGAGTCCAAAAAATGCCTACTTACTACCGTAAAGCAGTTTACTCCTTGAAGCTATTGAGTTACTCACACACTCCATATTATATACAGCCAAGGTTGGGCTTGGGCCATCGCTCAGCGAGCTAGGTCCATCTGGCCGGGAGAAATTGGAGTCATCAATTAATGTGGTCTCCTTGAGGATAATTGAATCTGACCTGAACTATCCAATCAACGTATTTGGCAGCGTTCTTGCTAGAGATGAGGTTGATTACAAGTGTACCTATCTGTTTCAGCGTGACAAGGCTGATCCTCAAATCATCACTTCGCCGGTATGTATTAATCTCTCACATCTTGATTGATGGTTACTTGATTAATTTTTATCAGTTTCAAATGCCTTCAGCTCCCTACAACTCCACTGTCGAAAAACCATCCTTGCTGAAATTGCACCATTTTATTTCCGGCCTATTGCCTCAGCAGTGTGGTTTTGTGTTCTGAAATTTGTCTTGTTATAAAGTATAAAACATTGTCAACTACATAGTTTCATAAGGTCTGCTAAACTTGCTAGTTTTGTCACACACATATCTCTGCTTTGTTTTATGAAAATTTCTTCCTTGCAAAACAGATTTGTGCACGTAATCAACACTTTGGCTGCAAATACTATAAAATTGACATTAGTTTCTCTTTAAAGGGAAATTGACATGCTTTTTGTTCCATTTAAAATTCTTTTTCAACATAGAATTGGAGCTTGAACTTTGCAAGTTAATTGTCCTGGAATGTCCAAATTGTTACTTGTCAATGTGATTTTCTAGTAACCGAATGCTATTTTTGTTTGTCTTAACCTCATCGTATAATCCTTCCCATTAACTATGATGCAGCAACAGAGCAGTTCCTCAAACTTAGTGTATTTTTTGGTACTGTTTGTTTATAATTTCTCGAGCTTGATTAACGTCCAGTTCCGTTCTGGAATGATTTCAGTTATTTTGTCCATATCTTCCAACCATCTTGATGTTGTCCTTCTGATTGACTAAAATTTGGTTACTCATTTTGTCGGCCAGTGGTTACTCATTTTGTCGGCCAGTGTAAAAGTGATGATGTTTTGAGCACAAAGGTTAAATAAAAGTGGGTGTACATGTGGCAATGTCTGTTACCGTTGCTTGCGATTCACAGTTCACTAAAGCAGCAATGAACTTGACGCTCCCCTAACTTAAACATTCTTTTTCTAAACCATTGTGCAGAGTGATAGGCTGATTTTGACAGGTCCAAAGCGAGGCCTTGCTGTAACAGGTGTTATGTTTTTTGAGATAAATTTGAAGATTAGGTGTGATGTTTCTGGGGACAGAATTTTGAGCAAGGGCGTACTGGAACATCATACTCTTTTCCACACAAAGAAAACCATAAGACAGCTGCTGACCAGTTGGTTGAGTACAGTGGAGTTGGTATACTCTCGAGTTCCTCATGCCTTGGAAGCTACCATCATGGTCACTGTTTTGAAGGGCCCATTTGAGTTCTGCGGTAAAATAACGGCCTGGACTTCTGGAAACGAGGATAATCATATCATCTTGTTCGACAGTGGAAATTCAGCAACTAGAAAAGCAACCAGAGAAGATGGACGTGCTTTTGTATCTCCAGTGATATCTGTCTCGTGGGATGAAAAACTGGTCCTTCGTATTTCTGCCGAATGTGAGGTCACTGTTTTAACTCTAGGACATCATTCAAGTAAAGCGACTTGCAACATAGGTTGCTATGAGCTCTTGGTCGAAGTTAGTTGGACTGGTAATGCCTTCTCAAGGCGAAAGAATGTGTTTAAGAAACTTGGAAATACCCTAGTCTTGGTGTGACTGTTTGTAAATGCTCCAATATCTGTGGCGAACAGACCATGAGGATTGTAAAATGATTACTGTGTTGCACTTGTTTATGGGTAGGAGCTGCGTTGCACTTGTAAACCGATACAAATGCTGGAATGAACCTTAATTCTCTTTCTATCTAATAAAAATGTATTTGAAAGCTAAATACTGCATTTGTGATACACACCTGCTTGTGGCGAGTGATATGGTAATGGATAGCTTTGGAAAAGACAATTGACAAATCATAAAACATGTGCAGTATACATTTTCTTCTCAGAAAATCTATCCATAAGCATAGTATCATTTAACTCGGCGACATATTCATTTTATTGCGGAAAGAATGGCACGCTCATTGATGTAAAATGGTGATGTTCCTCCTTGGTCAAGTGAAGGAAAGACACCATTGATCAATAATGGAAGCTTTTGAATCTGTGATCTCGATTTCTTAAGGGCTTCAATAGGCATGAGCAGAGTGTAAATTTACTAGAGTCATGAACACATTAGAATAGGAAATAGGGTGATCACTGGCATGGTGTTCATAAAAAGATGCGATCAGTTAAATTACATAATTATTCCTAAGTTAAATGATACTATCAATTCAACCTGACTATCAAACACTGAATTATTCTATTGAGGTCCTACATCGCACAGCAGATCATTCAGCACTCATTCTGTCTTCTACTTCCCATGGGATGAGGAAGAGGCACAAGTAGCTGAAGTAGAACCCTCGTCTCTTTTTCCGTCTTCGGCAAGCACTACAAGATAGTTGAACTTTGGCATCTGCTTGATAATGCACGTAGCCTCCATAACATCCTCAAACTTTACAAGACCCATGGGCTTTGACGGCAAAATGTATTGTTTGTAGACGCTCTCTGAAAGTTTCTCCCAATAGTTGAAGTAAGGTACAATGGCTCGGTTGACAATGACACAGTCACCTCTTGCAAGGACCTGTTCTATCCAGTCCTTTTGATGAAAATTCCGGAGTGCCTCAGAAATGGCCACAGCAGGAAGGGTGAGAGGACCATGGCGGAGCAGATTGGCATTTTTGTCTTGGAACAATGTTGCTGTCTTGTTAAGTGTTGCGAAGCAATTCCTGAAGGCAACAAGCCCAACCTTGCACATGGCGGCCAATCCAACTCCAGAGGGACCATAATCGGTAGTGAACCCTGTCAGCACTCTTATGCCATTGGCAGGATCATATAGAAATTGTTCCTGTGGTGGCAGCTTGCCTGCGTAATCAAAGTCTTGAAGAACCCACCAAACACCTGGTAGACAGTACCCACATAAACATCAAGTCATCAATGATGTCAGTAGCAGTAAAAGTTATGAACAACAGTGAAACATACTTCTTGTTGTGTGTATGTTTTGGGCATAGCCCAGCCGATCTGAACATGTTTGAGGAAAATAAATTGTCGACATATACATGTTCTACACTAACATGTATCATAACAGCTGTGCAACAAACATAAATTGCAGTATAGATTCTACACTATACAGGTTCTACACTAGACATTGCACCCCAGATTGTGCATCAGTCATAAATTGCAGGGCGAGAATGAGATTACCTTTGGCATAGTAACCCTTGAAGTACAGGTCATGCATGGTGAACAGTAAGATCACCGGAGTCCCAAGATCTGGGCACACCATCTGAACCAGAAAAATCACAGTCTCACTCATTGGCGTGTATACCTTGCCATATATACTAGTCTTCAACTGTGGGAGCCTAAAGCTCACCACAGCATTCTAGCCTACGGTGTTGCAGCTCCTGCTCGACGCGTGCCTTTTACTTTGCTCTCTCTTTTACCTCTCCGTGACGCATCCCTCCACTGAGCCTGATAGGGTCGGTTCGTGGCCAGCCTCTCCTGATGGACCCAATCGGTTACACGGCCTGTCTAGCGCTAGCCCACCTATACGTCCCGGGCCATCTCAACCCGTGTGCGCCAAAAATTCGACAGTGGCTCGACCTGGATTTGGTGGCCTCTCATTGTTCGGGCTAGAGCATCCTACCCAATGCTGTTGTTTTCAAAAGAAAAGTGTTAGGTTCAGCAGCTAACGAACACGCTTAAACACCTGTTGTCAAATCCAGTGCAAATTGATTAATGAGATAGAGAGATTGAACAAGCGCTCCCCGCGTTACAGTTTTGATTTGGCTGGATCCATTTTCTGCACATTACAGAGCGCAGTCGAGAAGGAAGAGGAAAATGCAACTCCATCCATCATCAAACCAGATCAGGAACAAGAAACAGATGTCTCAAATTTCGAGCCCAAAATGATACAAACAAAGGATTCAAAGCCGTAAAGAAAATGAGAGCCAAGAACTCTATGCAACATTTTTCATCTGATTTACGATTTTTAGAACTAATCTAGCAACTCGATCCAAATTTCAATGTATAGACTGGGTGTAAAAACAACAAACCCAAAGGCATGGGGAACAATTGCTATTGTTGGCCCACTGGTGGAAGGGCGCCCTCGCCGTGATCTTGGATTCCGGAGGTAAGGGAGCCGATGAGCTCGGCAGATTAGGGCCGCCCTTCCTATCGCCAGAGGAGAGGCATCGTAGTAGATGGGCTCGACTGAGGAGCGCACCTGGGAGGAGCGAGGCTGGTTCGCCAGCGAGGATCACAGGTCATAGCACTCTCGCCATCCTCACCTTTACCGGTGTTGAGGAAGGAGCCGTCGTGCCAGCTCCATTGGTGCAGGCAGCTTCTGTCGGAGCAAATGGAGAACAGGCTGAATCCATGGGAAAGCAAATTCGAATAAGAACGACAGAATGTATGGATGTACGTGTCGCTTCTTTTTCCCAGGCAGATGGAGCACCAGCCCATCTTGCAACATATTGCAGGAACACCAGCCCATCTCTGGCCAAACAGCAACTCGGATGCGAACACAACTCAACACATGTGGCTCCCAAAGCCCATCAGACAGAGCTAAAAAAAAAAAAAAAGCAAACAATCGAACTATCGAAGACGTAAGAGAAAAACGCATGCATCAAACTCCACGCGCGGCGGAGCGCGCCATTGATCCTAGTTGATCTTATTCGGCATCTTCTGGCCCTGTGGAAGGGTTCTGCTCTCTTCAGCGGTCACCACTTCAAAGTGCTTTGTAATATCTCTCATGAGATCATGGTACCTTATGTACAGGGTTGCGAAGTACAAGTAAAATTTTTTCACGAAGTTACTCTGTATACACCAAAGGCATAATTAGCGTGACTAAGTTGAGGGGGGGGGGGGGGCAAAAAAATCTGAAATTTTCAGCTGAAACTG
Source organism: Eragrostis curvula (assembly GCA_007726485.1). Taxonomy (NCBI): domain Eukaryota; kingdom Viridiplantae; phylum Streptophyta; class Magnoliopsida; order Poales; family Poaceae; genus Eragrostis; species Eragrostis curvula. The sequence continues at coordinate 24,214,135 of CM017445.1, forward strand.
AAGGTACCCTGTCAACCGGTGCCGGCTCCTCTGGTTCCGGTGAATCTCCCTGTTCCTGATCGGCCTTCCTGCGCCGTTGAGCTCGACCATGACGCGGCATGTCTGCCTTCTCAAGAATAAGCCGTGTATCAAAATGCAAGCTTTAGAAAAAAGAAAAGGCCTTCTCAAGACTAACCCACGTATCAAAATGCAAGCTTTAGAAAAATAAATCAACAGAAGTTCATCCAAAATGTGCAGGCATTGAAAACAGATAATCGGATTCGTGACTGGTTGAGTTCCATGTTTTGCAGTGGCAAGATTGCAAAAGCGAAACAACGATGCTACCTAGAGGGGAGAGGCCGCTCACGCAGTTTGCAGTGGCAAAGATAGCACAAATGAAACGAGGCGGCCAAGAAGGGAAAGGCCGCTCACGGCGGCCTCACCGACAAAGTGAAACGAGGCGGCCGGCAGCAACGGCAACAAAGCAGCGCCTGCTCGAAGCACACCGGCCTACGGCTAACAATGCATTCGGGGCCAAGCACGGGCCATGCGACGGGTCAGCTAGTACCTTCTCCGGTCTTGGAAGAGGACGCGGCGGCGGCGGCGGAGGTGGGTGCACCGTCGCCGTGCACGAAGACGAGCCGAGGAATAGAACAAGTGTTGCGGGGAGGGGAACAATGGGTAAAACGAGATCCGTTTCAAGGTAAAAGTAGTGCAGTGATATTGGAGTGGGGTCCGTAACGGGGACAACGGACTGTAAGGACGCGGCTGTAGCATTGGCGGCAGGAGGCAGAGCTCAGCTGGCTCTGCATCTTTTCCCGAAGTAGGCAAAGGAAGAAGATGAGCAGAGCCTGTTGGGCCCCACCTGTCATTGGGGGGATGATAAGGAAAGTTTGAACGGTCTCCACACTGCTCGGTTTATGGGTCCCACCTGTCAATGGGAGATGAGCAGCTGATTGCATTTGCGAACAAATTGTACATGATCGGGAGATACAGGCTCAGGCGCACGGTGTCCAACTGATCGGAAGAGCCGATGACATTGGGAGCCGATTGCATAAATTGCATTGCATTGCAAGATCAAGCGGCTGCGCCAAAGCAACGGAGAGAGTCTTGGGCTGTCGCCTACGAGTCAACCAAGGCATGGACGTCATTTCCTTGCCGGGGCAACAAAGTTTGCGGAGCGGTGGCGAGGCTTCTGCCATCGGTTGTGTGGTACTAAAGCGTGCCCGGCCATCGCGTCGTGGTCATGTTGGCACGAACCCAATGTCCACCGGCGCGCATGCAGCTGCTGCCACCGTGACGCGTGCCCCTGCCCCCTACCCGTGCGCGCAGTGGTGGGTGTGCTCCTCTCATCTGCCGAGGGTCGGTTGCCATCCGCGGCAACGAGGTGCGCGCGCCGCATGCAACTAATCAACTGTCTTCGTGACCAGTCACCTGAACAAATGCACGTGCCAGGAAAAACCATATATCCCATGTCTCAAGCGGGTGATGGCACATATGTGATATGTGTGGTCGCATGATGAAAAAGCAGCAGAGATCAAGGATTAGTTTCAGAAGGTTATTGGGACTAAAGAGCAACGTCAGTGCACGTTTAACTGGGATGAGCTGCAGCTGCCTCAGGTGCAGACACAGGGACTGGATGCTCCGTTCACTGAACAGGAAGTGTGGCACGCCATCAGTGAAATGCCGACGGAGAAAGCTCCAGGGCCGGACGGCTTCAATGGCGGTTTTTACCGTGCATGTTGGCCGATCATTAAGGAGGATATCATGGCTGCCTTCAACGCTGTTTATGTACTGCACACAGGGCCTCTCCCAAAGTTAAACGGTGCGACAGTGACCCTGCTCCCCAAGAAAGAAGTTGCCAAGGACTTCAGGCCCATTAGTTTGATCCATTCTTTTGCCAAGCTGCTATCAAAGGTCTTGGCCATTCGCCTATCCACTCAAATAGACAAGTTGATCTCGGGGGCGCAGAGTGCATTCATCGAAAAACGATGCATCCAAGACAATTTCTTGTATGTTCGCAACCTGGCTAGGGCATACCAGCGAACAAAGAAGCCGGCTCTGCTAATGAAACTGGATATATCAAAGGCGTTTGACTCTCTTTCCTGAGAGTACCTGCTGGAAATGCTGGAGAGAAGAGGTTTTCCGCCAGGTGCGTGACTGGATTGCTCACATTCTGGCTACCTCCTCCTCGGTGCGTCTGAATGGTGTCGAGGGATCACCAGTGCTGCACGAGCGTGGATTAATCCTCTCTCGCCCTACCTGTTCATTCTAGCCACTGACACACTTCAATATGTGTTCGAAAAGGCCACATAAGAGGGCCACCTCTCAACCCTCAGGGCAGATAGGCCAAGCTCCGGCTGTCACTCTATGCTGACGATGCGGTGCTCTTCCTCAATCCGATTAAGAATGACGTAGATGTCATGATGCAAATTATCAGCCGGTTTGGTGAGGCGACGGGTCTTCGTATCAACGTGGACAAGAGCTCGGTTGCCCCCATCAGGTGTGATTAGGAGGATTTGGACCATGTACTCACCAGTTTCAGTGGACAGAGAGTGACCTTACCGATGACGTACTTGGGATTACCACTGACCTTAGGGCGGCTGAGGATTGTTCATCTTCAATATATCTTAGATCGAGCAATGGCCAAGATGTCTAGCTGGCAGGGCAAGCTGATGAATCTGGGTGGTCGTCGGGAGCTGGTGCGTTCTGTCCTGTCATCCATGCCTATATATATACCTCCTCACCGCCATTCGGCCGCCAAAGAAGTTTTACAAGGACTTTGACAAAGCACGAAGGAGGTTCTTGTGGGCAGGGAACCAGCAACTGCATGGTGGCAAGTGCAAGGTTAGTTGGGCGCGTGTCAAGCGCCCTCTTAACAGAGGGGGACTAGGTGTCACTGATCTTGAATGTTTTGCAAGAGCCCTACGGCTTCGCTGGCTATGGTTTCAATGGACTCGGCCGGACAAACCTTGGGCTGGTTCTGCACTTCCTATCGATTCTACAGATGAGGCTCTCTTCGCAGCTGCAACAAGAGTGCTGGTCAAGGATGGATGCAAAGCCTTGTTCTGGACATCTAGCTGGGTTGCCGGAGTGGCACCGGCGGCCATGTTCCCGGCGCTGTTCAAGCACAGCAAGCGGAAAAGAAGAACTGTCGCGGACGCAATGCAAGATGACAATTGGATCAGAGATTTGTTGCACAACATCACTGCAGACTTGTTGGAACAATACGTACAGTTATGGTCTCTCATTGATGAGATTGGTTTCCGACCTGACACCCCGGGTGAAGATGAGATTACTTGGACACGAACAGCGTCAGGTCAGTATTCAGCAAAGTCGGCGTACGACATGCAGTTCGATGGGGGAGTTGGGTCCCTCTTCCCAACCAAGGTATGGCAAGTGTGGGCGCCCCCAGGTGCAAATTCTTCCTATGGCTGTTACTGCAAAACAGAATCTGGACGGCAGATAGACTGATGCTAAGGGAATGGCCCAACGAGTATTTTTGCCAGCTCTGTTTCAGAAACTTGGAAACAGCAAGTCACCTATTTCGTGAATGCCAGATGGCCCGACAAATTTGGACAGCGATCATCATATGGATTCAGGCGCCGGAGCTTAATCCAGTGGCATGGCAATCAGAGCAGACAGTCCAAGATTGGTTCTGCGCTAACAGAAGGGCCAGCCACGGAACGATGTAAAGGGTTGCGATCACTAGTCATTATGGTGATTTGGGCGATTTGGAAGGAAATGAATGCGAGAGTTTTTTAAAAGAAGGAGAAGCCAGTGGCGCGAATCATCGCTGAAAAGGAAGAAGCATCGCTGTGGAGTGCGGCGGGGGCTAAACGTGTTTTCTTTTGGTTCATCGCTGGTTTTAGCCCATGCTCCTAAAACCGGCGTTAAGTTGTAAGTGTGCCTCTGGCGCATGACACTCTGTTTCTTCTTATAATACAATGCCGGAATGTTCTGGGTCTTTCGAAAAAAAAAAAGTCACCTGAACAACTGTGCAAGATCCACGCGGCGTCGTCCCTGGCGAAGTCGGCCAGGAGCTCTTCCAAGTGCCTCCAACTGCTCGCGCTACGTCCACGAACCACCCAGCTGCCGCCGGCAATGTCAGCGAGGCAACGCATCGCCGGAAGCTTCATTAAACGCCTGGAGCTGACATTTCGCTTGGTATCCGTTACGGTAATTAGTAAGCACGTATAATCCGCATGAACCAAGTACGAATTTGAAATACTATATGTAAAGCCGCCACGGGTCGGTGTCAGGGACAACCAAACTATCAAGCACACGGATGGCTAACGTGAACGCAGATGCAAACATGGCATGGGGATCAGGATGAAAACATGGACTAAATAAGCTGTAGCAAAGATGTCTAAGTTTTTAGTAACAGCTAGCAACGAGGCACGAAAACACACGATTTTGGCTCCAGTACAGCTCAAGTGTTTCCAATACCCTTAACAGTCAAATTTCAAGCCATGACTTACAACACTTTACGACACCTGGTTTTGAAACACAAGTAGATCTGAAGGCTCCAATTTTAAACATAATTGATTTTTTTTTTCCGTAAGCTTCCAACTTTCATTTTGACTGGCCATTTCACTGGCATGGCCCATATAAAATCAGATAGCCTTCTGAACACACCGATGGTTACAAACAAAATGGACATTTCACTTGCAGTTCAGCCCAGAACATGCACGAGGCCAGGAATGGCCAAAATTCATGATTTTTGGAGAAAAGGGCTGACAAATATAATTATACATTATGGTCAATATAAATACAAGCTATTCATTGCGATCCAAGAAAACACTGACTTAGATAGCTACAACAACACACATAAAGAGCTTAAAGAGTTCAGAACTAAAAATATACTAAAAGCACTTATGCTTCCTAGATGTGCATGTAGATGTCTAAAGCAAGTTTTTCTTCATCATTGTCATCATAGAAGTTGGAAAGAACTGCACACCCATGAGTCCATCAATTCCGGGCATGTCATTAGAAGTTGGAAAGACTCCAACTGCACACCCATGAGACCATCAATTCCGCACATAATCTTCTGGTACAGTGAAAACAAATGTGCAAAATATAAGTGCCAGAAGGGGTCAAAGAAACGTCCAGAAGGTGAGGAGGCGCTTTTACATAATCTATTAACAATGAGCCCAATAGAGAAAGGAGCGAAATGAAAACAATAACTGCATTTGAAAATGAAATAAAGCAAAGGTAAATGCTAAATTTCTAGTGTACTATCTTTTTTCCTCAAACACTTGTGTATTCTCCTGATTTTCAGGAAAAAATAAAAAAGAGAATTAAAAATCCGAACACACACACAAACTTTTCAATGTTCACTATGGATCGCAACTATACCAAGAATTGTGCATGTGTTGAATTTGTTTAGTTGATAGTCTTATAGTCTTATATATAATCTAAGATAGATTCTATTGTGATAGACCTAGTATTGAAGAGTACTGAATCTAAGATAAGAGTAGGTAAACCGTAACTGTTTCATCTCCATAAGATTGGCTACAAATTTAACAGTAACTTGGATTATTTAGCCTTGCAACTAGATTATAACTATAAAAATGGTCATTGTATGTGTCAGCATGCAGAAAAAAATAATCTCATAATTGCAAGGCCTGAAAACCCCCCTACTTTCCCAAGCATTGCAATACAGATCACGTTTCAGATCAAATGGATCAATTTAGCAGAGTTGATCACTATGGCGATACCAAAAGGATCAATATACCTTAGAGAAAGAACTGCCAGTCACTACCATCTCCTGAACCTAGCTCAACATTCACTTGGTTACCACAAAGATGACTCTGGAAAAGAACATGATGAAAATAGCTGTTAGACTCTTGGCAAATATTAGAAAAGATAGCAGCATAATTAATGATGAACAGTAATCAAAACATGAATTACAATCTACAGAAAAGTAAAATATGTGTAGTGCTTAATTTCGCTCATAGAGTGCTTGCTAAAAGGTGCGTTCATATTAAATAATTTTCAAAATCGTATGACCTAACAATGATTTCCAGCTAAGGTACACAATATAAATATTGTATATATCAAAAGTTCAATATGAACATTGCACACTTAATGGTATCATACTGCAAAAATATTCAAAAGTATGAAGCTATCTCAATACATCCTCTGAACTACATCACGTTGGAAAAGAACCATGCTAATCATATGAATTATAGAAATCAACATGCGATTCAAATGAACTGGAACAACACTGTAGAAATTGCTAATCAGAACCGAAATGACAGCACATGGGTGGCATTTCAACAAAGCACTCTTTACGGATTGAATTTAGGAATGAAAAAATCCTGTAGATCCGACCATAAAAAAAATGCAATATAGTAGATCGTGGATAGAGAAAAACGAAGGCACAAACAATTCAACATCAGTAAATGAGAAATAGCTGCCGATGTGGCAATCTGTTCCACAAATTTGAGAATATGATAAAGTATGAGAAAACCTAGCACATGATGACTGATCAATTATCCCTCAAACCTTTACCCAAAATTAACCATTTTAGTTTTGTTGGAAATAATAGAATTGGGGAGTCAGCTCACCTGGCATAAATGCACAAACCTAACCATTGTAGTATTAGTAGACTGTATTAAGTTCAGCTCAAACATGTCTTATTTTATTAAGGAATAAATGTCACAAATATTTGGTCGATAGACTGCAGGTGACAGCAGAAATGATAACAATAAAGACATAACTACGCATTTTGCTAATATATATGGAGGGCAACATTGGGCAGCCATGCCAACACTATATACTACAGAAATGGCTTCAATATTAGAGATTCTCCTAATTCTAACATCACCTATTTTTTTCTACAATAAAACAAGACTACATCTGTTCATCAGTCAACAGCAAATAAAAAAAAAAAGCATGCTTAAATGTCCAGCTATTTTACCCAAAAGAGGATTGTGAAATAAAATGAACGGTTTGTATGAAGAAGTTTATCTGCTAATTATGACCTTCATATTTAGATTCCACTTCCAGTAACGAAACAGTGGTGGTGATTGTCTATTGGATGAAAAAAAAAATACAAAGCCTATGAAACAAAGAGCTTGTACCTTGAGGCATTGTTCCATCACGCGAGCCCAGATCCCCTGCAGAATACAAGCAGTATCCATGATACCTAAGGTACGCACAGGCTTATTTTTCTTTCACACTCCTATGGAATATGTATGATAGCTCAACAATATAACAGCAGTTTTCTAACCGATTGACTGAATGCTTGCATGTCATTGAGGATTGAGGAGCACTATACTCCAAAACTGGATAATATGGAAGAACCACTTGAGCTATATTGTCCGCAATTAAATTATTTAGTCATAAAAAATGAAGGCCAAAACATCTGCACAAACATGAAATTTTCACCTACAGTCAGTCAAAATGAAATATCTGATTTAGCACTTTTACCTGACATGTCTCCAAACCTTGATCAGTAATGGTGGAGAAGTTATTGAAAATTGAGCGTTATTCCATGTTATGCACATCAGCTCCACGGTGAGGCTCAGTCTTCTTTTGTGTTAACATTGTATCTCATGAGATATCTGATTTACTTGTTTGCCAATATACAATAAATTCTGTGGTTGATCTCAGTAAACACCTTTAGTGAAATTGGCAGCTTCTACTCTTTCCTTTAGCATTCAGAGAAAGCTAACAAAAGAGGTTCGTCTTAGCACACACAAAATCAGTAAATGTTCATACAAGTCCAATAAGTTAATTATAAATAAAATGTAGGTTGTTTTGGCGAATAAGAAATGTTATTTTGCAAATAGTTTTTCTGTACTAAGCCCAACCTCTTTTGTTAGCTTTCTCTGAATGCTAAAGGAAAGAGTAGAGGCTGCCCAATTTCACAGAATTTAACCACAGAATTTATTGTATATTGGCAAACAAGTAAATCAGATATCTCATGAGATACAATGTTAACACAAAAGAAGACGAGCCTCACCGTGGAGCTGATGTGCATAACATGGAATAACGCTCAATGTTCAATAACTTCTCCACCATTACTGATCCAGGTTTGAAGACATGTCAGGTAAAAGTGCTAATCAGAAAACTTTCAATATTGCAGCATCAGCAGAAAGAAAAACACATTCCTTTCAAAAATTTCTAGAAGGTGGCCATAGTTGCAGCCTTATAGATTTATTATCAGGTTTGTGCCACAACAATGACTAGATGGCAATGATATTGCCTTCATGTTAAAATGCAGTAGATATGATGGATTCCTTGTCACAAAGCTTATGTGAAGTATGGAATGCAAATATATATACCTTGCCAACGTCATTCCTTCCCAAGTCAACAAGCACAATTTGTTTGGCACACTGTTTTTCATCACTCAATAAATGTTGTTCTTGCATCTGGTCTTCCTTCTCTATCTAGCCCCTTCGAACAGTTCCAGCAAGTGGTCTGTTAATAATCTTCCCCTGAAAATGATAAGAAAGGAGCAGATTAAAAGGGACAATGTGACAGCTTGATTAGTTGCACTCAAAGGGGTCACATACCTTTCTGACTCGTGTAAGAATTTCAGGGCTAGATGCAACCAGGACACAGCCAGTTGCCTAAATAGATGGGGGGAAAGTGTTGTTCAGAATTTCAAAGCCAAAACAGGCCAAATCAGTAGGCATCATTGTGTGCAAATAAGGAATGATTCAGTCCCTACCTGCACATACACCATACATTGGGTTCAAAATTCGTAGAGCTCGATAAACCTCAAACGGGTTAGCATATGTTTGCCTCTCAAACCTTTGGCTTACAACAATCTGGAAGATATCCCCAGCCATAATATGCTCCTTAGCCTTCATAACAGCATTCTTGTACTCGTCACTTGTCATAGTCAACTTGTTCAAAGATGCACCAAATTGACGTGTACGCATCTTTACAAATCCTGCAGAAAGATTAGGACTGGAGTCGAAAACAAATAGATCTAAAGTCTGAGTTCAAAAAAAGTGTCATGGCTGAATGAATAGGCACAGAGCGTAGCTTACACATTCGAGTGGTGCACTTAACATAGCAACAGATTCAGCTGCAACGTGCCATCTTCGTATGCTTCCTCAGTGGATGCATGTCAGTCCAGATTTACCCAATGGAAGACATACTTTCTGAAACAGAGAGTACGAAAATTGCCACAAGGTCGCACTCAGCATTATACTACAGTTCCCTTTAGAGATTAATTAGGCACTATTATGATATAAATGATAGAAATAATGCAAAAGGTTAAATTCATGTGTGGTATTTGCAAGTTTGCTTCATCAATCGAAGTGCTGAATTTTCTTCTGCAATTGATCAGAACTAAATATAAGAAAGATGCAGAATGACGACCGTTATAGGTTGAAGAGGAGCTATAACAACATACTCCCCCTGTTTTCAAAATGTTAAGCTAAGTGACGTCAACATGTCAAGAACAGAGGGAATAGAATTTTTCCCTACTAAACGGGTCAATTGAACTATTAGTTTAACTGCAGTTAATTTTGTAGCATTAGCTATCTTCTTCTGCACTTCTCTTTTTTTTTTTGGTGTTCATTGTTTTTATGTAACACCTCTACGGGGGATCATTTTCTGTATGAGCATCTATGTTTTTTCCTATAGATTTTCTATCACCATTTCCATCAGAAAGTCTTGACGTTTTTGTTACCCTTGTGAAAATCCCTACACAGCTCTTCATTATGTTCAATAGATTTGTCACCATCACCCATATGATCACCAACAGTATAAGAAATTTTATGTAAACCATTGCTTTTGTTACCTTCTTCCTCCAGGTTCTTGATATGTACCATCTTCTCAGCTCTCTCCAATGCTGTCATTCCATCACCTTTTGATCTCAAGCTTCTCCTTGTTGCTTGTACAGGTCCACCACTTGTTTTGCTTCCCAGCTCTTGTTCCTTTATTGACTTGCTCATTGTTACTGGCTTCTTGCACCTTCCCAGCCTCATCGTCAAATTTCTTCTCATCATCTGTCTCATGTGCCTCATTTATGCCCCTCTATTGTTCATTGCCTTGGATTGAGAATTCCATATCATGCAGAATGTCATCAGCTAGGCTTATCTCATTCTCCTGCCCTTCCTTTGATATATTGTTTTCCTCCCATTGGAAGTCTGGGTGTTCATCTACCAGATCCATTTTTTCTGAGAGATTGATAGCACTGTTGTTGGCTAATCTCCTCTTCCTCCAGAGACTGAATTGCCTCCACTAGCATGCTGTCCAGAAATTCCATATTGTTATACTCCATTTCCTGGTATGCTTCTCTGTTTGGTATTGCTATTCTGATTTTGGAGTCATTCTAGTTGGATGATGAGCTATTCTATGCTGATTTTGGAGTCTTCCCTGGTAGGTCGTCCCTGGGTAATCACCCTAGATCATCTGCCTCATCATCTACACCACGACCATCATCATCAACATTGATATCTGTGTCTATCTTGGGTGGTTCTTCAGGATGGATGGATATGAAATAAAGCTCTCAGATCCATAAACTCTGTCTTTTGGCAGTGTTGTGTAATCTCTGCATAGGATCTTGACTCTGACAATTACATAGAAGCTTCAAAAGAGATTCTACCAGTCCACTTCAACTAGCACTCCTAAGCTTGAGACAATTTGGCCTAGCAGTTTCCAGCTACACCATTTGGGTAGAACATCACTCAGCTCAATCTAAATCTCCTGCAGGTCCATATAGTGATCGATGTCCCCTCCTTCCACAAATCTACCCTTAGTCCCTTATTGCAATTCCATTACTCAGTTGAAGGAGGCAAGGTCGGTTAAATCCTCCACTTTCTTGTTGGGACGGAATCTGGCAAGAATGATCAATCTTCCAGCTTCCTTTCTTGCTAAGGCCAGTTCGGGTTCAAGCTCACTGCCAGTTCTCTGATCAATTCACCCTTGGTGATTTCACCTGACTCAATGGTGACTTTTCCACAATTACATAAATCAAAAGCTGTTCTTAAGTCTCTGGCATGTTCAGATAATAGCAGTTGCCGAAATCAAAAGTCCTGCAACTGCACTGCCTACATATATTGCATATAGCAGTTGCCCCTGTCTCACTCACTGGACATGTCTCAACCTGGTGGTCATTCACTTTGCAGATGAAATAAATAATGAGCTTAGTGCAGTTGTTCTTGTGGTGTCCTGGTTCTCCACAGTTAAAGCAAATCACATCAACAAAGGTGCTATACTCTTTTGTCTGTGAGGTAGATCCCTTATCCTTCTACTTGTTACTTCTAGCATTCCAGGAAGACTCAGATACAGAGGAATTTGTTACTGGGATCGCTTTCTTACATTTATCTTGCCTCTGATTCTGGTGTTGCGATTGCGCCGCAGCTGCATTTGATTTGGTCATCTTCCCTCTGTTTGATTCTGCTGCTCCATAGCATAACAAAGGAACAGATACATTCAGTAAGATCATTTAAGTACTACGGATTAGCAAGGGCTATGTGGGCAGGCACAATGATTAAATATCAAGTTTCACTATATTCTCACACCGCCTGTTTCAGAAAAGTGAAAGCTAATTCATTATGAAAAAGGTTGGTTTAAAAAATGTCTAAATATGCTTCACTATCAGCAATTGGTTATGGCTGCACCCAAACTGCACGAGAATTGAGGGAATCAGGTGGCCCCTGGAGGATTGGCATGCAGTGCTCTGAGCCTAGCCACATTCCCATATCACTGAAACTGTGGACAGTAGCTATTTCTTTCTTTCCAGTGTTCATATAGCCCACATCGTCAAGATAAAATACACACCCTTGAAGCCCCATAGCCCGACAACTTTCAGCAGACTCAACAATTGAGCAGCCTCGGCCGACAAACAGAATGCGGTCACCTATCTCCTTCACCTCAACCCATTCGTACTTTGCAGGTTGGTTATGATCCTGAGCTGATACTTTAACCAGTCGTAAAATCTGAAAGTCTTTGGTCATTGCTGTTTTGGTTGACGCATATCTCACCACCATCCAAAGTTCCTCATCGACTTTTACTAGATACCTAGCAATGACAAGTAGTTGCTGCCCCTGACTGTCATAGCTCAGAAGCTGCCGCTGCTCAAACAAAAAGGGCTCAACACCCAAAATATCATCATCCTGACAATGGTAGGCAAGAATAGTTTCATCACTGCTGAGTATTAAAAAGGCGCCTTGATAGAATATCACATCCTCCACCAAAGGCTTCAGGGTCAATGGATGTGGGAGAGTCACCACTGACCATGTTTTTAATACTCCACGGAATGGCCAAAACGCAATTCTTGGATATCTGTTCAGGGCCCCAGCAATAAGGAATTTCTTGGAACATGGCTCTGCTGAGAGAGCAGCTGCACGGAGGACCACGCCATTCTCCACACCAGGTTCCCCGGTGATGTCGAGCAGAGTGATATGATGGCCTGAGCGGAAATTGAACATAGCATGGCCGTGTTGCACTCCCGTTGCGCAGAAGATCCAACCCCCACGGTGAAAGCCGAAATATCGAGCATTGAGCACGTTCGGCGGCAAAGAAAGACGATGGATGTGGCTGGTGCTGCCCACACCAGCGCAGAAAGGGCAGATAAATAAAGGCGCTGGAGAGGACGGAATCAGAATAAATGGCAGCTGCTTCAATGGGGATAGTGTCATCTCTGAGAGGCCGCACCCCAGGATTTACATACTAAACCCATTTGAAGGATGTCAATAGTGCAATGCACCAGACATGCAATCCGGCGGAGGAGATCGGCCGGTATATCCTCCCAATTCGCAGTTGGTATCATTGCGAATTGTGTAAGATGGACCGTCTTGAACCTTCAGCCAATTTCTCTGTCGAGGGGAAGAACGGTGGATCGACGGTGAGAGGCGCGGTGCGGGCGGCGGAGGAGGGCCGTGGGCGGGGTCAGGGCGGGGGAGCTCGACTGCGACGATTTAGCGAGGGAGTGGGTGGCGGCGGCGGACCCGACGGCGACGGAGGAGGGCGGGAGGGGGGCGAGGACGCCGAGAATCGGGCAGGGTGGGGCCGGGAGGGGGTGTGTGAGAGAGGCAGGAGCTCGCCGGCGCCGGGCGAGCAGCGGGAGTCTTTCACTATTATAGCCATGCAATCGGTGGGCTTCCCCCAGATAGCCACGACACATTGGGTTTCTCTAAAATAGCCATGAAACCATTGTCCCCTCCGTTGGAATAGCTATGGTTGGATTTTTATTTTTTTTAATCATTTTCCACGAAATTAAAAACATGAGAGGACGAAATTGCCCTTGGGCATTTTGCATCGTATCGGATCGATTGGACAGAGGCGCCGCTCTGTTTCTTTTCGCTTCCACGAAGCACGCTCGTAGCCATGGAGGCGGAAGCGACCGGCGGCGCTCCGCCGCGGCCCCCGCCGCCCCCAGCCGCCGCGGACTCTGCAAACGGCGGCGGCCCGGCGTCTCCTCCGCCCGCCGCCTCCAGTCAGCCTCCAGCCGCCGCCGCCCCATCCGCCCGGAGTGAAGAGCAAAGCGGGGGCGCGCCGCCGCCGCCCCATCCGCCTCCAGCCGCCGCGGCCCTTGCCGACGGGCGCGGCCCGGACTCTCTTCCGCCACCTCTGCCCGCCTCAAGTGAGCCTGCCCTCCCTCTGCCCGCCCCGATTGAGGCCGCCCAAACCCTAGGGTTGGGCAATTCGACTTGGGCGCACGGCGAGGGAAGTTCAAGCAGCCAGCCCGGCCTCGGTGTGTCGATGCAAGGTGAGCTTCTATCCCTAGGCTCGGGCGATTCGACATTTTAAGTGTGGCATGCATTTGGCTGAATTATTTGCATTTTTGCTTTGAAGGCGACGATTATTGGTTGGAACTTGATGGCCAAAACCAACTGCCGGCAATAGAAAATGAGGTGGGTGTGCAATCAGTGGTTCAATTTGTTGATTGGGAAACTTTGCAAATTGAAGAAAAGGCAGATGATGAAGGCAGGCTACAAGTTGCTAGTGATGATAATTTGTATGGGGTTTTGGGCTTAAAGGGCGAGGATGAGAGGGCTGCTGCCACTGCTCGTAGTGCTGCTGCTCGTAGTGCTCGTGGTGTTCCAAATATTGAAGTTGGTTTTGACGGGGCTGACTTAGTTGTTGATGATTGCATACCAAATGAGAGGGTGATTGTGTATGACCCACATAAACCTGAAATGTATCTAGGGGCATTGTTTCCATCGATGGAGAAGTTTAAAATAGCTGTGAGGCAATATGCTATAAATGAGGAATTTGAGTTAGATGTACGGAGAAGTGGTAAGAAAAGGTATGATGGGTATTGTCTTGCTGATGAAGAGTGTACTTGGCATATTCATGGACGCCCAGAACGACTCAGTGGAAAGACTATCATTGTAATGATTTTCTCAAATGCTTTTCTTTATGTTGTTCTATGTAATATTGATTTTCTCATGTGAGTCTCATTGTTTTTTTTGTAGGTAACCGCATTCACAGGTGGTCACAGTTGTACATCTAGCAGTAGGAGAAAAACAACTACACCTAGTGCCAAGTGGGTTGCTTCAAAGGCTACACTGATCCTAAAAAAGAATCCTCAAATGCGTGTTGTGGACATGCAAAGGAAGCTGCAGGATGATCACAAGTGTACCATTGGTTATGACACCGTTTGGAGGGGAGTTCAAAAGGCTATGAATGATTTGTATGGCAGCTGGGAAGAGAGTTTTGGCCTACTTTACAATTGGAGGGCTGAGGTATTGAAGAGGATGCCAGGTAGTGTGATTGAAATTGATGTGGTGGTCGAAGATGGTTTGCCATATTTTCGCAGATTCTTTTGTGCCTGTAAGCCTTGCATTGATGGATTTTTGGAGGGATGTAGACCTTACCTTAGCATTGACTCTACTGCACTTAATGGTAGATGGTGTGGTCATTTAGCTTCAGCATGTGCTGTTGACGGTCATAATTGGATGTATCCCGTTGCATTTGGTTTCATTGACTCTGAGTCAAAAGAGAATTGGACTTGGTGGATGGTGCAGTTGAACAAGGCAATAGGAGATCTTCCACTACTTGCTGTCTGCAGTGATGCTTGCAAAGGGCTAGAAAGTGCTGTGAAGTATGCTTTTCCAATGGCTGAACAAAGAGAGTGTTTTAGACACCTTGTTAACAACTATGTTAAGAGATTTCCTGGTGTAGAACATATGTATCCAGCAGCAAGGGCATATAGAAGAGAAGTGTATGACAGCTACATTGCTGAAGTCAAGTCTTATCCAGGTGTGCAGATTTGGTTGGATACACACCACAAATTGAAGTGGATGAGAAGTGCATTCAATCCAGCTATCAAGTGCGACTATACGACTAATAATATAGCTGAGGTCTTTAACAACTGGATCAAAGACATCAAGGACAAGCCTGTTTGTGAGCTTGCTGACCTGATTAGGGAGCAGATAATGGTTCTATGGCACAAGAGGAGAAGAATTGGACAAAGGATGCAAGGTAACATACTTCCGGCTGTCATACATGTCCTAAAGGCACAAACTAGGGGGCTTGGTCACTTGTATGTTACGCATTGTGATACTACTATTGCACAAGTGAATGACATTTTGAGCACAAATACACGACATGTTGTGAAAGCACCCCTACATGAGTGTTCATGTGAAGAGTGGCAGCACACCGACAAGCCTTGTCAGCATGCATTGGCTGTGATAACTTCACAACCATTTAGGGATGTCAAGATGGACAAGTATGTCAATGAGTACTACTCCGTTGAAAGGTTCAAGAATGCTTACAAGAGACTAATAGAACCACTTCCTGACAGATCACAATGGCCAAAAGTCGATTTGGCAAGTGTGCTAGGTGCTCCACTTGGTAAGAGAGGTGTTGGCCACCCAAGGAAAAATAGAATAAAAGGTGCACTTGAAGGTGGTAGTAGTAGTAAGAAGAAATCTGAAGAAAAAGAAAAGAAAAGGATTAAAGCCCCCTGCAAGTGCCCGAATTGTGGGTTGTTAGGCCATAGACCAAGTAGCTACAAATGTCCTTTGAATGGAACAAAAAAGAGGCAAGTGGCTGAAATATGCTTCTTTTTGTTTTTCCTTAAGCCTCTATAATTATTTACTTACTCATGTCTTGTTGCAGGGTGAGGAAACCAAGGAAGAACACCACCAAAAATTGGTTTCCCGCTGAAGTTTCAACACCAACAGTGAACACCAACACTAACACAAGCCCTACAAGGTAAAAAAATTTAACTACTAGCTGTACACAAATCCATGTGTTCATGTTGTAAAAAAAAGCTAAAAATGCCTTGTATATGTAGGAGTCCTCCTCCATTGATGGAAGAAAGTAGTTCGGTTCAGCTCATCACGCACTCTTCAACACCTACCAAGCAACAAAGGAAGATGGTTGTCAAGAAAATCACTCCAAAGAAGAGGAAGACGACTTGAGTTGAAAGGGCTATTTGCACAAGTAGTTTACTTTTAATGTATGGTTGTTAAGACTATGTCATTGTGTGACAATTTGTGATATCTATGTGAGACTACTACCTGTTTGACTATGTGAGAACTATGTCATTTGTATTGAACCATGTGAATTTGTCTATGGTTGAACCAAACCTTGATGTCAAATGTTCATTTTCATAAATGCATGACATGTTGTGGTGGTGCTCTGTTGATTTCACAAGAGTTGTAACATGCATCTGGATGTCACATGCATGTTTTTTACATTTTTTTTAGCTATGTGGTGATGGTGAAAATTGCGAAGACGTTGCATCTGTACCATGCAAAGTCATGGTAAAAAAGGCCGGTCATGCAAAGTGCCAGTGCCTGGTCGTTTATTTTTTTTTTCGAATTTTACCTTTGCTGGTCATGGATCCAAGCATGCGGTGTGTTTTTTTATGAGGCAGGGATAGTTTCGTCCATTCAAGTGGTTTTTGAGAGAAAAACAAAAGAAAACTGTCTATTTTACACGCCATGGCTATTCTAGCGAAGGGGACAATGGTTTCATGGCTATTTTAGAGAAATCTAATGTGTCGTGGCTATTTGGGCGAAACGCACCGATTACATAGCTATAATAGTGAAAGACTCCAGCAGCGGGGAGGCCGGAGTGGTGGGTTGGCGGGTGGTGCTGGCCGAAGAAAGGGTGTGGGGGTAACGGCCGGCCCAATCGTGTGAAAGTTGTGACCATATTTTACAGCTTGCCAACGGCCCAGCGGGAGTACACATCCTTGAGGAAACAAGCGTCCAGCCCAACAGCTTTATGCGAACAAATGTAAGTTTTTTTTTCTCTTTTTCGCTTTCACTTTTTTTTTCTTTTCTGATATGTATTGGTGATTTCTTAATACCGTGAAATCAGATTTCATGGTTTTAATTCAAATAGATTCCACATTTGTTAAAAAATGTTTCAACATTTTCAAAATATAGTTTGACAAAATGTTGAAGTTGTATTTTCCGAAATGTTTAGTGTATTAAACATGTTGAAGAAAAAATTAAAAAAATATATATTCATGTGTGGTATTGTTTTGTTGCATTAACTCTAAATAACATTTTGTTCAAACGGATAAAAAATGGGTTTATCATTTGAGAAAAACCGCATTTGAAAAATAGGATTCAAACATCACGATTTGGCACGTGTGCATCTGCAGGACCCACACCGAAACAACTCGACATGCCCTAGCTTCCCGCGCCCTCACACCGTGTGAATCGCAGCCGTCCCTCTTCCTCACGCACGACTCTTAAACAATGTTAGCGGAAGCAACCATCAAACGGAAGATGGATACAAATTCAAATTTCGGAGATCTAATTTTAAAGCCCAACAGCGAGAAATTGGATCTTATTTCTGGCCAAATTGGTCGTGGCAAAGGCTTGCCCTTGGCCTGCTAAGGTAGGCTCATATCTATTTTAAGTTTCAGCTAAAAATGTTTATTTCACAAAAAAATATTTATTTTATTATTATAAATATTTTGGTTAGTTAGGTTTGGATTTTTATTTGTTTTAAATAATTTTAGCTTTGTTAAATTTAAACTTTTTGCCACCAAACTTTAAGAACTGAATTAACGATCAACCTACAGGCAATGTACATAATGTACATAGCATTTGACTCCTTGATGAAGTTACTCTGTTCAGATATTCTCCATCATCAAGTGCCAGATGAAACAAAATATGAGTAACATTTTAGAAAGTTGGGGACAAAAGAAGCAAATGTGAGAAAAAACCGTTACCCCTTTTTTATTGCCACAGCCCAGTCACATCCACCACTCCCTCGAAGTTGCCGACCATCCTCAAGTGCAATTTACCTTCATCTTGCCTGCCTGGGCCGCCGCTCCGTCGCATTGCCACCCCGCACGCCATTGAAGATCTCGATGCCGAGGAGCTCTCCATCAATGACGGCTGTGCACACCTTCGTCGCGGTCACCACAACGGTGCAGTGGCGGAGCTTCCACCCCGGCACAGCTCGAAGTCCACTAAAGTAATAGTAATTTTGCTATTGTTTATCATTTTTTATGCAAATTTACTGAGGTTATCCCTTTGAAGCTCCGTCGGTGTCTCCGAGAAGTTTGACCCGGGACCACCATTGGCGACGTTTGAGGAGGACACATTGTGATGTTTGTTGTCATGCGGCTACGCTCGAAAATTGTTCCGTGCATGTTTTAAAATAGTGGAAAATTCATGTTAATTCATCCAAGTCTAAGTTTACACAAAAATTGGAACACGACTAATGAGGCACGTCAGAACCATACGATGCCTAAAGTATCTAACGCACACTTTTTCATTCTTGAACTACGCACATATTTTACATAGAAAATGTATATACTATTGGATAATAAAGAGTATATCACGCTTACTCCTTCCGTTTTTAAATTATTAGTGCCGTTGATATTTTTAGTTACAATTTGACCAGTTGTCTCATTCAAAATATTTAAAAAATTCATTCACAAAAAAATATTTTAAAAATTATCATATATTTTTGAGCTGGAGCAATCCAACAATGGGTCTTCTATTTGGGTTTTCCGTTGGAGAGGTGTTTTTGATATTTTGAGACTCAATTTGACTATAACTTTCTATTTGGGTCTTTCGTTGGACATAGTCTAAAACCAATTATAATAAAGAAGCATGGGTGCCTCAATTTAATGTTTAATTCTTTAATGTCCTGCATGCAAACACCTTCTATTGGCTAGATGCAACTTTTTTTTTTGATACAACAGGTTTGTATTATATCATGAAAATCACGTTACATAGATTTGGGATCGCAGTTCCAAAGTACTGCAGGTTTGTAGCTTCTTAGCTACTGAAATTGAGCTGCTAATACTCAAGGTAGTTGCTCTTGATGGTAGTCGAAGTCCGCACACAGGCCTCATCCATTGTGATTGATGTGATCAGTGCTTCGGAAGGATAGTGCACAGGTGATGTCGTCGTCGAGGACGCTGGGTCTCGGCGCCCTTGACTGCCGAATAACCACGACGAGAGCATCGAAGGTCCTCTTGCGTACAATCCGATAGCACATACGGCGTTCTCTGCATCTGTCTAACCGGAAATTGCACTGGAGGTTTGAGGGCTTGAAGCCGTAAATAGCTTCACCGGGCTCAAGCGAGTGGCTACATGCTTGTTAATGTCAAATCTTGGGCTCAACGACAGCGCGTGAACATCAAAAATAGCATCGCCACAACTATGCATATATTCTTCCAAAATAACAGCAACTTGAAGGATCGTGTAGATGATACCTTTTGCAGACGCATCCAAACCCGCAGAGGAGGCCTCGGGGAGCTGGCATCGGTGACGCATCCCCAGGAAGAGGTGCATGTGAGCCATGAAAGGGGGCCCCGCTCCAGCCCCACAAGGCGGCCAAAACGAGGCGGGCACGCTTGTGACCGAGCCCACGCATGTGAGACACGCAGGCGCGGATCCCACACCTGTGGGCCTTCTCTGCAGGTGCCGCTTTGGGCGGCCTTCCTCGTCGACGACCTGACCGCCGTCCCCGTCGGTGCCGGGGCTGGTCCCGGCTAGAGGCAAGCCGCGTTGCTGGTGCCTAGGGTTGGAGACGGTAGAGTGGAGGCGGGGTTCCCAGGAGCGCAGCGCCGGAGTCGATGCAGTTCGTGGGGAGCCCGCTCTAGCGGAGGCGGGGGTGGAGCAGCACACCGTCGGCGTCGTTCGGTCCTCGTGAAGCTTGTTGTCGCTGGCACGCAGCCGGTGGAAATCCGGCGGCAATGAGTCGATCGTGGAAGGACGAAGCAGCTGTGGGGCGATGTGACGACGGCCATGGAGGAGTGAGGCGGCATGGAGGATTGATTTGACTCCGGTGGTGGATGGAGGTGGTTGGGGCATCCTGGACGAGGTGGAAGGGGGTGCAGATGGAAGAGGAAGCGAAGGACTTGGAGCAGCAGGGAGGATTATTTTATTGCAGCTCACCTGAAGCTCCGATGATGCACCAACCGGCAAGATAAACGCCGACGAGGACAAAGCGGAGCAGGGAGCTAAGATAGCAGCACATAGGCTTACACATGATAAAAATTGGCTAAAACTAAAGCTACAGCTACCTAAACTACGCTGGGGATGGTTCTTCTCCACTCGCCGGCCGCCGGCGAGGTCGGAGGCGGGGAGGGAGGGGGCCGGACGGGTCTGGTGGGGAGGTGCTGTTGGGCGAGGCCTTGTGGTACTGTTTGGTGCCTCGCGGAACGTTAACAAGACGACGAAAGTTCCCCTTGGACGGCGTCCGCTGTCGATGCAACCTTTTTCTTCAGCCCCCTTCTAGCCGGCAACTCACCAAACTCTTTTCTCTCTCTTCCTTTCTCACTTCTCCGGCTATGATTTTTGAGACGTAGACAACCATTTAACCTGCTAACTAGGATTTAGTACTTGCTCTAATGTTTGCATGGCATGCTGGCCACGATTTAAGCACCCTCTAATCTCACTCTGCCACGATATATTTATGGGATTTTTGTCCACGGGACATCGCTAAAATGTGGTTTTGTCTCTTAGACATCGCATATGTCGATTTTGTCTCCTAGACATTGAGAAAAACAGGTTTTGTCTGCAAGACACCACATCTATTATTTTAATTATTTTCAGTTGATGAGGTGGGAGAATAATTCTAAAATGACACAAATGCCCCTGCAACTTTCCCTTCCAAAATCAAAGCCTGGTCGAGCTCCTGTCCCTGCTTTATCTCCAGGAAGGCGGAGCGGTGAGAGGTGTCGGATTTCGGCGCGGCGAACGATGAGGCCAAGTTGTGCCCGCAGCAGATGGGCACAGGCAGGCCGACGTGGCACTAGCGTGCTGCAAGCTGCCGCTGCTAATTCAATCGAGTCGATAGGGTAGATAGGAGACAGCAGGAGCCCACCGCTCTCGGTTTCGTTTGATCCCACCACACTCAATTCCATTTGACCTGCATCAAGTTCGTGGGGAATACATTCAATTTGGCAAGATTCATGCTCGATTCTGTGTTGATTTGCTTCATGGAGCTCAATTTGTAAACATGGTGGTCGATTTTGAACCCATGGGCGCTGGATTTTGAGGTCCCTTTGCGGCGGCGGGACGGCCTGGTATGCAGGATGGAACCAGATGTGTGAATGGTGGCAATTAGCGGGCGAGCAGCGGACCAGCAGACGAGCAGCGGCGCTCGGGCTGGGGAGCTACGGAGCTGGGCATGGGTCAGCAGCCATGGCGATCGAGCAGCTACGTACTTGCCGTCCTTCGTATCAGCCATGGCCTAAGGTGGGCCTAAGGTGGCTCCGCCACTGCTGGCTAGGATGTTTAGGGCTCGCACCAGACAGGGCGCCAAATCCACTTTGTTGATGTACTCGTTTCAATTTAAGTGTCATTTTGGCAACACATTGTTTCTAAAATAAGTATCATTCTTGCTTTCGAATGTAACTTTTTATCTCTCTCCTCCTTCACTGCTCATCATTTTCGACATGCTCTATCAGACTGTTCACCTCGTTGCGAAGGAGCCGTTTTACTGTACTGCTGAAGAAATAACTGCGAACACTGTAGCTGCTGCTGAAGAAATAACTACTAACACTGTAGCTGCTGCAAAGCAGCGAGGCGAACCGGCTATATATTTTTCCCTCTCTTCTTAGGCTAGAATGACACTTATTTTGAAACTATATATATATATATAGAGAGAGAGAGAGAGAGATTACTCAAATGATACTGCATGAATGAAAGACCACGGATGCACTTTACTTTTTTCAAAACTATTAATACGTACGCTTGGTTAGGTCATGCTAGATCTTAATTGTGTTACACCTCTGGGATGCCCTAGAGAAGTTTTGAAATTCTCCATTGCCATGCACACTGGCGGGTACGATCACCTCATCTGTTTTGTGCGGTGCCCTGTTTTGATGCTCTTCGGGAAATAACACCCCTTTTTTTATTTATCTCAAACCTGCCATCTTAATTCATCTGGAGTTCAGCAATGTCGCGAACCAAAAGTTCAGATACATGTGATGGGAGGGGGTCAGTCCAGCGGGAAACAGCACCGTAACCAGCCAAAGGACGCACAAAACAGCATCCCTCCTAATTTTCTAGCTTTTTATTTTTGTCCTTCACTTTCTCCTACATCAAAATGATCAAATTGTCCTACATTTCATTAGTAATTTTCATATGCAAAAGTATGAAAAAATTTATTTAACGTTGACATAGAATGAATAGGGCAATTTGCTCAGTTTGTATGCGAAGAAAAGCTAGAAATAATTTCAGTAAAAAGGCCTAGAAACAATCAGGAGTGAAAAAAAAGGTAGAGTGCTGTTTTATGAATACATATGGCGAAACCAGCGCAGTTTCCTAAAGAGCACCCAAACCAATGCTGTTTTGCAAGCACAGCACAAAACCAATATGCTAAATTCTCGCCCGTCTGGGTTTGGATAAGCCAGCATAGTGGAGGCTACAGCATTTCATCAATTGGATACACATACACGTGATGTCACGAGCCAAATTGTGAAGGACAGACACCACAAACTGAATTGCAGCAAGTTTTACACCAGCAAAACTGGCAAAGTTACAACAAAAAATTTACAATAACAATTCACCAATCCTGAATTTCCTGACCGGTGAGGCTGACCATTATCATACACAAGCAAACCTTCATAATAACAGGTTAAGCATAGTACAGACCTTTATGGCCCTTGATTGTTCATTATGTATCACACAACAGAAATAAGCATCTAGACAAATGAAAGGTCACCAGAACAAACTTACAAGAACATAGTTACTTTTATCACCAAGGTTAGCAACAGATAGTGATAATTCTCACAATAAGCATGCAGTACCTCCAAGTCGTCTAAGGGTTTTCTTCCGCCTTGAGGGCAAGTTACCAGTCCAATTAACCTCCACCAGTAGCTCATAGGAATCTATATTGCAAAATACCATCTTTGAATCATGTTCAAGAGTGTAACATGTGCGCTTGCCTCCAACAGAAAAGCAAAGAGTCAATTTTTTATCCAATGTGACAGACAACACACGAGATACTATACATCCATCTCCTGTAGCAGCCTTCCCCGAAGCTTCACTGTCAAATAAAATGATATGATCATACTCATTTCCGGTAGTCCAAGCAGTTATCCTACCACAGAAATCAGGTTGTCCCTTCACAATTGTGACCATCAAGGTTGCTTCTAAGGCATAAGGAACATGTGTGCATACCAACTCTAATGTACTCAACCAACTGGTCATCACCTGACTTATGGTTCTCTTTGTGTAGCGGGCAACATTATGTTCTATAACGCCTTTACTCAAGATTCTGTCCCCTGTACCATCATTACACCTAACATTCAGATTGATCTCAAAATACATAACACCAGATACAGCAAGTCCTCGCTTCGGACCTGTCAACATCAGGCCATCTTTCTGCACAAGGGTTTGGAAAAAGAATGTCAACTTAGGAATTGCTGAGTGAGTGAATAACCTATATGAATTCAACTGACATTTGTCTCGTGCGCCCAATGGAACAACAGACCAATACATACACTTTTTATTTCCAGTACAGAAGTGTGTAACATTAAGACTGCTTAAAACAATTTTTACCCCAGGTCAATAAAATAAGTACCATTGAGAGACAAAAAAATATAGCAGAAAACTACACTAACTAACAGTTATATCATTCCAGAATAGTACTTAAATCTAAATGTTAATCAAACTTTAAATTACAAAGAATGAAACCTATTGCTGACGAAGTGGAACGAAACTGTACACTTCCACTTCAAGAATACATAATACTATATTGATTTCTATATATATTTGTTGTGAACTACATTACAGCTGATGTTTGGGCCAGATAAACTACGGTAGATTAGCATGCCAGATAAACCTTAAGAGCTGAAAAAGTCTAACAGAATACCAAAATAGTAAAACCATTGTCGCACTAGTAGCTTATTAATTTAATGATAAACATGCATGAGTTTTTTCTGAACCTATAAAAGCAAGATAAACAGAAATGAAGAATGAAATAGCAAGGCATACAGACCTGTGAGCTGATAAGTTGAGGCTCTTCCCTGTCACGCTTGTACAAATAGACACACTTGTAGTCAACTTCATCCCTCGCAAGCACAGTGCCATATACGCTAATTGGGTAACCCAAATCAGATTCAAGTATTTTCAGGGAAATCACATTGACTGATGATTCCAAAATCCTCCACTCATATGGTTTCATCTCGTTAAGCGGTGGTCCAAGCCCAACGTTAGCTGTAAAAGGCAAACAACAAGAAAAATGAGTATATATAAGACCAACAACATTTCGTAAGTTTGATGCAGTATATAGTCATGCTCCATTTAATATCCAAATAAAAAAGGTATCTAGAAAATCAGCTAAAAATCTGTAGGATCCTTCCTAACAATTTCATGCAGTTAAAAGAAGAATTTCAGTTTCATCTAAATGTTGTACCAGAAGTGGGATTACACCCAGAAGGTACTGCTCCAGTCACATGAAACAATAATGTGATGAACAAAATAATTGAATATGTATTGCTTAGATTTGTGCAAGATGATTTTCTAAAAGAAGGGAAATTGGACAACAACCCTGTTCATCCAAAATACAATGGTCTATTTAATAGAAAAACGAAATTTATTGAATTGGTTGCGAAACTCACATTCTTCGTCAAGATCAAAGAAGGCTAAGTTGAAACTGGAGAAGCGGCTACAGATAGGGCCACCATACTTAGGGTCATCTTCAGTGAACTCATTGCAACGAGCGATGTGTAGCACTTCGACCTTCTCCTCATCCGGCATCTCCTGATCGTTCTCCCTTGGCTTTCCCAGTTCCGATATGTACAACCCGTCTATAAAATTCTTCCTAAACAAAGAAATCTCACAATAAGCGTCATCTACAGAGTCGCTGCCACAAGTACCCCGGTCTTGACTTGCACTGACAGATCGAGCTGTAATACAAAGAATAATTTGATTTTAATTTGTGACAACCAGAAAATACGCAAAAGATATATCAGGAAATTACAAAGAAAACACATGGTAATCGCGGATTGTACCTTTACGCTCTTTCCCAGGGTCGAAGAAGCTAGGAGGGATGATGCTACGTCCCTCTGGGTTGCTTTCGGCCAGGTGCTCACGGCAAATGCCTAGAACTAGCACTGCCTTCTCCTCCCACGAGAGCTTCATGTCCGGATCCCACTTCCGCTTCGGCTTACGCAGACGCTCCGGCACAGGGAGTGGCAGCCCCTCCGCCACGCTTTCGATCTCCGTAGCACACTGGTCGTCACCGTCCCGCATCTTGCAAGCACAACCGAGGACTCTTTTGACACAAGAAAGCACAAACGAGACTGAGGAACAAGGAAACACAAACTAAAGTATGAGAATACTTTCGATGCTCGAACACATCGAATCAGAAACGGAGAAGAGCGTACCGTGATCCACAGAGGTACAGATGCTGTCGCCTGTTCAGAAAGCCGGCACCGTCGCCGCTCAGTCGATACTAGCTAGGGTTTCCCGCCGCCGCCCAGTAGAATCTAGGGTTTCCCGCGGATTGGGGAAATGGGATCGAGCTTCGCGGTGCTCTATTTCTGGGCCACGGGAAGCAATAGTCCGATTGTTAGCTGGAGTTGCTCTTAGCGACGGGAAGCAATAGTCCGATTGTTTCTGGGCCACCCATAATCGGCTGCGCTGTACCCAAGACGGGGCCTGCTTTATTTTTTTGGAGAAAGACGAGGCCTGCTATACATCTCTTGGCCTAGTGGGCGGCTTTAGGCCCATTTAAGTGTGTTTTCGGCCCAAATATGCGTTTCGTCAGAATCTTTCAGCATCAATTTCGGCCTGTAGCCTAGCGGTTACAAGAGTCTCAGTAGCACCTCAGGTCCTGGGTTCGACTCCCCGTGGGAGCGAATTTTCTAGGATTTAACGGCATTATGCTTTCAGTGGTAAGCGACGCTCCCGTCGACAGCGAGGCGCCAATGGTGACTTCGTCAATATCTAGGATGTGCCGGCACAATCTTCGAAGATGCTCATAGGGGTAGGGTTTGCGTACGTGTGTTCATAGGGATGAGTGTGCGTGCGTTGTGGGCGTCTGAGTTGTACTCTGTACTCAAAAAAAAAAATCAATTTCGTCAGATTTAATGTGGTTTTTAAAGAATCTTACAACTAGCAAAAATGCCCGTGCGTTGCCACGGACTGTTCAAATTAAAAACTCTCGATATTGTTTTCATAATAAAATTGTTAATGTTACTCATATTACTATATTATATTTGTTTTAAACTTTATGATTGCATGAGTCTTTTGGCTCCAAGATATGAATCATGGATCGGAATACAGGCAGGTTTTGATTAATGAATTAAGTGGGCATTTGAAACAACATTAATATATAAAGCATTGTAACACCTACAAACGCTATAAATGGCAATCATATAATTCTAACATGTATCACTCCTTGTCCCATTAGTGTCACAGTCATCTAACATGATTTCATCTAGAGGAACAATCAATGATATAAGGCAAATTTGTCAGGGGCACACTGAGAAAGCGTGGCATTACCCACGACACACTGTCAAAGTTGATTTCGTCCGAGACACACTACGATTCTCTGACAATTGTTTGTGACACACTTTTAATCATTTAACAATTAATTTCAACTTTTTTATCTCAATAGTTAGAATACATTAGGACTTGAAACTTCACATAAATATACATTATGACATTGTCTGTAATTAAAAAGTGGATCTAGATTTTTTTTTGATTCTTTGCATGGTTTGCTCGACACATTAAATATTAAAGCAATGAACTAACGATACCAGAATTGAAAAAAAAATCTAGCTCTCTTTTTTAATGATAGACAATGCAATAATGTATATTTGTGCCAAGTTTCAAGTTCTAATGTATTTTAAGTATTGAGATAAAAAAGTTAAAATTAATTGTTAAACGGTTTAAAGTGTGTCACAGACAATTGTCAGAGAATCGTAGTGTTTCTCATACAAAATAGACTTTGACAGTGTGTCGTGGGTAATGCCACGATTTTTTAGTGTGCTCCAGACAAATTTGCCATGATATAAAGGCACAATCTAATTCCGTTGCCATAGATTTTATAACACAATATACAGGTACATGACATGGATTTAACACTTCTGAATCAACAAAAAATATTGATTCTCTTGATGATTATACAGTCACAGAGAAAATCTAAGTGAAGAACATTTAACATACTTGTATCCTAATAGAAAAAAAAACAGACCTCACCACTCAATATATTTATCAAACTTACGGATTTGCTCGCAATAGTCAGTGACAACACAAAGGTGTTTCTGACAATATTTACACTTTGGCAATGCTAATTTGATATTGAGCCGTAGGCTCTGTGTTACGTTGATTGGATGTGATCTATTGTACATTGATTGACATCAGGTGCCGTCCGTAGGTGGTAGCGATCTCCTGCACCAAAACTGCAAATGAGTCTCTAACTTCTGCTGAAACCAGACAGCGCTGCACAATTGTATTGATCACTTCGATATTCCCTGTTTTCCACCTGCACACTAACAACTAAAGATACATGTGGAAATAGGTTATTTATAAATAAAATGCAAGTAAGGAGTGCCAATTCTTCCTTATTCATTGAGCTATGTGACGGTCGAAATTGTGATATAACGACTATCAACAGCAGGCCATCCAAGTTTCTTGGCAAGCTCGGCAGCGATGTTATCTGTTTTGTCATCGACGCTGTATTCGGCCGGATCCCTCGTTTCCTCGTCTAGATCAACGTAAGGGTGATGGTCCTTGACCCGAGCCAGGCCTTCGACGGTGACGGTTTTAGCAACATTGTGCACGACGCCTTTGATCTCGTGGCTAAGCCATCTCACCTGGGAACGGACCCACGCCAAGAGTCCCCGTGTGTCTTTGTCATCGATTATCTCAAAGTATAAAGCCACAGGCATTAGTTAAGGATCAAAAAGAAATACCTTTTTAAATTAGTTGGCTAAAAAATTAGCTAGCTAATATTTTAGTTGGCTAAAATTAGCTGGCTAAAGGATCCAAGCAGAGTCTTAGTCACCTCAAACCTCCTAAAAGTGACTAAACATATACCAGAGAAATTAGTCAGAGATCCAAATATATACCTTCTAAACATCAGCTGGCTAACGGATCCAAGTAGGGCCTTCAACCGGTTTTGACCTCAGGCTCAGGCGCACCATTTAGACACACACACACACACACACACACACACACACACACATATATATATATATATATATATATATATATATATATATATATATAAGTACTATACTACACCTAGGGTGTAGAATAAGTTATTCTACACCTAGACACAAACCAACCCAGCCAGCCCAGCCAACCAACCATATCCGGTCCGACCGAGCCAGCCCAGCCAACCCAACCGCGCGCCGCGCGCACGCGCGCGTCCCCGTTACCGGGCCCGCATCCTATATCGGGCTGAACCCGCTAACCCGCGCCCGCTTCCGGCATCGTATAAAAAGCGCCGCACCCGCTTCGTTCCCTTTTTTCCGGCGCTTCGCTTCCACTTTCTTCCCCACTCCCCAACGGTGCGGTTACTGTAGCAGCACCGCGCGGAGCGCCGCGGCGGTTTCGGGGGCTCCGGCGAGTGGGAGCGGAGTGAGCACGGCGGTGCGGGTGTGCGGCGTGCGGATTCGAGGCGGGGGCGTGCATCGGGGTTCGGCTTCACCAAACCCTAACATCCTCCGCGGTCGGTGAGGCGAGGCTGGCGGAGCGGGGAGTCGGCGACGGCGGCGGAGCGCGTCCCCGACCATCCTCGGCGACCTAGGGTGCGAGGTCGCGCCTCGGTGTTCGGATTCATCCGAACCCTAGGTTGCGGCGGAGCGAGCGGAGCGGGCGGAGCGGGCGTCGCAGTTCCTGAGGAGCGGCTCCTTCCCCTTCTTCTCGACCGTACGTCGGCCAATGCAGCGCATCCTCGGCGGCTTCCCCTTCTTCCTCGTCTACGGCGGCTTCTAGAGGTCGTGCTCTGGCTTCTCCTTCCCCAACTACGGCGGGTGCTTTAGCGCGTCTTCAAATCTACCCCGTGAATGTGAAATCCTCCTCCCTCATTCTCCAAATCGTACAATGCCTGTAATCCCCTGTCCTAACTTGCTCCGAATTTGGTTATTGGAGCAGTTATTTGTTGTTTCGTGTTCGAGCTACTGATTTTGGCTCGGATTTTTGGTGAGATGGGTATGATTTGTACCGTAGACCAGTGATTTGGTAGTTGATTTTGTGATATTGGTACTACAGGTTTGTTGTTGAATTGTTGCGGTTACAAATGTACTATCGATTTTCCTAGTCTCTGTGGTTGATGTGATGGTGTGTGTGCTGTGATTCATATATGATTTTGTCATTATTAGTTAGTTGTTTTGGATTTTTTTTTTAATTTTTGATGGATTTGTTCTGTGTAGATTTAGGAAATCATTCTAGTTCGTTATGATTGTGGCCCTGATTCGAGTGTATGGATTTCTTGTTGTTTTAGGCGCTGGATTCGACATTGTATGCGTTTGCTATGCCATTCTGCCATCTGCAATGCATCCCTGTTTTTTCCATTTTGATATGCTTTGCCAGGGCAGCAGTGATTTATCTAGATCCTAGTAATGGTCCTGCACCCCCCTGCTTGGTCCCTCTTATGTTTACTATTTTTACACACCCTCGATTTGTTCTGTATGGATCAGTAATTATTTTAGTTTTTTGATAGTATTGTGCTTTGACTGATGTATGATATACATATGACTGTGATTTATGGATCATCCTTTTTTTTTTTTTTGCACCTGTTGTGTTGTTTTACGTTGGAATCCTAGCTATTTTTCATTCATTCTGTCAGTAATTTTGTTGGTGGGAATTTACTGATTTGCTTCAATTGGCGGGAACTCTCATTTTGGATTCAAAAACCAACCACTCTTATGATGTCATAGGTGTTCTCAGTAAATGTTGATTGCCAAACATCATTGTACCAGTAAATTCTGTAATATATCCAGTATCAACTTGATGCTTACCAGTATTTGTTTTTGTTTGGCTGTGCCCAGTAATTTATCCCAGTATCATTATATCGCTGGATGACTGATGCAACATTTCTTCTTTTTTCATCACTTGTTAGTTTTTGTGCTGCTTATATTGATGATGATTTTTTCTGATACTTTATTTAAATTTCAATCCAGGGTCTTCTTCAACAAGATGGGTGATAATTCAGATGCAGACGGTTTGGTCAATGATGAGTCTCCTCCTCATTCACCGAATCAGCAACAAAATAGGCGCCGTCGTATGTATGTTAGGAAGGTTTCCAGCAGCAAATGCAGCGGGAATCCTGATTCTGATTTCGATGATGATTTTGAGCATCCGAAGGTGTTTGTTCCGTCATCTGCTGCTCGTCATGGAAAGGCTGCAAATAGTGGCAAAGCTCGTCATGGAAAGGCTGCAAGAAATGCGGAGGAAGAGGTAATACTGTATGGAACAATGTGATTCATTATTTTTGTTTTGTTGTTTGTGCTTTTTCTATGTCGCTGGTACAGTTTGCTTAGTAAGTTTTTTTTGTCATGTTTTTCTTTCATTGAACAGAAGGTGACAAGTTCAAAGAGTGGTGGAGCAGATGACGAAGATTTTGATGAGGATGCAAAAGAGGTATATAATGCTCTCTGGTTGCATGTCATTTTGTCATTTTTTTTGTGGCCAGCAATAGTAAGTCTTTTATTTTTATATTGCCAGTAATTTTTGAGTTCACCTATACTTTTTTTTTTTGAATTGAATAGACTGCTTTTAGGAAATGTTTCATTACACAGTAATTTTGTTTACATTGTGTGGTGTCCTTTTTTCCTAATGAATATATATTCTCGGTATTTTTGTTTTTGCTTAATGCATGCCATCAATAGGAATAGTTTACTTAGTGCTTAATGCTTTTGTTTCCTTTTATATTTTTTCTGCCAATGTGCTCATTTCAGATTCCAGTAATTGTTTTTGCGCCTACAAACCATGACTATATTTTTTACTTTGCCCTCATGCAGGTTGCCACTTATTATGCTAACGTTCGGTGCTCTCCAGCATGCATTG
This sequence comes from Eragrostis curvula, assembly GCA_007726485.1. Lineage (NCBI taxonomy): Eukaryota > Viridiplantae > Streptophyta > Magnoliopsida > Poales > Poaceae > Eragrostis > Eragrostis curvula. Next base: position 24,245,493 of record CM017445.1, read on the forward strand.
CCAATATTCTTAGTGAAATGCCAGAACATTTGAAGAAGAGGATTGAACAACTTGGGTTTCCAGATATTGTGAAGTTCAAGTGTGATGGCATTGATGACAGGGCTCTCGCGATGTATCTGATGAACCATATAAAGTTCAATCCCCTCCGCATTGAAATTAAAGGCCGGTCGTTGCCAATCACCCCTCAGGTTGTTCATGACGTGATGGGCACTCCAATTGGTGGCCGGGATCTGCCTAAAAAAACCTACCAAGAGCTGAAGTCTGCTCTTGCTTCACTGCGTGCAGAGTGTGATGGAAATGGAATGGAGTCGTTGTTTGCTCAGGTTTCAGAGCAAGATTTGAAGAAATCCTATAAAGATTTGAAGAAATCCGAGGTGCCTAGATGGGTAATGGAAAGATGGGCTTCAAGCAAGAAGAATGATGATTGGACAATGAAGTGCTTCTTCCTGCTGTTGTCCAATGCTTTGTTGTTCCCCAGGAGCACAAACAATATAACTGGTCATGATTGCGTCCGATGCAGTAATCTTGATGACATGAAGCAATATGATTGGTCCAAGGGTATTGTTGATGATATCGCAGAGAGGGCAAGGGAATGGCAACAAAAAGGAAATACAGCTGCAAGCCCTTCTGTACAAGGATGCGTTCTTTTTCTCATAGTAAGTATCATTTTTTTCTGCATTATAATTACCATGCTGCTTGCAGTTTCAGTCCAGTAATTCCCCTGATTGCATCAGTAAATTTATCTTCTATGGCTTCATTTGATACTTGCTCTTTTCCTGATATTCATTGGTTTTTTTTTTCAGATTTATTACCTTGACAACCTTCTGTGTGATCACATGATTGAGGATGCTATGACAACTCCCAGGGCCAGTTTATTTACTTCTTCAGTCATTGAGAAGATTGCAAAGGCTGACAAGAAAAGTTTGGGGGAGAAGAGATATTCTTTCGGTCATTTACCTGTAAGCAATATGGAACTTGTTCCTGTTTTGTGTAAGATTTTTCAAAAGGACTGTCTGTTTATGTTTTAGTTTACTTTTTTCATCTTTTTTTCCATGTTTCTGTGTGCAGTGGAGGGATCAAGCTGGAACATGTTATCAAAATGTGGGTGGTGATAGGCAGCAGGCTGCTCAATCACATCCAATTCATGATATCAGCTCTGATTCAGATGAGGCTGTGTGTGCCCGTGGGGGTCCGCAGCGTAGGCGTGAAAAGGACAATGATGAGTGCCCTTTTCAGACGGAGGTTATTCAAGTTGGTCCAAAGAAAGCTGTTATTAAAAAGGTCTACAAAAATAAGCCAGGACAAATGCCTCCGGTAGAGAAGCCAGCAAAGAAACCTGCAACCCATGCTTCCAAGTCCACAACTGGTGTTTCTTCTCGACCTGCTCCTCGACCAGCCCCCCGTGCTGCAAATTGTCCACCTGATAGCTTTTCTCAGTTGCTTAAGCTGCAGCCTTTGCTTGCTGATTGCCTATCTTCTATCACTGATGATGCGCGCAAGCAAGCTGTTTCGTCATCTTTGGCAGAATATGATAGGCGTGTGGATAGTGCGACAGCGAAGATTGAAGCTGGCAACAAGATGTTTTGTATGGGACAGAGAGAGCTGCATGAGGCCCAAGAGAAGGTTGTTGCTGATATCAAGGGCATCATTGAACGATCTCGATCTTGTCATGAGCCTTTACACTCCCCACGCACCGAGCGTGCGAAGCGTCGCGCATCTGTTAGTGCATATTCTCCATCTTGTTTTTTTCCTTCATATTATATTTCTTTTGCAAAAGAATAGCATGCAAGTATCTTTTTGCTGGTCAGTAAATGACTTGTTTTTTGTCAGTAAATATTTTGCTTTCTGTTTTGCATCCAGTAAATATGAATTTGAATAGCATTCTTTCAGGTTTAGGCTCTGTAATTTCCAGTAATTTCTTTTTCACTAGTAATTTTTATGTTTTTCCTGCATCCAGTAATTTCTTTTTGCCTAGTAATTTTTATGTTATCCTTCCATCCAGTAATTTTTGCAATGATACATCCCCTTTACAAGCTAATTTGACCCCATCCAATAATTGATGTAACGACACATACCTTTGATAGCATCCAGTAATTAAGTTGTTTTTCAATAGTAATTTTTTTATTTTCCTTTTTATTTCCAGCAACTTGACACATCATTTATATTGTTTTCTGTTTAATTTGTGCAACATTTTGCTGCGCCCACAGATGTCAATTGACAGTGGGTCTAAAAGGCAGAAAACGACTTCGTCATTTCATACTCGGGCGAATGAAAAATCCCCGTTGGATCCTCATGGACATTCTTTTGCTAATGAAAGTCCTGCTCGGACAACCACAGAAAATGATCAATCTGAAGATCGCCAGGTTTGTATATACGCATAGTAATTTGTTTTCTTTTTTGTTCGGCCAGTAATTTTTTTGTGATGCATTCTTTTTGTTCTCGTACTTGTGTGTTCAGGACACTCCACCTTCATCACCTGATCATGACAATCATTGTGACCAGTCACCTAAGTCTCCACCTCCACCTCCACCTCCATCTCCACCACCACCACCTCCACCTCCACCTCCACCATCACCTCCTCGCAAAACCCCTCCACCACCACCACCACCCCCTCCACCGCCTCCACCATCTTCACCGAACCAACGTTCTGCACAGGAACGAAGTAGTTCAACTAATCAACGCACTTACGTAACTGCGCGTGATATCTTGGTTCGTGCATATGCTGCCGACCCTGAACAGCTTCGGGCGGCTGTTGTTCGGCTTCATGCTGTAGCTAAGAAGCATGACATCGATTCCATCAGATATGTTGCATGGCTTGGAAATATCATAGCCGAAGCTCGTGAGAGGATCAATGTTAGTGTTTTTTCCTTCTGTGTTTATGATTTTTTTTCCACAATCTTTTTTTTTTGCAAAGGATACCTCATTATTCTGTTTTCTATTTCTTAAATGCAGTCGAGACAGGCGGGCCAATTTTCTGGTGGAAGGAGCCATCCGGTTACGAAAATGGATACTGTAATTTTTCCAATACTCACCTATGTTTCACATACATCCTGTTTTGACCACATCTTCGCTTTTTTAGCTACTGTGTTTGTTCTGTCCAGTAAATTTTTATTTCAAATCACAGGCAACCCCTCCTCGTAACGTGTCTGGTGAACCTGAAGGGAATGCAAAAGAAAAAGTGTCAACCGAGGTTCTTTTTTTTTTTTTTTGCAACATCTTGTTTTCATCTTTTTACTTCTTCTGTTTCTCATGGGGTAGCTTTTTTCTGTATGCTAGGCTGTTGATATGTCTCAAACTCAATCTGGTGTGAACGTTGGAGCGTTTGATTCTAAATCTTGGAGTTCAATTGCCGATATCCTAAAAGAAATCAACGATGATTGTTCACAGAATCTGAATCAGAGCAAGGTTAACGAGGAGGACGCTTCTGCTCAGCCAGAGGTTTGTTTGCAAATATGATGTTTCATCAGTAAATGTTGAACTACCTTTTGTTTAGTAATTTCTCCAAGCTGTCAGATTTGATTGACTTACTTTTTTAACTACTTTTTTTTACTATGTGACAGGTTCCTCAAAAAACTGATGAAGGCGCTGAGCGAATTTGGACACCCCCTGGTCGTCGTTTGACTCGTTCTATGAAGCTTTCAAGCGCTGAGCTGACAAGGCTGCACACTAAGCCCCGCGCTCCACGTAAAGCTAATGCTAAGGGGTGTGACATGAAGGCTTGCGGTGATGAACAAGTAAAGAAGTTGAACACTTACGCAAGGAAGAACAATAGGAAGCCTTCTGCTAAGACAAAGAATTCGAAGACAAATGATGTTGATGAGCCTATCCCTCAGATTGTGTATCCTAAACCACCTTACATAGGTGTCCCTCCTCAATGGCGTACAGGCCCTTTGTTTGAAACTGATTTCATCGACGTGACGCCTTTTGACAAAGAAGAATGGATTCGCAAGGGTCCAAACACTGCTGATGCAATGGGGCTTAGGATGCTTATCATGAAGAACAAGAATGAGCGTCGATATGATACGTACGTTTCTTCTTTTTTCACTCCATTGTCTGTTTCTGTTGTGTCAGTAATTGTTTACGGCATGAAGTCAGTAATAAATCCCTATGCATTATATGGCAACGTTAAATAATTTTTTCATACTTTTGCATATGAAAATTACTAATGAAATGTAGGACAAATTTGATCATTTTGATGTAGGAGAAAGTGAAGGACAAAAATAAAAAGCTAGAAGAATTAGGGGATGCTTTTTTGTGCGTCCTTTGGCTGGTTACGGTGCTGTGTTCCCGCTGGACTGACCCCCTCCCATCACATGTATCTGAACTCTTGGTTCGTGACATTGCTGAACTCCAGATGAATTAAGATGGCAGGTTTGAGATAAATAATAAAAAGGCAACGTATCATTTGAGAACCAGGTTTCGTGTGAGAACTTTGAGAATTCAATCTGGCCACATGATCTTAATCCAATAGGGCGCATGAATTCAGGTAGGAGGAGGGATTTGCAAAATCACCGCCCACTTAATCATACTTTTGCAAAGTTCCCCTCCCACCTCTCCCTATGCACCTTCTTTAGATCAAGATCGTGTGGCCCAGATTAGAGTCTTATAGTTCTCATACGAACCTGGTTCTCATAGGATACGTTGCCAATAAAAAAAAGGGGTGTTATTTTCCGAAGAGCATCAAAACAGGGCACCGCCCCAAAAAAGATGAGGTGATCGTACCCGCCAGTGTGCATGGCAATGGAGAATTTCAAAACTTCTCTAGGGCATCCCAGAGGTGTGAACACAATTAAGATCTAGCATAGGACCTAACCAAGCGTACGTATTAATAGTTTTGAAAAAAGTAAAGTGCATCCATCGTGTCTTTCATTCATGCAGTATCATTTGAGTAATCTCTCTCTCTCTATATATATATTTATAGTTTTCAAAATAATGTCATTTCTAGCCTAAGAAGAGAGGGAAAAATATATAGCCGGTTCGCCTCGCTGCTTTGCAGCAGCTACAGTGTTAGTCGTTTATTTCTTCAGCCAGCAGAGCTACAGTGTTCGCATGTTAGTTTCTTCAACAGTTACAGTTTGTTACAAACGTGCTCCTTCGCCAACGCAGGTGAACAAGTCTGATAGAAGCATGTTCGAAAATGATGAGCAGTGAAGGAGGAGAGAGGATAAAAAGTTACATTCGAAATGCAAGAATGAAGAATGATCCTTATTTTTAGCAAACAATGTGTGTTGCCCAGAATATGACACTGTCAAAAATTGAAAACGAGTACATCAAACAAAGGATGGATTTGGCGCTGCCCTGTCTGGTGCGCGGAGCCCTAAACATCCTAGCCAGCAGTGGCGGAGCGCACCTTAGGCCCACCTTTAGGCCATGGCTTGTGATAGAAGGACTGGGCAAGTACCGTAGCTGCTCGATCGCCATGGCTGCTTGACCCATGGCCCAGCTCGTTAGCTCACCGAGCACCGAGAGCGCGCCGCTGCTCGTCTGCTGGTCCGCCTGCTCGCCGCGCTAATTGCCACATTCCACCACATCTGGTTCCCATCCTGGCATGATACTCAGCCGTCCCGCCGCCGCAAAGGGACCTCAAAATCCAAGCGCCCATGGGTTCAAAATCGACCACCATGTTGTACCAACTAGTGAAGCTCCATGAAGCAAGATCAAACACCAGAATCGAGCATGAATCTTGCCAAATTGAATCGTATTCCCCCACGAACTTGATGCCGAGTCAAATTGGGAATTGAGGTGAGTGTGGTGGGATCAAGAGCCGAAAACCGAGAGCGGTGGTGCTACTGCTGGTCTACGCTATCTTAACCCTATCGCACTCGATTGAGATTGCAGAAGCGGGCCAGCTTGAGCACGCTCAGTTGCCCACGTCGGCCTGCCTGTGTGTGCCCCATCTGCTAATTGTGCGGGCACAAAACTTGGCTCTCATCGTTCGCCGCGCCGAAATCCTGCACAACCATCTCCACCGCTCCGCCTTCCTGGAGATAAAGCCAGGGACAGAGCTCCGACCAGGCTTTGATTTTGGAAGGGAAAGTTGCAGGGGCATTTGTGTCATTTTAATAAGATTCTCCTCCCACCCTCATCAACTGAAAATAATTAAAATAATAGATGTTGTGTCTTGGCAGACAAAACCTGTTGTTTTCCCTCAGTGTCTAAGGAGACAAAATCGCATATGCGATGTCTAAGAGACAAAACCCACATTTTAGCGATGTCCCGTGGACAAAATCCATAATATAATCGTGGCAGAGTGGAGATTAGAGGGTGCTTAAAATCGTGGCAAGCATGCATGCAAACTTAGAGCAGTACTAATCCTAGTTAGCAGGTTAAAGGGTTCTACGGGTCTCAAAAATCATAGCCGGAGAATGAAGAAAGGGAAGAGAGAGAAAAGAGTTGGTGAGTTTCCGGCTAGAAGTGGGGCTGAAGAAAAGGTTTCATCGACAGCGGACGCCCGTACAAGGGGAACTTTTCTCGTCGTCCGTGTTGAACGTTCCGCGAGCACCAAACAGTACCACAAGGACTCGCCCCAACGCACCTCCCCACCAGACCCGTCCGGCCCCTCCCTCCCCGCCTCCCGACATCGCCGTGCGCGCGAGTGGAGAAGAAAAAACAGCCCCCGCGTAGTTTAGTAAGTAGCTTTAGTTTTAGCATTTTTATCATGTGTAGCCGATGTGCTGCTAGTTAACTCGCTCCGCTTTGTCTCGTCGGCGTTTTATCTTGCCGGTGGTGCAATCATAGGAGCTTCAGGTGGATGCAATAAAATCCCCTCGCCCAGTCCTTCGCTTCCTCTTCCATCGCACACCCTTCCATCGTCCAGGAGGCCCCAACACCTCCATCCACCACCGAAGTCAAATCAATCCTA
>CM017445.1:24252379-24265834 GCA_007726485.1 Eragrostis curvula
CTCAGTTTGTATGCGAAGAAAAGCTAGAAATAATTTCAGTAAAAAGGCCTAGAAACAATCAGGAGTGAAAAAAAAGGTAGAGTGCTGTTTTATGAATACATATGGTGAAACCAGCGCAGTTTCCTAAAGAGCACCCAAACCAATGCTGTTTTGCAAAGCACAGCACAAAACCAATATGCTAAATTCTCCCCCGTCTGGGTTTGGATAGCCAGCATAGTGGAGGCTACAGCATTTCATCAATTGGATACACATACACGTGATGTCACGAGCCAAATTGTGAAGGACAGACACCACAAACTGAATTGCAGCAAGTTTTACACCAGCAAAACTGGCAAAGTTACAACAAAAAATTTACAATAACAATTCACCAATCCTGAATTTCCTGACCGGTGAGGCTGACCATTATCATACACAAGCAAACCTTCATAATAACAGGTTAAGCATAGTACAGACCTTTATGGCCCTTGATTGTTCATTATGTATCACACAACAGAAATAAGCATCTAGACAAATGAAAGGTCACCAGAACAAACTTACAAGAACATAGTTACTTTTATCACCAAGGTTAGCAACAGATAGTGATAATTCTCACAATAAGCATGCAGTACCTCCAAGTCGTCTAAGGGTTTTCTTCCGCCTTGAGGGCAAGTTACCAGTCCAATTAACCTCCACCAGTAGCTCATAGGAATCTATATTGCAAAATACCATCTTTGAATCATGTCCAAGAGTGTAACATGTGCGCTTGCCTCCAACAGAAAAGCAAAGAGTCAATTTTTTATCCAATGTAACAGACAACACACGAGATACTATACATCCATCTCCTGTAGCAGCCTTCCCCGAAGCTTCACTGTCAAATAAAATGATATGATCATACTCATTTCCGGTAGTCCAAGCAGTTATCCTACCACAGAAATCAGGTTGTCCCTTCACAATTGTGACCATCAAGGTTGCTTCTAAGGCATAAGGAACATGTGTGCATACCAACTCTAATGTACTCAACCAACTGGTCATCACCTGACTTATGGTTCTCTTTGTGTAGCGGGCAACATTATGTTCTATAACGCCTTTACTCAAGATTCTGTCCCCTGTACCATCATTACACCTAACATTCAGATTGATCTCAAAATACATAACACCAGATACAGCAAGTCCTCGCTTCGGACCTGTCAACATCAGGCCATCTTTCTGCACAAGGGTTTGGAAAAAGAATGTCAACTTAGGAATTGCTGAGTGAGTGAATAACCTATATGAATTCAACTGACATTTGTCTCGTGCGCCCAATGGAACAACAGACCAATACATACACTTTTTATTTCCAGTACAGAAGTGTGTAACATTAAGACTGCTTAAAACAATTTTTACCCCAGGTCAATAAAATAAGTACCATTGAGAGACAAAAAAATATAGCAGAAAACTACACTAACTAACAGTTATATCATTCCAGAATAGTACTTAAATCTAAATGTTAATCAAACTTTAAATTACAAAGAATGAAACCTATTGCTGACGAAGTGGAACGAAACTGTACACTTCCACTTCAAGAATACATAATACTATATTGATTTCTATATATATTTGTTGTGAACTACATTACAGCTGATGTTTGGGCCAGATAAACTACGGTAGATTAGCATGCCAGATAAACCTTAAGAGCTGAAAAAGTCTAACAGAATACCAAAATAGTAAAACCATTGTCGCACTAGTAGCTTATTAATTTAATGATAAACATGCATGAGTTTTTTCTGAACCTATAAAAGCAAGATAAACAGAAATGAAGAATGAAATAGCAAGGCATACAGACCTGTGAGCTGATAAGTTGAGGCTCTTCCCTGTCACGCTTGTACAAATAGACACACTTGTAGTCAACTTCATCCCTCGCAAGCACAGTGCCATATACGCTAATTGGGTAACCCAAATCAGATTCAAGTATTTTCAGGGAAATCACATTGACTGATGATTCCAAAATCCTCCACTCATATGGTTTCATCTCGTTAAGCGGTGGTCCAAGCCCAACGTTAGCTGTAAAAGGCAAACAACAACAAAAATGAGTATATATAAGACCAACAACATTTCGTAAGTTTGATGCAGTATATAGTCATGCTCCATTTAATATCCAAATAAAAAAGGTATCTAGAAAATCAGCTAAAAATCTGTAGGATCCTTCCTAACAATTTCATGCAGTTAAAAGAAGAATTTCAGTTTCATCTAAATGTTGTACCAGAAGTGGGATTACACCCAGAAGGTACTGCTCCAGTCACATGAAACAATAATGTGATGAACAAAATAATTGAATATGTATTGCTTAGATTTGTGCAAGATGATTTTCTAAAAGAAGGGAAATTGGACAACAACCCTGTTCATCCAAAATACAATGGTCTATTTAATAGAAAAACGAAATTTATTGAATTGGTTGCGAAACTCACATTCTTCGTCAAGATCAAAGAAGGCTAAGTTGAAACTGGAGAAGCGGCTACAGATAGGGCCACCATACTTAGGGTCATCTTCAGTGAACTCATTGCAACGAGCGATGTGTAGCACTTCGACCTTCTCCTCATCCGGCATCTCCTGATCGTTCTCCCTTGGCTTTCCCAGTTCCGATATGTACAACCCGTCTATAAAATTCTTCCTAAACAAAGAAATCTCACAATAAGCGTCATCTACAGAGTCGCTGCCACAAGTACCCCGGTCTTGACTTGCACTGACAGATCGAGCTGTAATACAAAGAATAATTTGATTTTAATTTGTGACAACCAGAAAATACGCAAAAGATATATCAGGAAATTACAAAGAAAACACATGGTAATCGCGGATTGTACCTTTACGCTCTTTCCCAGGGTCGAAGAAGCTAGGAGGGATGATGCTACGTCCCTCTGGGTTGCTTTCGGCCAGGTGCTCACGGCAAATGCCTAGAACTAGCACTGCCTTCTCCTCCCACGAGAGCTTCATGTCCGGATCCCACTTCCGCTTCGGCTTACGCAGACGCTCCGGCACAGGGAGTGGCAGCCCCTCCGCCACGCTTTCGATCTCCGTAGCACACTGGTCGTCACCGTCCCGCATCTTGCAAGCACAACCGAGGACTCTTTTGACACAAGAAAGCACAAACGAGACTGAGGAACAAGGAAACACAAACTAAAGTATGAGAATACTTTCGATGCTCGAACACATCGAATCAGAAACGGAGAAGAGCGTACCGTGATCCACAGAGGTACAGATGCTGTCGCCTGTTCAGAAAGCCGGCACCGTCGCCGCTCAGTCGATACTAGCTAGGGTTTCCCGCCGCCGCCCAGTAGAATCTAGGGTTTCCCGCGGATTGGGGAAATGGGATCGAGCTTCGCGGTGCTCTATTTCTGGGCCACGGGAAGCAATAGTCCGATTGTTAGCTGGAGTTGCTCTTAGCGACGGGAAGCAATAGTCCGATTGTTTCTGGGCCACCCATAATCGGCTGCGCTGTACCCAAGACGGGGCCTGCTTTATTTTTTTGGAGAAAGACGAGGCCTGCTATACATCTCTTGGCCTAGTGGGCGGCTTTAGGCCCATTTAAGTGTGTTTTCGGCCCAAATATGCGTTTCGTCAGAATCTTTCAGCATCAATTTCGGCCTGTAGCCTAGCGGTTACAAGAGTCTCAGTAGCACCTCAGGTCCTGGGTTCGACTCCCCGTGGGAGCGAATTTTCTAGGATTTAACGGCATTATGCTTTCAGTGGTAAGCGACGCTCCCGTCGACAGCGAGGCGCCAATGGTGACTTCGTCAATATCTAGGATGTGCCGGCACAATCTTCGAAGATGCTCATAGGGGTAGGGTTTGCGTACGTGTGTTCATAGGGATGAGTGTGCGTGCGTTGTGGGCGTCTGAGTTGTACTCTGTACTAAAAAAAAAAATCAATTTCGTCAGATTTAATGTGGTTTTTAAAGAATCTTACAACTAGCAAAAATGCCCGTGCGTTGCCACGGACTGTTCAAATTAAAAACTCTCGATATTGTTTTCATAATAAAATTGTTAATGTTACTCATATTACTATATTATATTTGTTTTAAACTTTATGATTGCATGAGTCTTTTGGCTCCAAGATATGAATCATGGATCGGAATACAGGCAGGTTTTGATTAATGAATTAAGTGGGCATTTGAAACAACATTAATATATAAAGCATTGTAACACCTACAAACGCTATAAATGGCAATCATATAATTCTAACATGTATCACTCCTTGTCCCATTAGTGTCACAGTCATCTAACATGATTTCATCTAGAGGAACAATCAATGATATAAGGCAAATTTGTCTGGGACACACTGAGAAAGCGTGGCATTACCCACGACACACTGTCAAAGTTGATTTCGTCCGAGACACACTACGATTCTCTGACAATTGTTTGTGACACACTTTTAATCATTTAACAATTAATTTCAACTTTTTTATCTCAATAGTTAGAATACATTAGGACTTGAAACTTCACATAAATATACATTATGACATTGTCTGTCATTAAAAAGTGGATCTAGATTTTTTTTTGATTCTTTGCATGGTTTGCTCGACACATTAAATATTAAAGCAATGAACTAACGATACCAGAATTGAAAAAAAAATCTAGCTCTCTTTTTTAATGATAGACAATGCAATAATGTATATTTGTGCCAAGTTTCAAGTTCTAATGTATTTTAAGTATTGAGATAAAAAAGTTAAAATTAATTGTTAAACGGTTTAAAGTGTGTCACAGACAATTGTCAGAGAATCGTAGTGTGTCTCATACAAAATAGACTTTGACAGTGTGTCGTGGGTAATGCCACGATTTTTTAGTGTGCTCCGGACAAATTTGCCATGATATAAAGGCACAATCTAATTCCGTTGCCATAGATTTTATAACACAATATACAGGTACATGACATGGATTTAACACTTCTGAATCAACAAAAAATATTGATTCTCTTGATGATTATACAGTCACAGAGAAAATCTAAGTGAAGAACATTTAACATACTTGTATCCTAATAGAAAAAAAAACAGACCTCACCACTCAATATATTTATCAAACTTACGGATTTGCTCGCAATAGTCAGTGACAACACAAAGGTGTTTCTGACAATATTTACACTTTGGCAATGCTAATTTGATATTGAGCCGTAGGCTCTGTGTTACGTTGATTGGATGTGATCTATTGTACATTGATTGACATCAGGTGCCGTCCGTAGGTGGTAGCGATCTCCTGCACCAAAACTGCAAATGAGTCTCTAACTTCTGCTGAAACCAGACAGCGCTGCACAATTGTATTGATCACTGGAAAGTCTGAAACACTTGCTTGCCTTGACGTCCAGACTGACGCTGCACAATTGTATTGATCAAAGTCTGAAACACTTGCTTGGCTTGACGTCTCCATCTTTGCACACAACGCAGTGCGACATCACCGTGCTTCCACCGCCCAAAACCCATCCGACCTCCGCACAGGAACTTGCAGTTTCCGATAGCGTCGAAGCAGTGTCACCAATCCATCCACGTCTCTCGACAGCTTGCTCGGTAAATTAAGAACACCCCCCCCCCCCCCCCCCAAAAAAAAAATTGAGATTCCAAAGACAATTTGAGGAACTAAAAAATATGCTGGGATCAAATCTATCATGTAGAGAGCATGACAGAGGAAACTGAATTGAGTAAAGATATGGAAGTGTTGAATCGTCGCCTTGGGACATATGTTTACTTCGATATTCCCTGTTTTCCACCTGCACACTAACAACTAAAGATACATGTGGAAATAGGTTATTTATAAATAAAATGCAAGTAAGGAGTGCCAATTCTTCCTTATTCATTGAGCTATGTGACGGTCGAAATTGTGATATAACGACTATCAACAGCAGGCCATCCAAGTTTCTTGGCAAGCTCGGCAGCGATGTTATCTGTTTTGTCATCGACGCTGATTCGGCCGGATCCCTCGTTTCCTCGTCTAGATCAACGTAAGGGTGATGGTCCTTGACCCGAGCCAGGCCTTCGACGGTGACGGTTTTAGCAACATTGTGCACGACGCCTTTGATCTCGTGGCTAAGCCATCTCACCTGGGAACGGACCCACGCCAAGAGTCCCCGTGTGTCTTTGTCATCGATTATCTCAAAGTATAAGGCCACAGGCATTAGTTAAGGATCAAAAAGAAATACCTTTTTAAATTAGTTGGCTAAAAAATTAGCTAGCTAATATTTTAGTTGGCTAAAATTAGCTGGCTAAAGGATCCAAGCAGAGTCTTAGTCACCTCAAACCTCCTAAAAGTGACTAAACATATACCAGAGAAATTTGTCAGAGATCCAAATATATACCTTCTAAACATCAGCTGGCTAACGGATCCAAGTAGGGCCTTCAACCGGTTTTGACCTCAGGCTCAGGCGCACCATTTAGACACACACACACACACACACACACACATATATATATATATATATATATATATATATATATATATATGCCAGCGCTATTTGGTACCCAGGGTACTGAATAGCTTATTCAGTACCCAAGCCACACCAGCGCACCAGCCAAACCAGGCGCAGGCGCGCATGAGTAGGGGTGAAAACGGATCGAATACGGGCGGATAGTACTCATCCTGTATCCTATCCTATATTTTTTACTCGGATCCGGAGTCGGAGCGGATAGTCCCGAGTAATTATTTCTGCATCCCATACCCCGGCCCATATTTTTTGTTCGGATTCGGAGTCGGACACGGATATTATCATGAAGTTTGCAAGGATGAATAATCAAAAGCTGGAGAAACAATTAGAGTAAAGAAGGACATACTAACCATTGATATGCATGATGAAGAGCAAGTTGACTCTTAGTTACGTTAATCTCTTGATTTTACACCATATTATTAGGTGTATAATCGTTATAAACTTACTCATATCACATGATACTCGGATTCGGGACGGATATCACTCGTCCCATATCCTATCCCGCAATTATTTTTCGGACTCGAATTCGGGCACGGATAGTGTCGGGTAATTATTGATGCATCCTGTATTTGCCCATATTAATTTTTTTCGGATTCGGCAATCGGTCGGGCGGATATTATCCGTCCCGTTTTCACCCCTACGCATGAGCACCAAGGCCGCTGGCGGCATTACACCACACCTAGACGTAATTAAGGAAAGCAAAACTACTAATTTATTTGCCAGCTTGCCATGCGGTCCAGCGCTACACCTAGTATCTACGTGTTCTTTTTTTCCTTTATGCAATATAAAAGATCACTCTTTGATCCAATTTGCAAACCGTTTTCACCAATGGATTAGTAACATTTTTGTGCACGTAACACAGAACCCAACATGAATATGTTTCAAAACAAAAATTATTGCAACTGTGCTGTGAGGAATTTACAGTTTAGATACAAGAATTTCGCAACTCCAGATTCAGGGCACAAAGATGCACCTATAAAAGCTTATTCCCATGATCATAAAAATGTACTTCTTTGATGCTAAAACTTCCATCAGGGCAATAAACCAGCAAGGCATAGAAACTCAGATGTGTGATTGTAAAAAGGTATTTCTAATCCTATGGACGCATGCAATCCAAATCGAAGCATATTTGTACTATTCATGCATGCAAAATAAACTCTTAGATCCAATTTGCAAAACTCTTTCGCCAATGGATTACTAGCATTTTGGTGCAGAAAATAAGACCCAACACATGAGTATATTTAGTGAACATATATTATTAGAATCAATTAGTGTGGACTTTAAAATTTGGATACAGGCATTTTACAGCTTGAGATTCATGATCGGATAGCTCATTGGTGGACAAACACATGTACATATAAAAACCTACCACATTATTCTAAAGATATACTTCTCTAATGCCAAAACTTCCATGAGTGGCCTCACAAACACCTAAGACTATAAAATATATAAAGTCATTCACCAGTTTTTATGGTTGTGGAGATAACTCAAGAGACTAACTCGGCCAGAAAAATGTATTCATGTACAACACATGCATTTTATGCTCATGATTATGAGTTTTTATGATTTTGGAGATAAGTATTTGCAATTTGAGTACCAAAAAAATGTTGAGAGCATAAATGCCAACAGGTTAAGTCATAAAGATTAGTAAATTTAAGGCATAAAAACTTGTTATTCAAAATAAGAAATTTTGGAGACGGTAAGTCGTAAAAACACGAGTTACAAGCATGCCTATCAGAAGGTCTAAATCATAAAAACTTGCATAAATATTACTTTATGAACACCTAGGCCATAAAAAGTTGCAAGGTTGGATGTCTGCGTCAGCATGTGTGTCAAGATCGACTATCATAGTCTCTAATACTACTTGTAAATGCATCGTCCTTGCCAAGTTTGGGAAGGTGGTCGGCAAAGTTCCACAACAAGGAACATAACCATTTCATTTGCTTCAAAGTGACACATTTTATAATTATATAGGGAGTCATCATGAATGTTATCTTGTGAAGCCTCAATGATTGTATGTGTTTTTTATTTATATCATGTCTACATGAGATGTATAAAACCATAAATTCACTGACGTGAAAACATATGGGGTTAGCATGGTTGGAGCATATAACTAATATTGTGAAATAATCATGTGTAAGTAATTAAAATGTCATTTTTTGATTTAAAACTAGTGATTTCAGATCATAAATTTCTCATATTTTAGTTATATAAACATCCATTAAGAGTATAATGCTTAACACGTTTCATTGAGAAAGGCTAGTACGACTTGACTAGTATGTTGGTCATAGACTAGTTTGGACATATGCAACATAACAATTTTATGATTATGGGTTCATGGACCCATAAAAACCTTTTCGTGTAAATGTAAAATAGTACTAGTTTTACGGACACAACCTTTGTTAGTAAAAAATTATCAGACAACCATAAAGGTTTTCTACTCTCGTGAGTTAATAGGCAGGTGCCTGAACATAAGATTTACGCTTGCTCAAGTCAAGGTTGTTATGGTTAAACAATGACTGCAAGGTAATGAATGTTTAGTCTCCAAAGATAAAATTTTACGGTTAAAACTAATAATATTTTATTGTCACAAGAGAATATTTTTATGTGCCTATAAACTCAAACCGCAAAATTATTTATGTTAATAGTTTCCTAGCAAATACTTCAAACACAATCATAAATACTTTCAAACGCGGTCTGGTAAGGAGAAACTTTGTCCGTCCCACTAGTCCTTGTTTTTGTTTGTAAGTATTTCTAATCGAAACAATAAAAAATATTCATTTGATGTCCTTCACGATTAGACTTCAAACAGACTACAGGCACATGTTTCACAGGTGTTGAATCATAAATATTAGTAAGGTTCAACTTAAAAATCATTACTCGGATTCATAAATTTCTGGGTTTCAACACATGCTTTATTATAGTGATAGGTCGCAAGAGATACATTAGAGAGAGTTGTGTATTGAGACATAAAACAAGCGTTTAGAACCATAAATAAATATGCAGTGTTAGAACCATAAAACTATTGATGTAAAATCATAAGGTATGAATATGTGTCCATTGGTCGGCCATGGATTATATCAGACTGGTTCCCCTGCTATACTTTCACCAAATCAAACGACAGATTACATCATATATCATACATCAGATCAACTACTAAAATCTTCTGAAATGATGACCCGCCACTCGCTGCAATGAGCGTGTTGATATAGCAGTTTGGTGTAGAAGAGATCAAGGCCTGTTGAAGAGATCAAGGCCTGTTGATCAATCCAGAACCTGCTCCTCCCTGTGTTGTCTCCGCTGCTTTTCAACATGCTGCCGGGAAACAAAAAGAAAAAACAGGGGACCTTGATCAGGGCTGCAGGGAAACAAAAGGAACTTTAAACAGAAAATACAATGCATTATATAATCAGGAATCCGTGCTTACTGAAGGAAGCAGATCCTCGGGGTTGTACCAGACAACGTCGCTCCTCCATGGCAGACCAGCAACCTCCAGGGCGGCATGGCAAAGGGACAAGAACAGGAGGCGCGTCTCCATTAATCGGCATCGTCGGAGCCACACATGCATTATCGCTGATGCATGGTGCATGTCAGAGTCTTTATATGGGTTGTTGTTTGAGACGGAAGGAGGAAATAGAGGAATAATTAAGGGAAGAAAATAATGCTGCCGGTAATCAGTTTCTATTAGTTACGTAGTGAATTTTTGGTAATGAAATTAATGCTCGGTCTTGGGTGGCCGGTTCATGTGGCTGGGTCGCATGGTAATTTTTTGTATTGAAATTAATCCTACAACTAAGGAGTCATTATTGGGAAATAAATCGGGTGTGGGTTGTACCTGGTTGCATGTGTGTGGGTGGCTCGGTGGTGTGGCCTGGGTACTGAATAGCTATTCAGTACCCAGGGTACAATATAGAGGTTCTATATATATATATATATATATATATATATATATATATATATATACGGCAGCGCTAATTGGCGCGCTGCTGCCTTATTCAGCGCGCTGGCCAGTCCCTCCACCAACGGGTCAGACCAACCTCCGCGAGCCGTTTATCTCAGGTGTGCGAGTCGTATATCAACACTTTCGAGTCGTATATCAGCACATTCGAGATCGTATATCATGGACATCAGTAAGTCACCCATGTGAGATGTCACTTTCAGTGTCAGGTGTGTCAGATGTGTCATGATGTCGACATTTTTGGACCGTTGGACACTAGTACCCATATACACTTGTGAATGAATTGATATACTCTTCATTTAAATTTGAATCTTGATAGGATTGTTAATAAAAAAATTGTTTTGGTCAGATTTTAATATACGGATATCTATCTTTATGATTGTTTACTCCCGAAAAAATTACGATAGGAAGGATATACTCTTCAGCCAAGCGCAATATACCATAGACTCGTGAATGTTGTGATATACTCCTTGGACAAGCACAATAAACTCTTACGATTCCAATGATATACTCTTGGGCCAAAGACAAAATACATCTATGAATGTAGTCATATGTTCATGAATACATTCCAGGGTATATAGATATACCATTATGAACCATATACAATGATAAACATAGTGACATACTCTTTGGGCAATTTGCATACATAGTGATATAGCTCAGTGTTTTCAACCGTATATGCACTCCAAAACATAATGATATACTATTTGAGCAATTTTAGTATACTACAAAATACATATACAATTCAAGAGCATAATATATACTCTTCACAGTAAAAAAAAAAAAAGAGAGCCTTGGCCTCATCCGCTTGCCGTAGTACCTCGGCTTTGATGCATCGGCTTTTCCTCCACTGAGCATCAAACAAGTAAAAAAAAAAAACTTTGACCATCCGTGCTAGCCTCGTGCTAGCATTCTCTACCGAGCATCAGAAAGGGGAAATCACCTATACAAACACAAGACCTGCAAGAGGCTTTTTTTTGGGTTTTGAAGATGGGAGTGGATAAGCCCATGGACACAGCAACGCTGCTGCTAGCTTCGTGCATCTGGATAAGCTCCAAAGCATCACTTTCCTCCAGACCATCAAAAAATAAGTAACAAAAAAATCGGCATTCCATCGCCTGCAGCAATGCCGCTTCTAGCAACTCGTACAGGGCCCAAGAAAGCAACAGCAAGGAGACTAGAACTTGCGGCAGCTTCACGACGCAGTACAGAGAAGGGGAAAAAAGAAGATAAATAACCGGAAAATCAGATCCACCGATGAGGCAAAAAGAAAAAAAAAGAAAAAAAACAAATCCTCCTTTCCTTGCTGCCACTCCAGATCTGCAAGATGGTGTCGTCGTTCTCTCCAGGGACTCCATTTGCAGCGTGCCCGCATGTGACGGGGCCGAGCGGCAACAGGGATGCGCGACGGAGTAGTGCCAGGGATCTCGCAACGGACGAGCAGTCGCGTCCCCGCTGCCGCCTTGTCTCGCGGGAGGAGCTGCGTCACGCCGCCTCCTCCCCACGCGCGAGCTACAGTCGCATCCGGGACCGAGCGTCGTGGATCTGCTCGAGGAAGTAGCCGCATCCCGCCGTAGCCTCGCCGCGCGCAAGACCCGCCACGGCGTCTCACGCATGGAGCACCACTCAGCAACGCATGCGCAGCCAACGGGGACGAGCAACAGTTGCTCGACATCCACATGAGCAGCTGGGGCTCGACGTCCGGCGAGTAGGGTCGCCGGCGCCGTCAGGCCGCCGAGATCCAGATGTGGATGGCTTCTCGTGGTGGTAGGAGGAGAGGAGAGAGAACGTGCTGTTGAAAATGAGGATGAGGAGAGAGAAAATAGAGGAGTCGGTCATTTTTATAGTACTAATTTTAATATACTATTCAGAGTCAATTAGTATACAATCTGATACTACCGCAGAGTGTCCAATATACTACGCGGGCTGAGTTGGTTAGGCTGGACTAAACTGGTCAGCGCGCTGAATATTATTCAGAGCGCTGGGCTCTAAATAGAGAAGAGGTATATATATATATATATATATATATATATATATATATATATATATATATATATATATATATATATATATATATATATTCGTAGCGCAGGGCTCTGAATAGTGTGTGTGTGTATATATATATATATATATATATATATATATATATATATATATATATATATATATATATATATATATATATATATAAGTACTATACTACACCTAGGGTGTAGAATAAGTTATTCTACACCTAGACACAAACCAACCCAGCCAGCCCAGCCAACCAACCATATCCGGTCCGACCGAGCCAGCCCAGCCAACCCAACCGCGCGCCGCGCGCACGCGCGCGTCCCCGTTACCGGGCCCGCATCCTATATCGGGCTGAACCCGCTAACCCGCGCCCGCTTCCGGCATCGTATAAAAAGCGCCGCACCCGCTTCGTTCCCTTTTTTCCGGCGCTTCGCTTCCACTTTCTTCCCCACTCCCCAACGGTGCGGTTACTGTAGCAGCACCGCGCGGAGCGCCGCGGCGGTTTCGGGGGCTCCGGCGAGTGGGAGCGGAGTGAGCACGGCGGTGCGGGTGTGCGGCGTGCGGATTCGAGGCGGGGGCGTGCATCGGGGTTCGGCTTCACCAAACCCTAACATCCTCCGCGGTCGGTGAGGCGAGGCTGGCGGAGCGGGGAGTCGGCGACGGCGGCGGAGCGCGTCCCCGACCATCCTCGGCGACCTAGGGTGCGAGGTCGCGCCTCGGTGTTCGGATTCATCCGAACCCTAGGTTGCGGCGGAGCGAGCGGAGCGGGCGGAGCGGGCGTCGCAGTTCCTGAGGAGCGGCTCCTTCCCCTTCTTCTCGACCGTACGTCGGCCAATGCAGCGCATCCTCGGCGGCTTCCCCTTCTTCCTCGTCTACGGCGGCTTCTAGAGGTCGTGCTCTGGCTTCTCCTTCCCCAACTACGGCGGGTGCTTTAGCGCGTCTTCAAATCTACCCCGTGAATGTGAAATCCTCCTCCCTCATTCTCCAAATCGTACAATGCCTGTAATCCCCTGTCCTAACTTGCTCCGAATTTGGTTATTGGAGCAGTTATTTGTTGTTTCGTG
>CM017445.1:24266834-24360276 GCA_007726485.1 Eragrostis curvula
TATAAATATAATATATATATATATATTCAGAGCGCAGGGCTCTGAATAGTGTGTGTGTATATATATATACACACATACTATTCAGAGCCCTGCGCTCTGAATAATATTCAGCGCGCTGGTCGTTTGGTCCAACCCAACCAGCTGAGCGCGCGTCGTATATCGGACATCCGGCAGTAGTATATGAAACGAGATAGGCTCGGGTTGTATATTGATGGACTGCAAGTGGTATATTAAGATGACCACTATAAAAATGACCGAATGCTCAGTTTCTCTCTCCTCATCCTCATTTTGCACCGTCCACTCTCTCTCCTCATCCTCTCTCTCTCACCCGCGTCAGGATCCAGATCTCGGCGGCGGGACGGCGACGAGCCCCTGCTCCGCATCGCACTTCATGGTGGCCCGGCCATCTCCTGATTGGATCTGCGAGCCTCCTCACCATCTCTCCATGGATCCAGCAGCGAAAAGGGAAGATAGGCGCAGGTAAGCTATGGATCTGGAAGCTCGTGCACTCATGCTGCTATTTTCTTTCAAATTTAGGGATCAATCGATGGTTTTTCTGCACAAAAAATTGATTCCGAGGTTGATTTGGTTTTGTTTTGGCTCACCTTCGTGTGCAGATGCTCCAGGATAGCAAAAAGGACGCGCTGCCGCAACTGAATGAAGGCTAGCTATGCTCGTGGGATGAGGCGGCGGCGGGGACGCGGACGCGGCTGCTCGCGCGCACGGCGAGGCGGGGGCCGAGCCGCTCGCACACGGCGAGGCGCGACTGCTGCTGACGGCTAGATCTGTTGGGGCGCATGGCTGCAGGCTGCTCGTCCTGGCTCATCCCGTTACCGGCCGCATCTCGATGTGCTAAGCAACGCCGCATCTCCAGACGAGCTCCACGACGTCCACAGGTGACAGCGGCTCCCTAGATCCATCGAAAAAATTATTTTTTTCCCCGACGAGCCGATCCAGATGCAACCTGTACTGCTTGTACATGCGCATGATTTCTTTTGGATTTCTGTTAATTGCAAATGCTGCAAAGGTGCTCGGTGGCTTGGATTTGCTGGTAGAGCCAGCATGCAGATTGATGTATATTTCTTTCTCTCCTTTTTTCCCCTCTGTTGTTTCTTCTCCAGATGCATGAACCAAGATAGAAGCATCGTGTTATTTTTCTCCAGCTGCTGTACGACACTTGCTTTTCCTCTTCTCGCAAGAGGAATGCCGGTTATGCTTCAAAGGGGATTTTGTTTTTCCTTTTTCTTTTTTGTTTTGCTAATGCTCTGTGGAGGAACCGAGGAAGGCTGATGCTTGAAGCTGACCCAAAATCATCCCAATTTTCCCCCTTTTCTACCGATTTTATGCCTGAGAGAGTTTCGTTTTCTTGTTGGCCTGCAGCTCACGGATCTTGCACGAGTGAAGCTCATGGGACACGGCAGCTCGTGCGAAGCGAGGCGGCGGATCTTGCACTAACCGAGGAGTCTCTTATACCACACTAAAGTTTGGAATATACAACTGATGATCTTGTAGTAGTATATTTATGTACCACAGAGAGTATATTCATATTACATTGAAAACACTTGGCGTGTGATTTTTCTAAGATATAAAGCAGTGAAATGTCTGAATACAACAATGTAATTTGGAGTATACAAGTGATTTTTCTTGTCCTTTTAATGCTTGGAAGGAGGATGTTCTAGAGTAGTATATATATAAAAAAAATGCATGTATACAACAATGTAGTTTGTAGTATACAATCTGTTTTTCTTGTCCGTTTTATGCTTGGACGAAGAAGGCAGATGTTCCAAAAATAATGCATGAATACAACAATATAGTTTGGAGTATACAACTGTCTTGCCAAGGAGGTTATTCTCAAGATTAGTATATCTATGTACCACAAATCGTATATTCATATTATACTAAAAAAATATATCTGCAGTTCAAAGTCTGACAAAAAAAATATCTATGATTCAAATTTGTCCGATGGTATATCAATATATTCGCAAGAGTATATTGGACTCCAGTGTCCAACGGTATGAAAATGTCGACATCCTGACACGTCTGACACACCTGACACCGAAAGTGACATCTCACATGGGTGGCTTTCTAATCTCCATGATATACGATCTCCGAAGTGCTGATATACGACTCGGAAATGCTGATATACGACTCACAGACCTGAGATATACGACACGCGGAGGTTGGTCTGACCAACTGGTGGAGCGACTGACCAGCGCGCTGAATAAGGCCCACCGCCGATTAGTATATGGTCGGCAGACGAGTAGTATTTATGAAATCACACCCCTCTACCCCACACAAGAGTATATTGGACTGTAGTGGAAAATGTCAACACTCACCTGACACCGAAAGTGACACATCTGACACTGAAAGTGACATATCACATGGGTGGCCTTCGGATCCCCACGATATACTATCTCTAAAGTGAAGATATACTACCCGATGACCAGAGATATACTACTCTGACGCAAGGCTGACAGAGTTGGTCAGTGGGCTGGCCAGCGCGCTGAATAAGGCAGTAGCGCGCTGCGCGCCAATTAGCGTTGTCATATATATATATATATATATATATATATATATATATATATATATATATATATATATATATATATAGGGACCCTATATAACTTCCTGGGTGTGAAATAATATTTCACACCCCAGCCAGCCAACCCAGCCATATCACACCCAACCAACCAGGCCGAACCAGCAACCCAGTCAAATAATTAACCGCCTCATGTCCCACCATAATTATGGGGATTTATTTGGAATTGTAAAGGCTGGCGTGTGGAAGTTTATTTCCTTTTATCACGTTGTCATATTCCTCATTAATTCTTCCATAATCACTTTGTCTCTCTCCTCAACTATTTATAGCTGCGGCTAGGCACCAAATTCTGCCATTTCCTTTTCCTCACTGCCACCGTGCTTATTTTTCCAATATGCCGTTTTGATGGTTTTTGGATTCTGTGACAGCAGCGTTGAGGAGAACTAGGACCCTGTGATGGCAGCGACAAGAAATTTGCAGAAAGCTCCTAATTGATGAATCACACCTCGTCACGGATGGAACTCACGATGAGACCACCACCAAAACTAGGTACGGGGCTCCGTACCTGCTATTTTCCCCATCGCCATCGTTCTCATTTTGCCTGTGCACTTTTTCTGATGGGTTTTTGATTTTGTGCGCAAGAGCGTGGACGGGGACGAGGAGCATCATGCTGGCGTTTCTGCGATGCACGACATGCCATGCGGGTGCCGACGTGATCGATGACGTGACAGTGCAGCCTCGACTACTCGACAGCCCCGTGCTCATCCCACCTTCCTCCGATGCAAGCGTAGGCATGTGTGTCGCAGAACATATAACTGCTGTTTTGGTGTTACCCGGCCTCCCAGTTTCACCGCCAAAGGCCATCAAGATCCAGTCTGCCCTTCGCCCTCAGTTGGATTCAACTTCCTCGTCCACCACAATGCGCAAGCACAAGACGATGGTGAATTCAAAATCCGTCGGTCCTCCAGGGTCTGCCGCATAGCCTAATAATGCGATACTGTAAACCACATGTTGTAAATCGTGCTTAACTATATATATAGAAAATTGCATTGGTTTTTACAGTTGAAACAATTGTATTCAAATTGCAAGTCGTGAAATATGATTAATATGGTTGCCAGTTGTCACTGACAAAAACTAGGCTCAAGCTTCCAATTTGCAGATAGCGTTCACACAGAATGTTTCAAGGTTTGTGAAGTCACAAAATGTTCTCGCCATGAACTTAATTAAATCATAAATACCAATCAGAGTTAATCGTAATAGTCTTTCCAGTCAAATGACCTTTTTTTTTATTCTAGAAGGATTCATATCCTCGTGATGGGGTTGTCAACTAATGTTACATTTCCAGGGCTAAGAATGTAAAAATCTTTCATTGGAATTATAAAAAGTTCAGATGTTGCGAGGTTACTCCTTTTGGATTCAGTTTTATCACTCCGCATATTTTTAATTAGTTTCCAAATATTTATCCCTTGTTACAAATGCAACCTTGTTAATGCACGTGTTGATTGCAGATGTCTATGTCAAGGCACCACAAAATAGTTGTTAAAAATTGAGGTGTTGTCTGGCCAGGTTTCAAATATTCAACCATAAAAACATATTCAACCGACAATAAATTTGATTCCTTTTTACACTCAGGCACTTGTATCTCCACTTGTAACAGTAATTTGTTTTCAACTGTGATTAACTATTTACGATTAAAGGTTATGACCATACAACATATAAGTATTTTATGATTACATGATAACCATTTTATGATCTAAACGTGACCGAGATAAAATCAAAATGCAAGGCAACTCAGAAACAAAATTGGATGTGTTGGTGTATGATGGAATCAAGGCTTTCAAGGTTTAACCTACTGCCACTGGTAGTAGTGTTCCTTTTTTTTTTTTGCACGTACAATAGATTGTTCATTTTACTTGTATGGCAATGGAATGAATGTAATACTCGGATTTTATGATTTTCTATTGTTTTTGTGCTTGGGGTGCCATTATTTATAGGAAGAAGTCCATTTTACTACCCTCAAGTATCCATGTAGTTCACTTAACCCCCTAAACTATTTTTTAGTCTGATTTACTACCCCGAACTATCTAGATTGGTTCAGTTCACCCCCTCGTGAATTTTTTCTTTTTCGTTTCTCTTTGTATGGGTTATATTTGAAGCTCAAATTTTGTAGGATGGTAGATGACATCATCCTCTATGCTAGAAAAATTATTCCAGATTTTCAGAAATATTTTCTTGCATTGTTCTATCTTAAATGTTGAATTTGTATTGCACACTTTTCACATAAAAAAAATTGAAAAAAAATCTTTAAATATTTTTCTAACGAGAGTAATGTTTTAACCTACAATCTCACAAAAGTTTACGCTTAAATATGAAGCTTAGCTAGAGATACAAAAAGGAAAAATTTCATGAGGGAGTGAATTGAACTAATCTAAATAGTTAGAGGGAGTAAAATTGACCAAAAATTAGTTTAGGGGGTTAAGTAAACTATATGGATACTTGAGGGTAGTAAAATGAACTTCTTCCTTATTTATAAATAAAATGTATTTGTTACTGAGATCGAACAATATAAATCATGAATTTTTTGTTGTGAGGTTTTTATACTCGCAAAAGATTATTTGAAAATGGGGTAGCTTAAGTGAACATGCATATTTTTTATATTCCTTTTTCAATTACATTCATGCATTTCTTTGGAACAGAGCATTTTGTGGATGCAAAATTGTAGAAGTATAATAATGCAATCCGTGAAGTCACAAAGTGTACCATTTTTCTTTAATACACACGTCTCAAAATAGAGTGTGTCAGTGATTTCTATTCACAAGAAGTGTAAAATTATAGCAGATATTTCAAGATTGTTTGCAAAAAGAATTTATGGGATAGGATTTTTACACTTGCAGACAGGTTTTACTACCATGAAGCCTGAGATTTTGTGGTCACAATAAATTTTATGAATGATCATGTTCGATTCATATGTTTGTACCAATATTTATGAGATTTTTTGGCAAAATAGAGTAAGCCAGTGATTTCTATTAACAACTGTAAAATCTTATAATGCAATAGAAAATAGCTTGATTGTTCGGAGGAACCTTATAGCAAATATTTCAAGATTTTTGGCAAAACGAATTTGTGGAATAGGATTTTGACACTTTGTTGGTATTTCTTAACGTCACAGATAAATCCGCAAGCGTACGGAGAATACCGTTGTAGCACTTCACCCGTGAGTATTCAAGGGTATCGTTATTTATATTATCCCAAGGGAACGGAGTGGAATTATCTACTAGTCTAGCTGGTCCAAGGACACGAGGAAGGATGGTAGGTATGGGTAGAGAGGATTCCTATGGATGAAGTTCTATCTGGAACAAGGAAGAGTAGACACAGCAGGGCTGTCACCACCTACCGGCAAACTCCCCTACTAGGACACGTGACACTAGGGCTATTAAGTCCCTAGGCCAGTCCTAGGGTCACGTGACAACAAGGCAATTAAGTCCTCGCTGCCAGACCGATTCCAAGAAGTCAATTCCCTAGAACAGAAAGGACTAAGCACAGCAGGGCTGTCACCACCTACTGGCGACCCTCTCCTAGGACATGTGACACCAGGGCTATTAAGTCCCTATGCCAGTCCCAAGGTCACGTGACAGCAAGGCAATCAAGTCCTCCCTGCCAGACCTATTCTAGTTCACAAGACTAAAGATAAATTCTGCCTCTAAATGCTTACTTGAATAGAACGATGATCATGCAAGCAAGTAAAGGAAGAACTTATACTAGAATAGAAACATACAATCCAAAAGGAGATCGAGAGTACTTACTTGTAATGAAGATAAACGACGAACGCACGATGAACGAATGACGAACGAACGATGAACGAAGAACGAACGACGAACGAACGATGAACGAACGAAGAACACTTCACTATAAATAAGTATCCCCCAAGATACAAGATTTGGGCCAAGTCCTCACAAAGGGAGAACTACCCTTCTCTCCTACCCTACTCTCTCCCTACTCTACTAGTGTACAAATGGCTCTAGGCCCTTGGGAGTGGAATGAGGCTCTCCTTCTTGTCTCTTCTTGAGGGGAGGGGGTACCCCTCTATTTATAGTCTTGAGTAGGTCGGTTTGGGGGCCTCCACCGCCTCAATGCACCGCCTCAACGCATTAAATGCAGGCAGAACCGACATCAGGAAGGCGGTGGCGACCAGCCAGAGAAAGATGGGCCAGATTGGCCACTGTAGCAGGTCGGCCGACCTCACTGTAGCAGGTCGGCCGACCCCCCCTTGGCCCATTTGGCCTTGGGTTTTGGCCGAGGGGTCCTCCTTGATGTCTTGTTCAATGATCTTCGTGCATTGGCCCAAGTTGGTTGAGTTTTGTATGACTTTTGATCCATATCTTGTTGGGCTGCCTGTGCTGATTTTCTCGGAGTGATGTGTTGTGGCCTTCTTGATGTGAATTCCCTCCTTTTGATATGAAATGTACCTGCACTCACAAATTCACCAACACTCGTGGAAATCGTTAGTAATAAACTCCTACCACTATGTTTGGTGTTCATTTTATTTCTTTTATGCAGGTAATTGACGGTCAAAAGTGGTACTTAAGGGCCGTCAAGAACACCCCCACACTTGAGCCTTTGCTCGTCCTCGAGTGAAGGTGGAAGATTAAGATAAAGCATGACTTCCTATGGTATGATGCTAGCATACAAGTTATTCCAAGCCATACCTGTACCCGTGAACTTCTGATGTGTCTACCATGTCATCTTGGGCGGTTGAGGAATGGAACGGTCTTGATTCAAGTCATCATAACTCCCTCTGCTGAGTAACTTGGGTTTTTGATAGATTTTCAAAGTAAAAACATAGCTCATACTCCTCAAATGATCACTCTCAAATCGCTCAATGTGTATGGTTCCTCACCAAGGCATTGGATTTGCCTCTTTTCATCCTACTTCTACAAAAGGCTTTATGTGGAGCTTGGTAGGGAATGAAAGAGAGGCATACTTGTATCACATATTTTGCCGAACCAAAAGGGTGGATCCATGGAGAATGCAAGTCATACAACCTTGATCAAGATGTGCAAGTGTGTATGAGGGTGGTGTGGTGGAAATTGTACTCCTTTTTGCGTTCCTTCTCTCTTTGTCTTTTTGAATGTTTGAGGAGGACATGGCTATGATTCTTTCTTTCTTTCTTTCTTTCTCTCTTTTTTTTCAACATTATCCCTTCTCTTTTTTTTTTCATCATGCTCTACTTTTGTATGAGCAGGGATTATTCTTTCTTTTGCATAGCCATGTCTCCAATGATAATTAGAGAGAGAGAAAGGTAACAATACTTTTGTGGAGTACTTATTTTGGTGGATGGATGGTGGTATTGCTTAACTTCCAGTGTAGAAGTTCAGCATGTGAGGTGGAGTGTACGTGATCTTGATCAAGAGAGTATGACAAGTTTCTCACTAGGGTCACACAATTTTGATAAAGCTCAATGTAATGACAAGCAGCATATGTGTGTAGGTTTTCCAATGTAGTCAACATATGGCTTTGGTAGGAATATAAGATCATTGAGGAGTGCAAAGCTATGGATTTTTAATTTTGCAAAATAAATTCCCAAGTACTCTACACAGAAGAAGCAAGATTCCTATCATCCAACCATATCACACTCGCCAACAACTTAGATAAGCATGGGGTCCTATGATATTGGTGTTCACAAGCAACAGGTGTGCGAAGCGAGGAATAAAGAGTATGCAGGCCAACCAAACAGAAACATGCAAGCTTGTTTGAGGGATAAAAAGATTTGTTTTTATCATTGAGTTAAATTTTAGTGATTGAAGCAAAAAAAAAAAAATTATTTTAACTCAAGATCTGGAGAGTAGGGTATAGGATGCGCAAACCGTCGCCTTAGATGAAGTGGAGATTAAGAGGGGTCATGTGATTGATCTTTGTCTTCTAGTCCCGATGGCTCCACTCATTTGCGTGTTGATTGGTGCGATGCTGTGCATCGTGTTGGTGGGAGATCTCAAATGTGTGCTTGATGAAGGACAAGAGGTCTCCCCCACACTTGTTCTTGTACCTGGCGTATTTATTCAAAACAAACAAAAGAGTGTGGAAACACAAAAAGGACTCTACCGGGGTTGAAGACCGGCGAGCCTAAATTTATTGAATAAAGCAAAATAACTCAAGGCGCATGATATGTTGGAAAGGGAAATAAAAACGCCTAGTATATACAAACTATTTTTTTTTCAAGTTTATGTTTTTATCATGTAAGGCGAAAGCAGAAGGATACAAGTTGCGATACAAGTTACCTTAGTGGAGGAGGGATCCTCCCCCACACTTGTTCTTTGCCCGTAGTCCTTGATTGGTGTCGATCCCCATGATATTGATCGGGCTTTGTGCAGCGTGGCGTGATGTTGGTATGTCGTCTTTCTTCAACGCGTTGTTGAGTCGCTTGTCGGCCCTTTTCATGGCTGCACATAAGAGCGAAAACACAAGAGCAAACTCGAGAACGGGTTATGTTAGTGTAAACAATGTGGATCACCCGTCGGTTGCTGCAAAGCTTCTTGATCGCAACAAAAGAATGCAAATAAAATCAAAAGAAAAAAAAAGGGAAAATCATTTTCTTGAACTTGAGACAAATGCAATGAAAACATGGAGAAATGTGAGCAAAAATTTTGTTGAGAAGGTGCTTAAGTAAAACGAGAAATGGAGCTGAAGATTCAAGCACTCTTCCTTCAAAAAGATGAAGTCCAACTTGGCACACAACTCCCCAATGGCTATGTGATAAGAAGTCAATGGGAGTTGTGCCAAAACCCCTCCAAAATTTTGCTCAAAACATTTTCCAACAGAAGATTGTCTCAAATTCATTTTCACAAAATAGAAAACTCTTCTCTTTTTTTTTTTATGCAAATGGCAGGTGGTTTGAACAATCCCAAACAAATGTTGGGACGATTCAAACATGCAAAAATGCAAGTGCAACTTTGTAGAAAAATCCAAATATGCATGTTGATGGAGAAATCAAATATGCAAAAGAATGCAAATATGAGAGAAGCAAATATGAGATAACTACCGATTATCCTGTCGGCAAGGGCATCATCATTTTAAGTCCGATGAGCAAGACTTTCCTCCATTCTAATCCCTGCAAAGTTAGTGCCGATATGCAACCACGAGATTTGCAATGTTTGTGATAAACGAAAGCATCTACAACCAACCTAAAGAATGAGTAACAAAAGAGATAAACAAGGTGGTTGTAGGCCTCATGCGGGGTTTTGGCACTGAGGGGCGTGGGCTCTAGAGATTCATGGCATGAGCATGTTTCTTGTGGGTGTTCAAGAAAGAAGTTCTCAAGCTCATGCTTAGGATCATGTTTAACGGGCGATGACTCAAGAGAACTATCAAATGAGCATGTTTCTTGTGGGTTTTCAAGGAAGAAACTTTCATGCTCATGCAAAGGATCAAGTTCCTCTAGAGTTGATGCCTCGAGGAAGTCCATAGCCCAAGAGTTTTCCTTCTTAAGAGGTTCTTGATCACCAATAAGAATGGTGCACGGAGGGCTAGAGGGAAGAGGCTCAAGATAGAGTGATTGTGATGAGGATTGTTGGGCTAGGAATGTTTCTTCTTTTCTATCCTCATCTTGGGTGGAAAACCTCTCATCCTTATGTAGAGCAAGATCCAAAGATGCGAATGGGGATACAAACATCACTTGCTCAAATGGTTCATGATCAATATGAGGTTTTGCCAAAGGATTTTGATAGCTCGTGCTGGTGAAAGAGGCATTCTCAAGAATTTCCTTCATGTCCTCCTTGAGAAATGGTTCTTTTAGAGGATTGGGAGGAGTAGGAGGCATCTTATCCCATATGTCGTTCGAGGTTTTTCCATAGTCTTCAATAATTTCTTCCTCAAACTCATACGGGAACTCAACAGGCGTAACATGGGATGTGGACAAAGAGGGGATGGATTCGGATGTTGAGGGTTCCTCGATGCTTGACACGACTTTCTCTTGGAGGGATTCACTAAGAAGACTGACGAAGGAATTATTTTCTGTGATCTGATCCAAGATGTTTCTTCCTTCGGTCGGTGTTTTAGAAGCAAAGGAGCCTCCAGCGGCGATGTCAAGATATAGGGCGGATTTCTTGTCTAAACCCATGTAGAAATATTGCAATAGCATGGGATCGGGGATAGACAAGTCTGGGCCCGTAAGAGTTAGCGAGGAAAACCTAACCCAGGCTGCACCTATGGACTCCTTCTCATTCTTCGAGAAATTCATGATTTCTAGCCGGAGAGCAACGATTCGGGATAAGGGAAAGAAGACTGAGCAAAATTTATCTCGGAGTTTTTCCCAGTCCCCATTCATGTTTCTGACGACAATCGTGTACCATTGTTCCGCTCTCTCACGAAGGGAGAAAGGAAACAACTTCCATTTCACGGTTTCTTGTGCCATGCCTTGGATCACGACGTATGAACACACTTGCTCAAACTCTCGCAGATGGTGATATGGATTTTCTTGGTCAGTTCCAGAGAAGGATCGGTTTCTGACCATGGTTATAAAAGTGGGGTGGATCATATAGCCGGATGTGGAAATGGGTTTGGAGGATGGTGGTGGCTCAAATGACATTCCCCTTGGAGCAGAGAAGGATTGGATTGTAGGTTCTGGCTCCATGATAAA
This sequence comes from Eragrostis curvula, assembly GCA_007726485.1. Lineage (NCBI taxonomy): Eukaryota > Viridiplantae > Streptophyta > Magnoliopsida > Poales > Poaceae > Eragrostis > Eragrostis curvula. The sequence goes on from CM017445.1 coordinate 24,278,006, forward strand.
TGTTTTTGGTATTTTTCAAGGAAGGGATAGCAATGATGGATGGTGAAAGATTGATGATGGATAAGAAATAAAAGAAAAAGGATAAAAGGATACAATACGAGGACCAACTAGGTTCGAAGATAAAAAGCAACTACCGTTCCCCGGCAACGGCGCCAGAAATGCTTGTTGGTATTTCTTAACGTCACAGATAAATCCGCAAGCGTACGGAGAATACCGTTGTAGCACTTCACCCGTGAGTATTCAAGGGTATCGTTATTTATATTATCCCAAGGGAACGGAGTGGAATTATCTACTAGTCTAGCTGGTCCAAGGACACGAGGAAGGATGGTAGGTATGGGTAGAGAGGATTCCTATGGATGAAGTTCTATCTGGAACAAGGAAGAGTAGACACAGCAGGGCTGTCACCACCTACCGGCAAACTCCCCTACTAGGACACGTGACACTAGGGCTATTAAGTCCCTAGGCCAGTCCTAGGGTCACGTGACAACAAGGCAATTAAGTCCTCGCTGCCAGACCGATTCCAAGAAGTCAATTCCCTAGAACAGAAAGGACTAAGCACAGCAGGGCTGTCACCACCTACTGGCGACCCTCTCCTAGGACATGTGACACCAGGGCTATTAAGTCCCTATGCCAGTCCCAAGGTCACGTGACAGCAAGGCAATCAAGTCCTCCCTGCCAGACCTATTCTAGTTCACAAGACTAAAGATAAATTCTGCCTCTAAATGCTTACTTGAATAGAACGATGATCATGCAAGCAAGTAAAGGAAGAACTTATACTAGAATAGAAACATACAATCCAAAAGGAGATCGAGAGTACTTACTTGTAATGAAGATAAACGACGAACGCACGATGAACGAATGACGAACGAACGATGAACGAAGAACGAACGACGAACGAACGATGAACGAACGAAGAACACTTCACTATAAATAAGTATCCCCCAAGATACAAGATTTGGGCCAAGTCCTCACAAAGGGAGAACTACCCTTCTCTCCTACCCTACTCTCTCCCTACTCTACTAGTGTACAAATGGCTCTAGGCCCTTGGGAGTGGAATGAGGCTCTCCTCTTGTCTCTTCTTGAGGGGAGGGGGTACCCCTCTATTTATAGTCTTGAGTAGGTCGGTTTGGGGGCCTCCACCGCCTCAATGCACCGCCTCAACGCATTAAATGCAGGCAGAACCGACATCAGGAAGGCGGTGGCGACCAGCCAGAGAAAGATGGGCCAGATTGGCCACTGTAGCAGGTCGGCCGACCTCACTGTAGCAGGTCGGCCGACCCCCCCTTGGCCCATTTGGCCTTGGGTTTTGGCCGAGGGGTCCTCCTTGATGTCTTGTTCAATGATCTTCGTGCATTGGCCCAAGTTGGTTGAGTTTTGTATGACTTTTGATCCATATCTTGTTGGGCTGCCTGTGCTGATTTTCTCGGAGTGATGTGTTGTGGCCTTCTTGATGTGAATTCCCTCCTTTTGATATGAAATGTACCTGCACTCACAAATTCACCAACACTCGTGGAAATCGTTAGTAATAAACTCCTACCACTATGTTTGGTGTTCATTTTATTTCTTTTATGCAGGTAATTGACGATCAAAAGTGGTACTTAAGGGCCGTCAACACACTTGCATACAGGTTTTACTATCGTGAAAATTGAGCTTTTGTGCTCATCACAAATATGACAGGGAAAACAAGAGCAAAGGTCAAAGGTGCGTTACATTTTTTAATTCTGTCATTAGGAAATTAATTTTTTGCCATTCAAAAAGCTTGATCATAAATTCCAGTTCAAACTTATGAATTGCACGTGCATAATCATAAAATTTGTGATGAGCACAAAAGCTCAATTTTCACGATAGTAAAACCTGTATGCAAGTGTCAAAATCCTATTCCACAAATTCGTTTTGCCAAAAATCTTGAAATATTTGCTATAAGGTTCCTCCGAACAATCAAGCTATTTTCTATTGCATTATAAGATTTTACAGTTGTTAATAGAAATCACTGGCTTACTCTATTTTGCCAAAAAATCTCATAAATATTGGTACAAACATATGAATCGAACATGATCATTCATAAAATTTATTGTGACCACAAAATCTCAGGCTTCATTGTAGTAAAACCTGTCTGCAAGTGTAAAAATCCTATCCCATAAATTCTTTTTGCAAACAATCTTGAAATATCTGCTATAATTTTACACTTCTTGTGAATAGAAATCACTGACACACTCTATTTTGAGACGTGTGTATTAAAGAAAAATGGTACACTTTGTGACTTCACGGATTGCATTATTATACTTCTACAATTTTGCATCCACAAAATGCTCTGTTCCAAAGAAATGCATGAATGTAACTGAAAAAGGAATATAAAAAATATGCATGTTCACTTAAGCTACCCCATTTTCAAATAATCTTTTGCGAGTATAAAAACCTCACAACAAAAAATTCATGATTTATATTGTTCGATCTCAGTAACAAATACATTTTATTTATAAATAAGGAAGAAGTTCATTTTACTACCCTCAAGTATCCATATAGTTTACTTAACCCCCTAAACTAATTTTTGGTCAATTTTACTCCCTCTAACTATTTAGATTAGTTCAATTCACTCCCTCATTAAATTTTTCCTTTTTGTATCTCTAGCTAAGCTTCATATTTAAGCGTAAACTTTTGTGAGATTGTAGGTTAAAACATTACTCTTGTTAGAAAAATATTTAAAGATTTTTTTTCAATTTTTTTTATGTGAAAAGTGTGCAATACAAATTCAACATTTAAGATAGAACAATGCAAGAAAATATTTCTGAAAATCTGGAATAATTTTTCTAGGATAGAGGATGATGTCATCTACCATCCTACAAAATTTGAGCTTCAAATATAATCCATACAAAGAGAAACGAAAAAGAAAAAATCACGAGGGGGTGAACTGAACCAATCTAGATAGTTCGGGGTAGTAAATCAGACTAAAAAATAGTTTAGGGGGTTAAGTGAACTACATGGATACTTGAGGGTAGTAAAATGGACTTCTTCCTATAAATAATGGCACCCCAAGCACAAAAACAATAGAAAATCATAAAATCCGAGTATTACATTCATTCCATTGCCATACAAGTAAAATGAACAATCTATTGTACGTGCAAAAAAAAAAAAAAAGGAACACTACTACCAGTGGCAGTAGGTTAAACCTTGAAAGCCTTGATTCCATCATACACCAACACATCCAATTTTGTTTCTGAGTTGCCTTGCATTTTGATTTTATCTCGGTCACGTTTAGATCATAAAATGGTTATCATGTAATCATAAAATACTTATCTGTTGTATGGTCATAACCTTTAATCGTAAATAGTTAATCACAGTTGAAAACAAATTACTGTTACAAGTGGAGATACAAGTGCCTGAGTGTAAAAAGGAATCAAATTTATTGTCGGTTGAATATGTTTTTATGGTTGAATATTTGAAACCTGGCCAGACAACACCTCAATTTTTAACAACTATTTTGTGGTGCCTTGACATAGACATCAGCAATCAACACGTGCATTAACAAGGTTGCATTTGTAACAAGGGATAAATATTTGGAAACTAATTAAAAATATGCGGAGTGATAAAACTGAATCCAAAAGGAGTAACCTCGCAACATCTGAACTTTTTATAATTCCAATGAAAGATTTTTACATTCTTAGCCCTGGAAATGTAACATTAGTTGACAACCCCATCACGAGGATATGAATCCTTCTAGAATAAAAAAAAGGTCATTTGACTGGAAAGACTATTACGATTAACTCTGATTGGTATTTATGATTTAGTTAAGTTCATGGCGAGAACATTTTGTGACTTCACAAACCTTGAAACATTCTGTGTGAACGCTATCTGCAAATTGGAAGCTTGAGCCTGGTTTTTGTCAGTGACAACTGGCAACCATATTAATCATATTTCACGACTTGCAATTTGAATACAAGGGTTTCAACTGTAAAAACCAATGCAATTTTCTATATATATAGTTAAGCACGATTTACAACAGGTGGTTTACAGTATCGCATTATTAGGCTATGCGGCAGACCCTGGAGGACCGACGGATTTTGAATTCACCATCGTCTTGTGCTTGCGCATTGTGGTGGACGAGGAAGCTGAATCCAACTGAGGGCGAAGGGCAGACTGGATCTTGATGGCCTTTGGCGGTGAAACTGGGAGGCCGGGTAACACCAAAACAGCAGTTATATGTTCTGCGACACACATGCCTGCGCTTGCATCGGAGGAAGGTGGGATGAGCACGGGGCTGTCGAGTAGTCGAGGCTGCACTGTCGCGTCATCGATCACGTCGGCACCCGCATGGCATGTCGTGCATCGCAGAAACGCCAGCATGATGCTCCTCGTCCCCGTCCACGCTCTTGCGCACAAAATAAAAAACCCATCAGAAAAAGTGCACAGGCAAAATGAGAACGATGGCGATGGGGAAAATAGCAGGTACGGAGCCCCGTACCTAGTTTTGGTGGTGGTCTCATCGTGAGTTCCATCCGTGACGAGGTGTGATTCATCAATTAGGAGCTTTCTGCAAATTTCTTGTCGCTGCCATCACAGGGTCCTAGTTCTCCTCAACGCTGCTGTCACAGAATCCAAAAACCATCAAAACGGCATATTGGAAAAATAAGCACGGTGGCAGTGAGGAAAAGGAAATGGCAGAATTTGGTGCCTAGCCGCAGCTATAAATAGTTGAGGAGAGAGACAAAGTGATTATGGAAGAATTAATGAGGAATATGACAACGTGATAAAAGGAAATAAACTTCCACACGCCAGCCTTTACAATTCCAAATAAATCCCCATAATTATGGTGGGACATGAGGCGGTTAATTATTTGACTGGGTTGCTGGTTCGGCCTGGTTGGTTGGGTGTGATATGGCTGGGTTGGCTGGCTGGGGTGTGAAATATTATTTCACACCCAGGGAGTTATATAGGGTCCCTATATATATATATATATATATGCAACCAGTTTGAGCAATTTGCAATAAATTATATGACCTACTTGCACCCACCGTACAAATTATTGTACTTGCCATGCAATTCATTCTAAACTAGCCTGTAATAGCTGTCATTAGCTTAATTCTACAGTAGCTTAATGGCCTCTATGCTGAGAATATTTTACCTTTAGACGGGAGGGGAGTTCCTCGCAAGGCACGACGCCCACAAGGGGCTAGAAGTTTCTCCATTACTCAACCAGGTACATCAGCTTGTTTATAAAAAAAAGCCCTCAAAGAAAAAATGTGTACACATAGGTCTAAGCTGATGTGGGCATAAAAGACGTATAGCCGATGTTCTTTAGACTGACTCCAACCCACCACACCCAAATGGAAGACCTAAACATGTCAATAGATGCCCATGAGGTTGAAAGGTCATGACCCATAAATTGTTGTCTCCAATGGTATTCCCAAATTTCCCCTTCCCCGCCTCTCTCTCGTCGCGGCCAAGCCATGGCCGACGAGCCACTCGACCTTCCGGCTGCTACCACATCAGAGACACGCCGGCTTCTGCCCATTCTCGGCCCCGGCCCCAGCGCTACTGATGAGGATATGGTGGCCAAGCATAGTTTGATTGTGTGCAGTTCTGTCCGTCCAATTCTTGAAGGTGTGCATCGCTTCAGAGGATTCTGAACCTTCAAAAGTTGATATTTAGCGAGGTTATCAAGTCTTCTTTCCAACGGATCAAATCTCATGTTATTTGGAGCTATATTCAAAGAGTTATGGTAATTTTAATGGATCCTGCGCAAGCTGTCACGGAGACGCGAGACGATTGCTAAAGGAAGTTCCTAGTTGCAGCTATTATTGGATTAAGTATGGTGTATCTACGGGTTTCTAAACATCTTAGAGACTTCCTTTCCAAGATATTCATGGATTCAAGGCTTTCCTAATACGGAGTTTGAATATTAGGAAGGTTTTGATTCAGTTCGGATTGATTTCGTGACAGCCTGGCATACATTCGATAAAAAGTCCATATCTCCAACATATGGAGTCCGTTTTGGACGTGCAAGTACTTGTTGGAAAGCTTATTTGATGGCCCACGCAATGGTTCAGGTCCCACATCCTATTTTATTCCAGCGGTACCGTAATATTGCAGAGAATCTGATGGCGGAAAGTTTCTAGAGTCAAGTTGTGTAATATAGATTGTTTCCTCTTTTCTTTGGTCTTAGGAGTCTATATAAGTTAGGGGTGTGCGTCCATGTAACTCAGACTTGAATTATGATTTGATTTTAGCTATTTTCTACTCACATGATGAGAGTCTCGTGCCTATTCTTCCTACGATTCTTCACAGCCAACATAGAGGAGGAATTGGGCGCTACCTAAGATCATGCTTGCTTTTCCGATGGGATTAAAGGGTATGATATTTACCAAGGGATTAGAGGGTTCGATGGTTACCAATCAAGATTATTCTTTCTTTCCCGTTGGGGATTGAGGGTTCAATAGTTATCTATAGATCCTACGTCGAGAAGATCGGGCCTCCTCTCCGGATCCGGTTCCATGAGTTCCTCTCCGTATCAGCTACCCTCCATGTGTCATGGTGTGGGCACCACGGTAGATGGGGGCCTGTCACGGCCACCCTTGAGATTCGGAGGGGAGCGAACGGTTCTTCGTGTTCTAGATCGTGGGCTGTGAAAGGAGTTGGTGAAGATGAAAAAAAAGAAGAACAGTGAATTTACCCAGGTTCGGGCCACCCGGAGGTGTAAAACCCTACGTCCTGCTTGTCTGATATTGCTCAAGTGTTGTTGGTCCTGTTCATGTACAAGGCACCCCCCTTTTATAGTCCAAGGGGAGGCCGGACCCGTCCATGGGCCGTTACAAGGGAGCGTGGACTTAAAGGCCGGACTCTTACCGAGATCCCCGACGCACAATCGTCTCCTACTCGCCTTTCGCGTTACGTCTTGTCTGGTTAATGCCGTGCGCCGCATGGGAAATCCGCGGACACCAAGCTGGGACCGGTCGCTGGCCTCCGTCCTCCGGTACGAAGCCTTCCTTCCCCTCTGCCTGGCGCGCTGCACGTCATCGCACGCGCCTCTGTCAGCTAGGACGGGAGCCCGCAGGGCTACGACAGGCGCGGTCGCGTCAACTGTCGTAGCCTGCGCACCCGTCACTCGCATTGACGCCCGCCTGCCCGGTTGGGCACGCGCGTGCATCTCTCACTGCGTGGTGGGGCCTCCTGCAGGAAATGCTCGCGGACGCGGGCAGAGCGGAACCCCCCTCCGCGCGGGATCCCGGATGTCTTATCCGCGGGGTGCGGGTGCGCGCCAACCCTGGCCGCCAGCACCACGCGTCGCCACTGCGTCTACCCCTGGGGTTCGCTTCCCGCTCTCCCGAGCCAGGAGCGCCACTGTTGACGGTGCAAAAATCATGAATTCACCGTCAACATATCGATAAATAAAAAGCTAATCACCAAGATTCTGTGCATAGTAGTTAGGAATTAACATACTTCCACGAGTTTTTGTGAATTTTGGATGCAGGAGTGAATAATGGAGGAAACTGGCCCTGACTCGAAGAAAAGTCAGGCCGGCCGGCCCCCCTTGGCGCCCAAAGGCCTCGGCCTTCCTCCAGCAGGCTGTAAACGGGCCCAAACGTCACAAACCAAAGCCTGTTCAGCAGAATTCCACCGACATACCGTCTGGTGGGCTGTTTGGGCCTCAACTTGGCCCTTACTCAAGTTCTGCCGCCCCCATGAAGCCACCGACCTACGGACCGACTTCAGGAGGCAATCAGGGACGTCGAGGAGTGAGGCGGTGGCGAACCGCCACATCGGGCGGCCGGCCGGCCCCCCTGGTAGGCCGGCCGGGCTGGCTTGGCGGCCCCGCCACTCCACCTCGCGCTATAAGATGCTCCCTGTCCTAAGGACCCTATAAATACCCCTGGTGTCCACAAGAACAACTCGCACCTCACTGATCCAAGAGATCCATTACTCATTTGTAGAAGTAGAGTTATTATTTGGGAGTTAGAGTAGAGTAGAGTAGAATGAGAGCTCTTCTCGAGGTTTTGGAAGTCTTCTCGGAGTTTCGGTATTGTTCTTGTATCTTAACTCTTGTAGAATTACTCTTTATTTATTTATATAATTATTTCTATAATTATCTAGTTTATTCTTTATTTATTTCTTTTAGTAATTCTTTTCTATTTAAGTTTATTTACTTAGTTAAGTTAGTGCTCATAATAGTCTTGTTGTGGGTTTCGTGATTGTGTCTAAGTAGTATGAGTGAGTGCTTTGCCGAAATAGAGTTCGCGCTTAGTGAAAGCTATGCCACATTCTTAGATAGGGCTATTCTCTCGATCAAGGGTAGTTCCTCTAGGATAGTTGTAAGCGCGGTGCTTAGAGCTATACCTATGCACGATTGGCGTCTGTCTTTACGGAGGACGGTAGCCCCACGTGTGACAGGCGTGGGAGAAGCTTTACAATCCGCCACGTTCAAAGGCAAACCAACCGGGTTCTCAATAGCGGTTAGATCCCAGGGGGAACCTGCCGTATTAGGGTTCAGTACCAACCCTGGCACGATGGCCGTGCCCCAAAACAACATGACTTGAGTGTGCATAATATAGTACATAACCTTGTAGAATTAATTACTAGAAGTAAATAGATGTAAGATTAACATATAGAAATCTTTGCCTCTATCTCGTTGTTCTCCCAATGTAACTTCTACTATATTTTTTTATTTTCTTAGATTATATGGTGAGTGCCACCCATATATCATGTACCATTTTTACCCCCGTCTTAAGTACGGTATCGTTATTTCGCATAATAGTATCTACTTTGTTACATTTTTAACTTCCTATCGTTCTACTTCCCTGAGGAAAATATAAATACGATAACCCTGGAATACTCCAAGGTGAAATGCTACAATGGTGTTCCGTGCGCTTGCGGAATTAATGAAAAATTAATTATGCACATATTCCCCGCCAACAGCCACACGTCCTACCCCCGTCTACCCCCGGGGAGCGACGCGGATCCTGTGGCCCACCAACACCACCCATCTTTTGTCGAAGGGCGGATTCTCCGTGGGCCCAACCTCTGCGCTTCCACGAAAGGGGGACGCGTACTTCCCCTCTTTCCCATTGGCCAGCCGCGCCCTGGCTGGGCCGCGGCGGCCGCGGCAGGCCCACCATATATCTTTGGGCCGTCCCTGTCTTGGGCGAGGAAATGGGGACCCTGGTTCCAAGTACACTGACACCGTGCTCCTCTGCTCGTGGCGTGAGGCGTTTGAGCACGGCCTCCTGCCCATCCCCAAGCTCCAAAGGACACGCTGGCGTTCGAGGCCGAGGTGCTGCAGATCCCGCACGAGCACGAGCAGGCGGCGCTGCCTCCAAGACACGACGAGTGGCGGCCATGGTTGCTCATGGCAAGCTCCAATTTCCATGTTTTCTTTTTCCCCTAATTTGCAAACCTACCCGCAAATCCACAAAATTTCCTTGTCAAATCATGTATGAGGCCAAAATTGATCTCACCACCATCTTGTACAACTCCTAATGTTTCCATTTTAGTGGTCAGAAGTTCCGTTGGGTCCGTTTCTCGCCGCCGGCGAGCTCCAGAATGGTCGCTGTAAGATCAATGAACCTAGCATGGTCAATGGTACTAACAAGGTTTGCTACTTTGCAAGATGGTTAGTCTTATGGATGTACTGATACACTATTGGAGTGTCAACACCTCAAAGGTTATAAAGAAGTTGATAAAGAGGAGAAGTATATATGAGGACTACTCTACAAGGTGACTACTACACACATGAGGTAAGAGACAAGGTAAGTATGTCATGTGTTAAGTATCTTATACCTTGACATGCTCTTGATCATCATGTTAGTATTGCCTTATATCTTATACCATGATGATCTTATCTATTATGTGATGATGGATGTGCTTATTCATGTATATTATATCTTGTCATCATGTTCGCATGTCATGTGTTCTTACTCACATACCCTTCACCATGACATGCATGTTTATCATATATTCATCATGTAGCTTGCCTTCATATCCTTCTATCATGTTGATGTTATTGTGCTAGTTCTAGTTACATATCTTATGCATATTATATGATGATTCGATCGAGTTGTCCTTTATGACAACGAAATTATTGTGACTAACATTTGTGGATGAAGAAAAGATTTTTATATGGTCACATGATCGGAAGAACTGGATGAGCAACAACAATCTTCTATCTACATCCCGGTGATTGGTTGCCTCGACGATGGACGACGACAAGGATCATTGGACTTGATGAAGGTTGCGGTTGAGGAGATGGATCAAGGCTAAGGACATGCTAGAACCAAGCAATTGTTGGCTTGGTGTAGATGTAGGCTTGAGTCCATAGGAAAAATCGGACTATCATGGAGGATCAAGTTGTTTCTCTTAGGTCACACTAGTGGTAGAGGTATGTGGATGCTCAGAGAGTCTTTCGGGCACTAGGGTGATAGTAGAGGAGAAGAGGAACCAAGGTTGATGAAGCTGGAAGCAAGTTCAAGAAGATACGAAGGAGTTCCAGCTTCAGTGGAGTCAATGTATGATACAATGACAACCATGATAAGATACGGTGACTCAAGAGATGGAGTCAAAGTAGGAAAGGACTTCTGAAGTCAATGTATAATACAATGGTGGTCATGGTATCATACGGTGAGTATGAATGACGAAGTGAGAAAGCTCTCTGGAACCGATGTATCATACGTGCATCATACGGTGATGACCTTTGAATGATACGGTGGCCATATCAGCTTGAGGGTGGATGATTATGAAGATTGGCCCAAAAGGAAAGTTATGGGGAATTTCAAGAGCTTTCCATGGATATATTGAATACCCCAATTGGAGTTCGGAGCAAGGAGTTATGATTGTAATACAACATGATGTCTCGAGTCGGTGTATCATACAGTGATACAGAGACAGTATCATACGGTGAGTATGTTGGTAGACCACTTTTGAGCAATGGCTAGTTTATGGATGAAGGCCTATAAATAGCTGGTTGTTTGGCTCTTGAGGGTAAATTTGGCCATTGTTATCATGGGGGAGACATAGTGAGAACCAAGAGAGAGAAAGAGTCACTTGGGGAAGATTTAGAGAGAAATCTTAGTGCTTGCTTGAGAGGATGCAAGAGAGGCACTTGGGGAAGATTTGGAGAGGAAATCTTAGTGTTTGAGAGGGTTGAGAGCATCCATACACCTCTAGGACTAGTGTGGTCATAGGGAGGCGGTCTTGGTTTGTTACCCTTGGTCTATGGCAAGGCCTAGACCGGTTAGGCGTTGGTGGTGAGCTTGCCAAGAAGAGTGTGGAAGCCACCGCAAGTTTGTACACGGTCTTGGAGCTTCCCGAGCAAAAGAAGCATCACTAGTGGAGCACCCTTTGGACCGCATCACGTGCGGATCCTTATCCAAGGAAGAGTACCCGGAGATGCTGGCGGGACGTGCCCGTGACTTCACTCAAGGAGCGGTGGTTGGTTCCAAGAAAGAGAGCATTGATATGTGCAGCGGGGTGAAGCCCATGACTTCACTTGGAGGGTGAAGCGTGCTCTTGGGAACAACACCTGCTCGAGGAGTGGAGTGTGCTCTAGAGGGGATCGACATCGAGCGGAGGGACAGGGTGTTGAGACTCCGGCGGGAGTGACCCAACGTGGACTAGGGGGAGGCGCCATCCTCCCGATAGCACGGGAAAAATCGATGAGCAATCTCTAACTCTTACTCTCTACTACTTGCACTTATTACCATGCTTATCTTATGTGCCTGTAGTAGATATTGTGCTTATCATGTGTTTGCTTAGCGATTGTTTTCGTGTTTTAGCTCCTCGTTATATCTAATGATACTTGATTTCCTTATATATGCTTGTATCTACTTGTGATAGCTCTCACTTGTTTGATACTATAGTGATCTTGTTATGCTTATATTGTATCTACCTTGTTATCGTGATCACTAGCTTAAGCTTTCCTTTGTATACTTATACATGCTAGTTTGTTTGTTCCATACTTATCTATATATACACTAGCATGGATATGACTTGTTAAGCTTCCCTATGTGTGTTCCTTATATGCATGCTAGATCGCTTAATTGTAATTATCGTATATACTAGCATGTGTAGGACTTGTTGAGCTTATCTTGTATTTCATATATGCATGCTAGATTGCTTGATTGCCTTTATCTTATACACTAGCATGTGTATGACTTGTTGAGCTTATATTGTCATATGCTAGGTTGTTCTTTTATGCTTATGTATACCTTGTTCCTAGCATGTACAAGTCCTAGCTTGTTCACACACTCCTAGTGCACATGTAGTATCTTGTTATACATCTTTACTTGTGCAATTATATTGAGTAGCTAGAAGTGCAAAAATTATTAGTTCATGGTGTGCCCCATTCACCCTCACCCCCTCGATCACACGGTCCTTACAGTCGCTGTTGTACGTGTATGGTGAGGCATGAAGGCGTCGTCGAGAGCACTTGTGCGGGGGAGTGGTGCTACAGTTGCTGACGTAGGGCGGGTGCGCCTACGCGTGCTTGCCGCCGACAGTGGACCGAGCGTCGCAGCGCGCGAGAGGCGCGGGCACGGGCCCGCCGCATCGTGGTGCTTCTCTACGTCTTTCGCGCCTCCGACCAGCCCGTCGTGCTCTTCGGCCGCACCTTTATCGACCGTGAGACGCTGCTTGGCCTTGTCGTTGCCTCTGTGCTCGCCTTCTTCCTCACGTATGTAGCCTCGCTCATCATCTCCGGCCTGCTCGTGGGGGGCGCCATCGTTGTTGTGCAGATGGCGGTGGTACGGGCGTTGCTGGTTGTGATACCGGTCCCAGATGCAGAGGCCCTTCTTCCCTCTCTTCACTTGTCACGAGCGGCGGAGGGGGTGGAGGGGGCGGCGGACAGGGCAAAGGGGGCGACACAAGCAATTGGTCCCGTCCCCTTGCACTCCATTTGTGGGTGGCGGGGGTGGACGAAGCGCATAATGAGGTGTTGTATGGGTACTCAATTGAAGACCTCTTTTTACCACTTTAAGACCCATTTAGAGTATGAGTCACCTAAGAGAAGGCGAATGCTCACGCCAACCCTTTGACTTCAAGCCGAACAACTACAGCCCCGTGCATACAATCATTGGCGCTACATTGGCTGTTGCACGGGTTAATAATCAGCAACGTGGGACTCTTTGCATGGGGAAATATTCAGTGCAATAGGCTTATTTGGTGCAATCTGTGCAAACAACCCATCAGCCATCAAATCTGCATCTGACGTTCAATTGTATACGCACGGGAGCTCCTCGTTCCACTTGATCATTTTTTCACAAATCCCCCCAACAAATCCCTCAGCTTGTCTTGACCCAGATCAGAATCTGTCATTTGATAGGCACATCGTCTTCTCCAATTCCGATCTACCCGCCGATGGCCAAGGTGAGCACGCCACCCCAAGGAATCCATCACCTTCCTCCCGATTAGGGGTGGGCACAAAAACCGATACCCAAACACCGAAACCAAAAAAAACCGAGACTGAGACCGAAAAAACCGGAATTTCGGTCTTCGGGTACTTGTTTGGGTAGTACCCTTGGGTAACCGAATTTTATTATTCAATTTCGGGTAGTACCCTTGGGTACCCGAACTACCTAAACTACCCAAATTAGTATGATGATATAGGATTTAGCACATAGACTCAAACCATGGTCACATAACATCCTTTATTACTCATTCATCATATTTATGTGTCTCCTATCATATAATAGTAACTCACTATCAAGTTGATTGCATAGTGCATTTTGGGTATAATCAAGTTTATTTCATTTTTTCTCTGAAAATTAATGCTAATTTGGGTAGTTTGGGTATAACCGAAGACCGAACCGAAATTTAGGTACCCAAAGTTGTCGGGTACCCAAATTTTCGTTGTCATTTCGGGTAGCAATTCTAGATAACCGAAAATTGAGAAGACCGGAAAAACCGGACCAAAACATCGGGTATGACCGAACGCCCACCCCTACTCCCGATCAACGAATCTTGCTGCCAATTCAATTCCAAACGGGATGCCCCTTGGGTTTAGAGTCACCTCGCACTCATCGACGCCCACGTCTACAAGGTCGGCGGCCATGTACGCAATGACGCCGGTTTCCTCTTTTGTATTAACATTCATTCCATCCTTGGCCACCGTAGCTCTGTCGCCCGTCCCTGTGTTTCAATCTGAGCCAACATCTGCCCATGAGTCTGCATCGACAATGTGTTCCTAGGTCACAAGCATGCTGACATGCTGTTATGTTCATCGATAAACCATGACAGCGGCAATGACATTCAATTTGATTGCATGTGTGTGTACATCGTCCGCAATCACACTGCCTGCATTTATGCCAGCTTGTGCTGTGCGTCCATGACATAACGTCCTCCATTGCAAAGCTTATGGAGCACAACTCCAGTATTAGAATTTCAGTTGAAACGAAAACAATGTGACAAATGGAATTCTTTCATTGCTATTTAGATTCAGACATTACAACATGGCTCATCGTTGCCTCTCAGATGCTTCCGCAAACCTCCGTAAGAGCGCTGGTCTACATGCCACAAGGTCTGACAACGTCGTTGCGTGTCTTCTGCAAAAAGAAGCCGCAGCCAAGCTGCATCGGCCTTGCTGATGCTCCATTGACGGAGCTCCCACCGGTGCCGTGCTCCGACGTTGACGAGGCTCAATAGGATTTTGTGGTTGTTCGTGGAGGCAGATGCCACGGAGAGGGACGGTGCTGAGCTGTGAAGAGAGAGCCGGCGGGCAGGCCGGCGGAGTTGAGGAACCGGATTAGTTTCTTAACTTTTAGAGTGAATTGCAAAAAACTACAACTATTTGTGTCAAGATTTCATAAAACTATAACTTTTGAAACCTATTTCAGGGAATTACAACTATTTTGACAATGTGTTTCAGAAAACTACAACTTTTGCTTCTGGTCCCACATGTCAATCTCACTTTCAGAACACTGCTGTGAGGCTGACATATGGGACCAGACACAAAAGTTATAGTTTTCTGAAACTTATAGTCAAGATAGTTGTAATTCTCTGAAATAAGTTCTAAAAGTTATAGTTTTATGAAATCTTGACACAAATAGTTATAGTTTTGTGCAATTCACTCTAATTTTAACGATCTGAGGGAGAAGGCGGGTTTGTGCAGCTTGGTTTGTGAAAAAACAATCAAGTGGGATGGGGGCTCTGGTGCGCAAACGATGGAACGTCTGATGCCGGTTTGATGGTTGGATGAACCGATTGCAGAGATTGCACTAGTTAAGCTAATTGCACAGAATATTTCCCCCCTTTGCATGCCTAATCTTTATCCCTTCCGATGGCCAAGAGCTGGGTGACCCAACAAACCGTGTGCGTAAGCGCCGTGTCTAAGGGTATGTTTGGCAGCAGCTTTTCATGTAGCTCCACTCTTGGCTTATGAGAAAAAAGAGCTTTTGCCTGCCAAACATCCTGGAGAAGAAGTGCTTATGAGCAACAACGTGATAAGCCGTTCTGAGAGAGGGTGTGTTTGGCAGGACTTTGGTTTATTCTGAAAACAGCTTATCCATTAGCTTTTCTGTGAAAACAGTTTTTTTGACTTATTCTGGCTTATATGTGAAAACAGCTTATCCTGTCAAATTGTTTGACAAAACAGCTTATCTTGTCTTTTCTGAAAATAGCTTAGCCTGTCAAAATGACCTAAATACCTTTGTCCATTTGAGACATGGCTAAACACATTCAAAAACAAAATAAATTGAACTAATACATGAAATTGTAGATTGCCCTCAAATTACACAAATGATAATGAAATAGTATAG
This sequence comes from Eragrostis curvula, assembly GCA_007726485.1. Lineage (NCBI taxonomy): Eukaryota > Viridiplantae > Streptophyta > Magnoliopsida > Poales > Poaceae > Eragrostis > Eragrostis curvula. The sequence goes on from CM017445.1 coordinate 24,293,740, forward strand.
AGGGAAAACAAAAGTAACGCTAAACTTGGTAGCTATTTGCTTGGCCCATACGGCCCATCGTCTACCGAATAGCACACATGACCATGGTTTCTCTCTCTTTGCTTATCTTCTTCAACCTTGTGCTGCTCCACCTGTTTGCCATAGCCAAGCATGGGATGAGCTTGCATGTGTGTTCGATTTGAACACTTGGCACCAAGAAAAAAAGCAAAATCGAGTGCTCGTTACCTCCTCCCCCATCCCCCTCTGTCAAAGTCCAGAACCACCTTCCTATTGTCGGGGCGCATTGGGTCGCGGCGGCGCACGAGCAAGCGGGGCGCACTGGGCAGTGGCGGCCGCACAATGGGCAGCGGCAACGCAGCGACCGGTGCGGTGCACGAGCGCACGGGGTGGCGCAAGGGGCGAATCGCAATGATGGAGGTATGTGTCAGAAATAAGCCGAATGAGCTACTATTTTGGACTTCTCCTTGCTAGTTCATTTCTCCAGAATGGCTTATCACTCAATTGCTCAGAAGCGCTTCTTCTCCAAGGTGTTTGGCAGGAGAAAAGCTCTTTTCTTCATAAGCCAAGAGTGAAGCTGCTTGAAAAGCAGCTGCCAAACAAACCCTGAACTGCGCTGCCGAAGCCGGAAAAAGTGGTTCATTTAGGCTTTCTGCTCGGCCCGTTATCAATTACCCTTCAAATTAGTCACAAAATTACAGCATTTGCGATCACCCTGTCCCACCTGACCACATGCGATTCCCGTGCCCGTGGGCCGTGAACAACGGTGCCTTCTCCCTCATCCCGCTCGTCTTGCTCAGGAGGGCCATGAATCGCCTTGGTCGCCTGTCGTCCAGCCCACCGAACGGTGAAGGAGGAGGGTTCCCGGCCGGATCTGGAGGAAGGTCACCAGAAGTGGCTTCTCCCGAAGCTGCAGATGCGGATTTGGGTCGAGGCCATGGATCGGCGGCCGCGGGATTGAGCTCTGGCGACGTCGCGACTGGTGCGGGATTTAGCTCCGGCGAGGGCGCGGCGTCCACACTGTCGGCGTTGGGAAATCTGGCCAACGAGTAAATTTAGACTATGCGCTTGGTTGGTTCGGGAAAATGTGGATTGACACGAGGGATTAGACTGGTTCGGGCGATCGAAGCCCTACGTCCAGTGAGTTGGTCTTGGTTCGTGTTGCTCGTAGTAGGGGTTACAAGCTTGGCGAGAGAGGGAGGAGCTCCCAAGTCTCTGAGTGTTCGTGGTGTTCGTCCTTACGTGGGTTGGTGGAGTGTGTGTGGATCCGTCTCCCCGTGTCTTGGGTCAATCTTCCCTTTTTATCTCGTCAAGGGAGGAGTGACCGCTTACATTGATGGAGGAAAAGAGAAGAAGAAATCTAAGAAAAAGTAATAGGTGGACGGCTTGGCGTAGGTAGGCGGCTCGGCAGGGGATGGGCGCTCCCTTCCTCGATGCCTTCTCCTCCGGGCGAGGGCGGTGACGGGTGCTGCAGTCCACTACGGTGGGGATGTCCGTGTCCTATTTGTGTACTGTTCGACCCTATTGAGTTATGGCCCGCACTGTTACCGCGTGGAGAAACGGCTTGACCGCTGTCAAACGTCCCTGTGGGACGTGCGGGGCTTGCAGTTCACGTCGTTCAGTGATGTTAAAGGACGCCCACTTGTTACCCGATTTAATGTGCTCCACCGGCGGGACCCCGACCCTAGTTGTCCGACCCCCACGTGCGGAGGCTGGAGTCGGACGCCCGGGGTCGGCCGAGGCGGAGCTTTTCCTCGACCCCCGGGGGTCGGGAGGTTGGCCGAGGGATCGGGCCATTCTTCACCTGAGCGGCCTTTCCAATTGTGGGCCGTGTCATGCGTTGTGGGCTGGGCTTGACCGCTGCTCTTGCGGAGTCGACTACGGCCTTAGGCCCAGTTTTTGGTCATTTACGTATAATTGTGATGTTATGTGGGTAATCGCGGGTACCTGATTTTAGGTACCCGTCAGTAGCCCGCCGGAAAAACTAAGAATTTATTATATCTGGCTACACGTTCATGCGTAGGGCTTGCTCTTTAGACTGTCTCCAACGGTGGGAGGCACCCCAAACCAAAGTTTGGTCTTGCACAGTAAAAAAAAGTGGAAACCAAAAAACAGCAATCTCCAACGGAAGAGCCTTTCTGCGCCCTTGCCCAGCCGCCACCGACGAGCTACCACATGGCCGCCATGGCCACTACCCGCCGCCGCCTCCTGTGCTCGCGCTCGCGGTGGAGCAGCAGCTCGAATCGCCGCGGTGGAGCAGCAGCTCACCATGGGCCTCGTGGAGCAGCTGCGTCGCGCGGCGTGGATGTCGCATTTGTGCGGTGCGGCATCGAGGAGGAGAAAAATGGATAGGACGTTTGCATGTTCCGTTGGAGAGGTGTTTTTTGGTTTTGAAAACCCATTTTAGACATTAAGTGAAGAATGGGGTATTTGTTGGAGATAGAGATAGCCTAATAGGCATTGGGTTGGAGTCAGTCGATTATTCATCAATACAGCCACCCTCTCCCTCTGTCCCTCTCCGAATTTCCTGTGCTTTCTTGTGCTATTCCTTACAACGGCGCCACCCTTTTTCACACCATCTTCACCGCTGCCACGAAGGAGCGGGCCTCTGGGAGATCTCGGCACCCGGCTGACCTGAATCCGTCGATCTCCATAGCACATTGGTCGCGATCCGCCCCCTCAATCTTGCAACTACCATCGATGATTGGATCGGAGGAACCAGAGTCGCAAAATCCGGGATGGACGCGACCATTGTGCTATGGAGTTCGCATTCTGGTCAAGATGCACATCCCCTGCCCCTGTGCCTCCTCTTCTTCCTCGTTGTGAGTAACTCAAGCCCTTCAGTTTTTTTTGTTAGGGAAAGCTATAATTTGGCCGGGTAACTTAGGGGATCTCCTTACCGGGATTTGTAGCCACCAGATCCACGCGCGATTCGATCTCAAGTGCATTTTCTCTAGCTCCGACGAGGTTGCGCGTTCGGCATTGGGGGCTTTTGAACTCCGGCGAGCCTGCCTCCGTCCCCGGGGCTTACAGGGAAAGTTGGGGAGGAAAGCCGGCCTGGCGGTGGATTGTAGGCGGATGATGACGCAGCAATGCGGCGCTGGCTAGGGTGACACAGGATGGCCGGTCGTCGGGGTGGGGGCAAGGATGACCATGGTTATGGAGGGAGGCGGGAGGGTAAGCAGCAGTGAGGAGGCAGCCTCGGGGCGGAGGTAGGGCTCCAGCAAGTTGTGCTCCGGTTGGAGGTTGAAGAAAGATAGGGATCGCATGATCTGAATCTGATGGTCAGAAAAAAAAATCCAAGCAAGAGACGAGCCTAGGTTCCACTAGTGAGCTTATAATCCTCCGCATCACCACCTTCTCGCACCGTCACAGCCATCCACATCAACCTTCTCCTTCCCAAGACAGCTCTAATTCTCCCAACCAATCGATCCATAAGGCTGCTCCATCTTTTGTCGACCCATTCCCTTCTGTCTGTGTTCTTGGTTCGATGTGTTGCGGATTGCTCTTCATTTTGGTTGATTATGACGGGAAGGTGGTGAGCCTTCCGGAAGGCATCCTTTATTATTGAATGTGCGGTGGAATGTTTTGCTTTGATGCGCCAATTCCGTAGCGCCCCCCCCCCCCCCCCCCCCCCCATTCTTTGTTGTGGATATTGTCGCGTGTTAAGGTGTTAGCTGCAGAGAAGTTTGATGCCGGCGACGGGAGGGGCTGTAGATCTGGTGGGCGGTGGGTTTCTGATGGTCGGCAGGTGGCCAGCCTTGACGCTGCTGATGTGTTTGCCAGAGAGTGCAGCCGTTAGAAAGCGAGTCCTTGTGAGGAAGGAGGAGGAATCTGTCTTCCTAGGTGGAGAGTGAGTTGGTGGCCGGCATCATGTTCCCCTGTTTCTCCCACTCGGCAGAGAAGAATTTGTCTGAATTAATTTTCTTCTGATGATATTTGCCTGACTTGATGTTGCAGCGCATGTTTGTTTGGGATCATGTTCCTTTGTTTCTCCTCTTCCTTCAAGAAGAAACCTCCATTGGATCATGTGCACTTTTGCTTTATATACGCATTTGATCTCTGGCTATCATCATTTTAGTCCGTAAAGCAATTTTAAAATACTCCGTCTTTTCTTGCCTCAAGAAAACCTTGCTTGCAATCTGAAACTCTGTAGCCTCAACCTACTTTCGGTGTGAAACTACGTTAATTCGGTGTGACGGGCTGCTTGCACTAATTTTTTCGGTGATGGCAGAAAATGGAAGCTCCTATTTGAGGTTTGGGGTATTATTGCTGTTTTCATCACTCAACTGTGGAATTATTTAGGTTATTATTTACCAGCTGGAGTATCATTTCCATCTCGAAAATCTATTAGCTGACCCATTTGAGCTTTGGTACAAAAGGTAAATCATTGGTCATATCAGTGAATGACCCCGTGATGGTTGTGCTGATCCCTTTTTATCACCCCACGCTTGGGTTGTGAAAAAGTTGGATCCTTTTTTTTTTCTCTCGTTGAAGTTTATTGTTGCATTCACGAAGTTGGTTAAAAGGAAAATTCAGCTTCTCTAGTTTTGGCCTTGCGTTTGACTTGGTACATGGTGAATAATTTCTTAATATTGCTTTGTTGGGACCTTGCATGCAAGTGTGTTTCAGCTATGCAGTTTAGCATTGTGTTTCCCCTGGAGGGAAAAGCATATATCCCTGTGAAGAAAAGTAGTTAGCTCGAGGAGAGAGGGTGAGAATTGGGGGCTGCAGCAGCCTCAAGCACAAGAGGTCATTGAGTAGCTTTTCGGTACTAGGGGTACTGCAAACAGCACACATTGCATGCTCACTTCTGATGCTGGCCACAGATACTCTTGAAGTTTTATCCCAACAAACAATCAAGTTGTGCTACCTTCATCACTGCCTTTTATTCTTGGTGCCATAGGTAGTTAACTCTGGATGTGAAAATTGCTAGTTGTTTGGAGGTCCTTCCAAAAGAACTATGTTGCTGATGCAAACAAAGTTGCTGCTGTCATAAAGGGTGGTGGCTCTGGGACTCGGCTCTTTCCTCTCACCAGCACGGGCCATCCCTGCTTTAATATGATGCGTTCAACAACCAGTTAATGTAGTTTTTCTTCCCCTTGCTTTATTTTGTTCAAGTTGGTACATTCATCTGCATTTGTCAGCATTATGTTCGTTAAGTAGATATGAATCTGATCCCTCTGTATGTAATTTCCAGTTACCTGCACATGGCAATATATTTGTATAAAGCTAGTTAAAGACTTCAAGCGTACCTCATTCAGTGCCTAGGTCATTGTATTGTGATCAAATTATTAGTGGCAAGGACCCATGATGCCATCAACCACTTTAACTGACATGATGTCAAAACTAATGCTATCAATGACTGTCCGTCCACATAGATTATTCAGCCATCTTTAGATGACCAGCGTATTCTTCTTGTTGCATTTAGGTTCCAATTGGAGATTGTTACAGGCTTATCAAGATTCCCATGAGCAATTCAACTCAGCTTCCCTCTCTTAATCATTACATTCACCGCAACTACCTTGGTCTTGGTGGGGGAATCAACTGCACTGATGGCTCTGTTGAGGTAATTCATCTCAACTTCTTGATATCCTTTAGTTAAAATCTATGAATGTACCTATACAATATTATATTGAAAATGACAATGAAAAGTTCATGATATATTTTACTTACATACATTGAGATATTCACTACATCCATGCAAAATTTGAAATTAAAATCCAATTTGTGCGAGAAATAAAAAATACAAATTGTATTAAAAGGTGAATTGAACCAAGTGACATAGTTTAGGGGGGTAAAATGGACCAAAAGATAGTTTAGGGGGCTATGTGGACTTTGGTTATACTTGAGGGGAGTAATGTGGACTTTTTCCTTTTGTAAATATGAAAATGTGTTTTTTTTTCCCTATCTGGATGGTGATTTGAACCTAGATGAGTTTTTTAGTAAGTTATGGGTCCTAGATTAGAACCCGAGACAAGTTCAAAGACCCAAAAAACCAACATATGAGAGTACCAAGACCTAGGTGAGAGCCCGAGACAAGTTCGAGGACCAAAAACCAACATTTGAGAGTATCCGGACCTAGATAAGAATTGGAGACAAGTTGGAGGACTCCTGACGCATTTCACTCTTGAAAATACATTTTTTTTTGTCTCTCATGATGCCACTCATTCCTGGATGCCACACATATTAAATACATGAGGATGTATTTTTATGTGCAGAATACAGTTTCTTATGATGCCACACATTTTTCATATTTAAATACACGAGAAATGTATTTTTATGTCCAAAATGTAGAAATTACATACAACATATTTTTAACATTCAAAAATGTTTTTTGTTCTTTGAAATTTTGATTTCGCAAATTTTATTGTGGAAATATGAAAAATGTGATTTTTTTTTTAATCGAGATGGATTTGGACCTAGATGAGACTTCTAAGCAAGTTTTGGAACCTATATGAGAACTTGAGACAAGGTTAAGTACCCAGAAACCAACATTTGATATAGTACCGGGACACACATGAGAACCATGGACAAGTTTGAGGACTCCTGGTGCATTTCACTCTAACAAAAAAGAGTGGAGAGAGTATTTTGGAAGGCTATTACAATATTCAGTCAAGATGTAAAAGATTTTACTGTGTTTAGTTTGTCAAAAGTCAGTCCACAGCTCGAGAACAAGCTGCCTTCAAAGGAGGGGAAAGTGCCATGGGCCTTAACTAGGGCTGGACGAAAAGCTCGTGGCTCGTTAGCTCGGCTCGGCTCGACTCGGCTCGGCTCGTTCACTTTTTCTAACGAGCCGAGCCATGTTTGTAGCTCGTTATGTTTAAGCTGGCTCAAGCTAGCTCGTGAGGCGCTCGCGAGCCAAACGAGCCAGCAAGTCTCAACAGGCCAGCACCCCTCGGACCCCTCCTCCCTCCCCGCACCTTATCCCTTTAGTGAATTGAGACGCCACCACACCTTATCTCCTCCCAAGTCCCAATCTTAAACCCGTCTCGCTCTGTTCGCGAGCCGCTCCGCCTATCTCGCTCGCCCGTCACCCTGCTCCCTCGCAGCCCACTTGCGAGCTTGCCCGAAAGAGTTCCGCGAGGTTGTCGGCTCCTCCTTTCTCCCTTAGCAACACTCGTCTCTTCCTTCCCCTCCGTCATGGACGCTGCAGCCATCAATGCCAAAGCTTATGGTGTGCACGAGCTCGTTGTTCTCACTGTTCTTCCCATGACCATGGTGACGACAGAATGGGACCAAGTCAAGATCCAAGCCGCCGATAGGCGACGTGACGCGTAGTGGCCGGCGGCTCAAGCCGGGCGGTGCCGCCCCTCCCCCTACTACCTTTGTGCGGTGGTGCCGGCTTCTCTACGTCATCAGCCCTCGTCCCCTTTCGGCCGCGACGTTGGCCTCCGCCTCCCCACCCGACACGCCGTCGTGCTCAAGAGCGTGAAGATGTACCCGACGGCGTGGTCATCGTCTTATTCCCCAGGTCGCGACAGAGATGCTGGAGGTGAGGAGCGAGTTTAACGAGCTGGTTCGCGAGCCAGCTCGAGCTCGTGTCGAGCCGAGCTGAGCCAGCATTTCAGCTCGTTATCCTAACGAGCTGGACTGAGCCGAGCCGAGCCGAGACGGTTATGTTCTCATAGACGGAACATTGTTCGATCAGAAAAAAAAAACAAATTACAATTACTCTGATGGTGTCCAAATCATTGTTCGATCAGAAAAAAAAATGTTCAATTCTGCAATCATACTTTTGTCTCTGTAACTTCATGTTGCTTTCTCAAGTTCAGAATCAAGAGATACCCTACTTCAGAACCAATTTTTAGATGAGTATCCTTTTCGGCATAATTCTAAAGCGAGAGCAATTCCAATCGATCCAGAGGCATAATAACCATGAAACTTATCTTAACATTATCTAAAAGAAATTAAACTTATCCCAAGTTGAAAGGAGAACAATAAAGCACGGTGTACTATATAGTGACTCCTTGTTCTAACATTCGGAGCCACAGCTGTCGACGGCGAGGACGAGACATCAAAAAGAGGAGAATGAGGAACACCATCCGACTGCACATGCGGTGCAAACGGATGGGGCGGCACAGATGGTGCATGCGACGCAGTTGAAGAGAGAGGAACATGGCGAGTTCAAGTCAGGTGCCGAAGCTAAGTACACAGGGCCATGAAGAAGAGGAGGAGCAGGCAGAAACCATGTCGTTGAGGGCGCAGGAAGAAAGGAGGCAACTGCTGGGCAAGCAAAAGATACAACCGGCTACTACTGCAAGGGAGGAGGAGAGTGTCTCCAAATCGTTGGTGCCATATGAGCCGGCCATAGAGGATGCTGCTGAGCAGGAGTTCGAGGAGGAGGAGGATGAAGATGATATCATTGACATAGACTTTGGTGATGCAGAAGAGGAGGTGAAAGGGAAATGGATGGTGATTAGCAGATACTATTCTGGGAAGCCATACAATGTTCGTGGTTTGTTTTCAGAAAATTTTCGCATCTGGGGTGTCCAACACCATATACTTCCTCCGTCCCTAAATGAAGGGCGTTTTGGGTTTGGTCAAAGTTAAACTTTGTAAACTTTGACTGTACAAAGTCTAATTTATATTCTTAGAAACACTATAAAAACAACTATCATAATATGTAACTCTTTTTATTTAAAACATTTTATTTTTATAGATATTATTGGTCAAAACTAGCAAAGATTGATTTTGACCAAACCCAGAACACCCTATATTTAGGGACGGAGGGAGTACCAGTTAAGAGCCTGGATAATAACATGTTCCTGCTTGAGCTTGGAAGCGAGGTGCTGTTCAGACGTGTTATTAATGGAGGGCCATGGAAATACCAGGGTGATGCACTGCTGGTGGTGCCGTATGATGGAATACAACGTCCGTCAGAGATAGCCATTGAGTCTATTCCCTTGTGGGTGATAATACATGACGTGCCGCCGGTTATGCTTAATGTTGATTTTGCTGAGACACTAGGTGGCAGGATTGGGACGTAAATGGAGATGGTAGGAGCTGTAAAGAATTATATGAGGGTGAAGGTTAATGTGCCCCTTGACAGGTCTCTGAAAACAAACATTAAAATTAGGCCAAGAGGCAGGCCAGTGATGGAGTTTGATGTCAAATATGAAGGCGTTCCTCATTTTTTGTTTCAGCTGCGGTAGAATCGGACATGATGACAGGGCATGCCCGGATGAAGACTCCTTGCCCTCACGTATTCGCTTTGGTATGGGGCTACGTGCATCTCCTCATAAGAGAGCTGAAGCTAGAAGTTTTGTCATTCCAGTGGCAGCACCAAAGGCGGCGCGGGGTCTGAATTTTAGTGGTGAGTAGAGAAACAAGGTTGTTTCAGCAGGAAGCTCATCTAAGATACCAGGCAGGGAGAACAAACAAAATAGTGGCCAGGGAGAGGGGACACCAACACGTGTGGAGGAACCAATAACATCTCCGTTCAAAGTGCACCCAGAAATAGTGATGCACTAGCAAGGAAAGTGGATGCGATGATGGTTGATATCAAGCGAATAGAACAGGATCCGGTCAAGCACAGGTGGACCAGCAAAGAGAAAGTCTCCCTGGGATCGTTGACACCATACAGTAAGGAGTCGGAGGATGGTGCCCTGTCAAACTTGGAGATTATCTCGCCTGTAAAGACGAAGCCACCAGCTGGAGCAGGAGGGGCAAAAGGAACTGTACCAGGCCGAAAAGTTGCCAAGCAGCTGGCCATTAAGTCTGGTATAGGCGCATCAATAAAAGCCTTGCAGCAGCAGGGACTCCAAACAGGCAGAATGGGCTACAATTTGGGAGGCGAAGGCCTGGCGGGGGATAATGGCAAAGGTGATGAGATGGAGAAGGTAGAAGCATCTCCGGTGAAGAGAAGCAGGACAACTGAAGCAACCGCAATGGACGCTGACACCCTGGTGGGAACTCAGGATGAGCCCCACCAGGCGCAATGAGTCTCTTGGCTTGGAACTGCCGGGGGGCGGGGAACTCCCGGACAGTTCAGGACTTGGCCGCATTAGTGCGATCCCATAACCCCAAAGTCGTCTTTTTGTGTGAAACTCGAGTCCATGGGTCTAGATTAGAGCACCTCCGAGCGAGGCTAGGTTTAAAGAATTTTTTTCCAGTTAATAGTGAAGGTCTTTTTGGTGGTCTTTGTGTTCTTTGGCATGAGTTGGTGTCAGTTAATCTAATAAAGTGTCATCGCCGCTATATCGACTTGGAGATTCGCATGAATAACGATGAGCCATGGTGGCGCTTGACGTGTGTTTATGGTGAACCCAGAGTAGAAGACAAGAAGCATATGTGGGAATTGCTCCAACGCATTAGAAATGTCTCTACTCTACCGTGGTGTGTTGTAGGAGATTTTAATGAGGCCGTGTGGAGTTTTGAGCATTTTTCAGCAACTAAGCGCTCTGAAAGACAGATGGCGGCCTTCAGAGATGTGCTAAATGTGTGTGATTTGAAAGATCTTGGTTTTAATGGGCTTCCTTTTACACATGACAACAGGCAGCCTGGTAATCGGAATGTGAAGGTTCGTTTGGACCGTGCTGTGGCGGACACTCCGTGGAGAGATATCTTTGGTGAGGTATGTGTCAAGCATTTGGTTTCACCTAGATCTGATCATTGTCCCCTTTTGGTCAAACTCAAATAGGAACGATGGCAGCCACATCATGGTAAACCATGCAGATATGAAGTGATGTGGGAGCGCCATGAGCAATTACCGGCTGTTATTCGAGAAGCATGGAAGAATAAAAAATAGATAGATGATCTGAGTAAGATAGCTTGTTCACTGAGAGAAGTGATGAGTGCGCTGAAGACATGGAGCAATAATAATTTCGGGGCAGTCAGTAAGGAAATTGAAAAATTGAGGAATCGCATTGAGGAGTTGCAACAGAGGAACGACCCTGATAGAAGAGAGCTACGGGAGGCGATGGAATGCATGGATGAATTATTGTATAGGAAAGAACTCATGTGGCTACAGAGATCAAGAATCTCTTGGTTGAAAGGAGACAAGAACACGAAATTCTTCCATGGTAAGGAAAAATGGAGAGCAAGAAAGAATAAAATATCCGAACTCCGGAAAATAGACGGAACATGGAGTACATCGCCAGATGAGATGGGAGCTATGGCTACCGAATTCTTCAAGAACCTGTACAAGGCAGATAATCAGGTGCAACCTAACCAGATTGTACAGCATGTGCAGGCCATGATTACTGAGGACATGAATACTGCGTTGTGCAATGAATTTTCGGAGGAAGAAATTTCAGATGCTTTATTTCATATAGGTCCTTTGAAGGCACCTGGAGTGGATGGTTTCCCAGCCAGATTTTTTCAGCAGAATTGGGACATATTAAAAGAGGATGTGGTGCCAGTGGTTAAGCAGTTTTTCCAAGAAGGGAAAATGCCGGATGGAGTTAATGAAACCATGATAGTTCTAATACCGAAGAATGACAACCCAGAGGAATTGAAGGAATTTAGACCTATCAGCCTATGCAACGTAATATATAAAATCGTGTCGAAGTGTTTGGTGAACCGCCTACGGCCATATCTCAATGATCTCATTTCACCAACCCAAAGCGCCTTTGTTCCAGGCAGAATGATAACTGATAATGCAATCATAGCCTTCGAATGGATCCATGCTCTAAATTCTGGCAATGATTTTGCTAAGAAGTTCTGTGCATATAAGCTTGACCTGTCAAAAGCTTATGATCGAGTAGATTGGGGATATCTGCAGAGTGTGTTGGAGAAGCTGGGGTTTTTTCACCAATGGATTAATTGGATTATGCAATGTGTTACTACAGTGTCGTACATAGTGAGCTTCAATGGTATACCCCAGGAAAATTTCACACCAACGAGAGGCCTTAGGCAAGGTGATCCGCTCTCCCCGTTCCTGTTTTTATTTGTGGCTGATGGGCTTTCAACTCTATTACACAAGGAGATCAGGGATGGAGATTTACAGGCGCTGAGCATATGCAGAGGGGCGCCAAAGATTTCACATCTTTTATTTGCAGATGATAGTATTCTTTTCTTCCGAAGTGAAGCGGAGCAGGCAGTGAAGATTAAGCGAGTACTGGAGACATATGCCAGTAGCACCGGCCAACAGATTAACCCGGACAAATGCTCAATCTTGTTTGGAGCGACCTGCCCTCAAGAGGCCAAGGAACAGGTCCGAGGCGTGCTCAATATTCAGAAAGAGGTGTTCGAGACTAAATATCTCGGATTATCAACTCCTGAGGGACGAATGAAAAAAGATAGCTTTCAACCGATTGGGGCTTGACAGGGGAAACGTCTAGCGGACTGGAATGAACGGTACATGTCTTTGGCAGCAAAGGAAGTGCTGATAAAGTCAGTGGCTCAGGCACTTCCAACATATAGCATGAGTGTTTTTATACTTCCCCTAACACTATGCGATGAGTATATGCAGCTGATCAGACATTTCTTCTGGGGAGCAGAGAAACACATTGGGTGGCATGGGATAGAATGTTGATGCCAAAAGCGAAAGGGGGTTTGGGTTTTAGGGGACTTACGTCTCTTTAATCAAGCCATGTTAGCTCGACAAGGATGGAGATTGTTGTACTATCCGGATAGTCTATGTGCATAACTTTTGAAAGCAAGATACTACCCAAGAGGTAATCTGATTGACACAGTGTTCACAGGCAATGCATCATCAACTTGGCGGGCAATAGAATACGGTCCCGAACTACTGAAGAAAGGCTTAATTTGGAGGATTGGTAATGGAGAACAGATCAACATATGGCGTGATAATAGGATTCCTAGAAATAATTCATTAAAGGTAATCACAACACCTTGGAGACCTCGGATCCGAAGAGTGTCAGAACTCATTCATAGACAATTTAATGAGTGGAATGTGCAACGTGTCCGTGAAGTACTGCACAGGATTGTTGCTGAAGAAGTTCTGAAGATTAAACTCCCAAGTAGAAAAACAGAGATGTAATTGGCTGGGCACATGAGAAGTCAGACATGTTTTCTGTAAAGAGTGCATATCGTTTGGCTACTCAACTGCAGGATTCAGAAACATGGACGTCCTCTAGCATATCGGAAGACAGGAAAGCATTATGGCAGAAGGTATGGAGATGTGATGCACTGCCAAAGGTGAAGTCCTTTGCATGGCGACTAGCCCGTAATGCCTTACCAACCAACGCAAATAAGAAAGGAAGACATATCATTGAATATGATACATGTGAGGTGTGCGGAATGGAACCTGAAGATGGAATACATGCAGTATTAAGATGCCCACATGCAGTAGCAGTATATGAGAAGATGAGAAAGAGCTGGCCATTGCCGGATAGGCTGCAGTTAAAAACAGATGGGCCAGATTGGCTACTCCTGCTACTGCAGCACTTATCAAAGGAAGAAGTCACCATCCTGCTGATGATGCTATGGCGAAACTGGACAGATAGGAACACGATTACACATGGTGGAAGGTTTTCGGAAATAGGTTCAGTTGCAAGCCTGGATTCTCTCTGCTGTTCAGTTCCGAATCTGAAGAATATCAATGCAAAGGACAGGAAAGGTAAGAAGCCAATGTACAGAGTTAAAGTTAATTGCAATATTGTTGCAAGGGAAGAAAAGGCAGGGCGTGAGAACAACTCAAGGTGGACTCCACCAGAAGAGGGCTGGATCAAAATTAATGTTGATGCGAGCTACAAAGAAGAGACACAGCAAGCAAGTGCAGGAAATATTGTGCGAGACCATGCAGGTTCAGTAATTGCGTTGAGCTGGAAATTTCTTTTTCACTGCTCCTCCGCCGAAGAGGCTGAACTTTTGGCTTGCCGGGAGGGTCTTCTTCTAGGTCATCAATGGTCAAATAAACCTGCTGTACTGGAGACCGATAGTGCAGCTTGTGTTGTAGCCATGAAGTGGGATGCAGGAGGAAGATCAGCGATGGCAGGAATCCTAGCTGATATCAAAGCGCTGAGAGGAGGTTTTGGGCAACTGAAGATCATCAAGATTAAGAAAGATAGTAATGCAAGCACGCACGAACTCGCCAAGTTCGCCCGCAGGGAGAACAGTTCGGCAGTTTGGATAGCAGGTGTGCCAAGGGCCCTGGAACAATTAGTTCTGGGTGAAAACACACCCATGATGTAATCTCTCTTTATCCTCGCAATAAAAACAAATCTTGTTCTAAACTACAGCGACAACGTCGTATTCTGTTCAGTGCTGCAGAAATAGTCAGTAGAGCAGGGATTTCTTCCTATGTACATTTGACCATGTATCATGTACAGTAAATCAAGGCAAGAAATTACCCTGCCTATGCAATGTATATCCGTGTAAGCTTGCTTTAACAAAACAATACTTTCATCATTAATCATTGACACGTATTCTGCTAGTTACGAGAGGAATGCAGTGATTTTTTTTGTGTCATAATACTGTCATTCCATTAATTCCACTTCATTATACAAACAAAAATTGTGAATTTTCTCTGAATTTTGTGAAGGAGACTTAGTAGGAACTCCTGTACCACGCAAGTATGGGAAGCACTAGCAATGAGCGGCAAACAAGTCAAGAGTCAAGAGGTGACAGCAATCTATTTTGCACGTGCTCCTTCTCACTAAGAAGCTCCAGAACATAGTGATCTGAAGACCAATCTTGAGTACTTTGCACGAGAGAGAGAGAGAGAGAGAGAGAGAGAGAGAGAGAGAGAGAGAGACCAATTACATCCCTTTCAGAGGCTTGAAGAAATAACTACGAACAAATCGTTACAATTACTCTCGAGTTCAGAATCGCTAGTGCAATAAGATTACAGTGGTCGAATTCCGCTGCTGTTCACACCACGGGCATGCTTGGACTGAAGAATGCAAGATACGTCTTGGTGTGTAAGCAGCGCCGGCCGCGGCAGCCGATCTTGCTCGCGCGCGACGAACACCTGCTGCTGCGCGACTCTGCATCCGCGACCTGCGGCGACGGAGGCGGCGTGCTGGGGCTGGGAGTGTAGTCCGGCGAGGCGGCGCGGCTGGAAGGGGTGGCCGGTGTGTAGTCCGGCGAGGCTGCACGGCCGGAAGGAGTCGCCGGTGTGTAGTCCGGCGAAGCGGCGCGGCTCGTCGGGATGCAGTAAAGGATTTATTTCCTAACTCATGTATATCCTAACAGCTGTAACGATCCTCGGTGATCTTGTAATTCCTTGATTGCTCCATTGACCTAATATAAAACGGAACCCCCGGCCATTATGCCGTGTGTGGCTTCTCCCAAATCCCTTCTACATGGTATCAGATTAGAGTTTCGATCCTCGACCCTCTACCCTAGCCGCGCCGCCATCTCGCCGCTGCGGCTCCACCTTCCGCTGCCCGCCGTGACGGAGGCTACCGCTGCCTCTGCTTCAACTCCTCCTCTGGCGCCCTCTCCACTTTCGTCGGCCCCGTGATGTCCGGTGCCGCTTCCCTGGCCGCCGCCGTCAAGCCGCCGCCGCCTGTTATCCTCGACCTCGACGCCTTCAACTTCACCCGGTGGAACACGCACCTCCGTGCCCTCCTCGGCCGCCACGGTCTCCTCCATCACATCGACGGGACTGTCGCCGCCAACCCCACCGATGCCACCTGGCTCCAAGATGATTACGCCGTCCTCACCGCCATGTACGGCTTAATCTCTCGCGATATGCTTGATCTCATCGAGGAACAAGATGATATGATGGCCCTTGATCTGTGGACTGCCGCCGATGCACTCTTCAGCGACAACAAAGATGGCCGCTCCATCAATCTCCTGAGCGAGTTCCATGCCCTTGTTCAAGGCAACATGACCGTGTCCGCCTACCTCAAGGAGCAGAAGCGCCTCGCCGACGCGCTCCGCGATGCCGACTTCGGCGTCGATGATCGCCTCTTGGTGCTCAATACCATCCGCGGCCTCAGTCCGCGGATGTCCCAGGCGGCCTCCTTCATCGCCATGTCTCCTTCACTGCCGACCTTCGTCAAGCTGCGTGCCCAACTCGTCGCCGAGTAACGGCGCATGGAGAACGCCGCCAAGGCGGCTGCTGCCACTGCCATGGTCGCCTCAGCCGGCAGGATCCCTTCGTGCTCTGGGTCATCCTGTCGCCCGTCGAACGCGCAGTCCGGCTCCTCGTCCAGCACCAACCGCCCCCCTTCTCACAACAACCGATCCAAGGGCAACGGCCGTAAGAAGGGCGACGGTCAAGGCTCTCACAGGCCGTCCAGTGGCCCTGGCTCCCTCCCCGGCAATGGCCCGTGGATCTGCTACAATCCCGGGACCAACACTTGGGCGGCTCCGGGGCTCGGGCGCGGTGGCGTCCTCGGCGCGGCGCCCCGGCATCAGCAGGCGCTCATCACGACCTCCGCCCCCCTGCACCAATCCCAGTCATCGTCGACATCTTCATCGTCTTCATGGGACACCTCCGGCCTCGTCGCAGCTCTCAACAATCTCACCGTCAATGGCGGGTGGGTTGTTGACTCTGGAGCCTCTTCGCACATGACCTCCAACAACGGTATTCTCAACTCCACCCGTTCCCTCTCTGTCCCACACTCTGTCCGTTGGGAACGGCGCCTCCATACCCGTCTCGACCACTGGGCACACCTTCCTCCATGCACCTTCCGGCTATTCCTTTAAACTCAATGACGTTTTACATGTTCCATCACTTGTTCGTAATCTTCTGTCTGTTCGAAAGTTTACTCGTGATAATTCTGCTCCATTGAGTTTGATGCCTTTGGTTTTTCCGTGAAGGATCTTCGGACGAAGGCCGTGATTTTTCGCAGTAACAGCTCTGGCGATCTCTACACCATACCGCCGCAGCCCACCACCGCCAATAAAGTCTTTGCCTTCCTCACTACCGTCGTCGCCACCGAAGTTTGGCATCGGCGGCTTGGTCATCCCGGTCGCGACGCCACTGCTTGCCTCCAGCGCTCTTCGGCTATCCCCTCCAATAAGCTTAGCACTCATTTATGTCACGCTTGTCAACTTGGGAAACATGTTCGCCTCCCATTCACTAGCTCTACTACTGTATCTAGTGCCGTTTTTTATTTAATACACTGCGACTTGTGGACATCTCCTGTTTTGAGCACTTCCGGTTATCAATATTATCTAGTTGTCGTTGATGATTACTCCCACTACTACTGGTGTTTTCCCCTGCGCACAAAATCTAGTGTCTTTTCCACACTCCAAAAGTTCTTTGCTTTTGTTCGTACACAGTTTAGTGCCTCAGTCCGTGCCTTTCAGACTGATAACGGGAAGGAATTTGTTAACTCTGCGACCACTGATTTCTTTGAAAATCATGGAGTTCTTCTTCGCCTTTCTTGCCCATACATATCGCCTCAAAACGGGAAAGCTGAGCGAGCCATTCGTACCATCAATGATACAATGGGCACGCTTCTTCTCCAAGCACACATGCCACCATGCTTTTGGGCTGAAGCCCTTGACGCAGCTGTACATGTTCTCAACATCAGGCCCTCCCGTGCTCTTCGCATGACAACTCCTCACGCTAAGCTTTATGGAACCAAGCCGCCCTATGATCACCTTCGGGTCTTCGGTTGCCTTTGCTATCCAAACACCAGCGCCACTGCATCCAACAAACTCCAGCCTCGCTCTACTGCCTGTATCTTCCTTGGTTATCCATCCAACCATCGCAGATATCGCTACTACGACGTCTCTCGCCGCATCCTTGTATCTCGGCACGTCACTTTTGATGAGTTTGTGTTTCCTTTTGCTTCTGTAAACTCATCTCCACAATCCGTGGAAGAATCTCTGGATTTTTGGCAGGATCCTCTAGTGCGCTGCACTCCTGGTGTCGCACGGTCTGGCCCCCCTCGTGGTCCCACCGTGCCGGCCCCACCCCCATCGCTGATACGACGCCCCCGGCGTCTCCACGACATCCTGTGCCGGGGCCCTCCCCGTCGCGGACTGCTGCTGGCGTGTCCTTGCCTCCCACCGGGCGTGCTGATGGCGTGCCCTCGCCTCCCGTCGGGCGCGGCCTTCACGACTCCGCCCCCGTGCAGGACTTCGGGCCCGCTCCCATGCAGCCGGGCCCCCGGATCGTCGTCGCCTCCACCGAGCACGCCCCGTCGGAGCCCCCCAGCGCGCCGTCCCCACGGTCGCGCGACGGAGCCCCGACCCGCTGCTGCCACCGCGCCAAGTGCGCGGCCTGCCCCCGGCCCTCATGCCATGCGCACAAGGGCCAAGGACGACATCGTCCTCCCGGTGGACAGACTTAACTTGTCTGCTTCCCACCACGCCAACCTTTCACCGGTGCCCAAGAACTATCGCGACGCCCTCCTCGACGCCAACTGGTACGCCGCTATGCAGGACGAGTACAAGGCTCTCCTCGACAACGACACTTGGAGCCTTGTTCCTCGCCCGTCCGGTGCCAACCTCGTCTCCGGCAAATGGGTGTTCAAACACAAATTTAACTCGGATGCTTCCCTGGCCCGCTACAAAGCGCGCTGGGTGGTGCGTGGCTATTCTCAACAGCCGGGCATCGACTATGATGAGACGTTCAGCCCGGTTGTCAAGCCGGCTACCATTCGCGTCGTGCTCAGTATTGCTGCCTCCCACAACTGGCCCATTCGACAACTCGACGTCAAGAATGCTTTCCTGCACGGCAATCTTGATGAGACGGTCTTTTGTGCTCAGCCTTTAGGCTTCGTCGACTCTAGTCGTCCTCACCACGTCTGCAAGCTGCGGAAGTCTCTCTACGGTCTCAAGCAGGCCCCTCGAGCTTGGTACCAACGGATTGCTAGTCACGCTCGCACCTTGGGTTTCACTTCGTCGGCTTCAGATACTTCCTTGTTCATACTCAAGGATGGGGTTGATGTCTGCTACCGCTGCTGTATGTCGATGACATTATCATCACGGCATCCTCGGAGTCCCTGCTCACTCGTTTGTCACGACGACTGCACAGTGAGTTCTCCATGACCGATCTTGGCGACCTGCACTTCTTCCTCGGGATTTCTGTCACGCGATCTCCTTCCGGGCTGTTTTTATCACAGCGACAATATGCTGCAGTGCTTCAGCGGGCCGGCATGACTGATTGCCACCCCACCACGACGCCAGTGGACACTCAGGCTAAGCTTTTGGCGGACCCCTCCGCCTATCGCAGCCTCGCCGGTGCTCTCCAGTACCTGACTCTGACTCGGCCGGACATTGCATATGTCGTTCAGCAGGTCTGTCTACACATGCATGATCCTCGCGATCCGCACCTTACGCTGATCAAGCGTATCTTGCGGTATATCAAGGGCACTCTCGGTCACAGTCTCATGCTCCATGCCTCTTCGACGGCCACTCTGACAGCTTACTCCGATGCGGACTGGGCTGGCTGTCCGGACTCGCGACGGTCTACTTCAGGATTTTGTGTTTACTTGGGTGACAGACCACCGTGTCCCGCTCCAGCGCTGAGGCGGAATACCGTGCGGTTGCTCATGCCGTGGCTGAATGCTGTTGGCTCCGTCATCTTCTCCAGGAACTCCATTGTCCTCTACGCTCTGCCACCGTGGTCTACTGTGACAATGTGAGTGCAGTTTACATGTCTTCCAACCCTGTTCATCATCGCCGAACCAAGCACATTGAGATAGATATCCACTTTGTGCGTGAGAAGGTTTCCATTGGCCAAGTCCGAGTGCTACATGTTCCAACCGATCTCCAGTTCGCCGATACCATGACCAAAGGGTTGCCGACGCAGCTGTTCCTAAGTTTTCGGTCCAGTCTATGCGTCCGGGAACCTCCCGCTTTGACTGCGCGGGGGGGGGGGGGGGGGGGGGTGTTAGCGTATAGGATTTACTTCCTAACTCATGTGTATCCTAACCAAGGTTGGCAATTTCGTTTTGACCATAAAAACCGGACCGGACCGAGATGTCCGGTTACCGCGAAAACCGGAAAAACCAGATCAAAATACAAATAACAAAAGTTGAACAAAAAAGTGTCAAAATTTTCGGTAAACCGGACGAAATTTCTGGTAAACCGGACTAGAATTCAGAAAACCGGTTCAAAGAGAAAAAATGAAAAAAATACAAAAAATGAAACATTGAAACAAATGGAAACAAAAAATATGTTAAAAAACTAGATCAAATTTACAGCCCAATGGTGGAAACAGAACTCGTAGATTCGATCGTTTGTTTTGTCAAAAAAATCAAGGAAGGTTGCTAGTTTGAATTTTTCTCCTTTTTCAACCCAGGAAATTTGCGTGATTTTTTTGACCTATCAAACGATTGAATTTTTGTGCTCTTGTTCCACCATTGTGCTTAAAATGTCATCTAGTTTTTTTTACATATTTTTGTTTCAAATTTTGTCAAATTTTCAAAAAATTTTGAATTTTGAATTCGAAAACCGGAGGACCGGGTAAACCGGACCGGACCGGTTTTTCCGGTTTTCGCGGTAACCGGTCCGGTTTACCGCGGTTTTGTAAACCCTGATCCTAACAGCTGTAACGATCCTCTGTGATCTTGTAATTCCTTGACTGCTCCATTGAGCTAATATAAAACGGAACCCCCGGCCATTATGCCGTGTGTGGCTTCCCCCAAATCCCTTCTACAGTACTGATGGCGTGTTCCGACGGGGAAGACGGTGTGCACTCCGGCGAGGCGGCGCGGCTGGACGGCGTCGAGGGCGTGTACTCCTCCTCCGCGGTGTAGTATGGCGACGCAGGGGCCATCCAAGGCGTCGACGGCGTGTACTCCGGGGAGGCGGCGCGGCCGGACGGTGTGTACTCCGCCGAGGCTGAGGGCGCGTGGTCCGGCGACGCGGAGCGAGTCGGCGACGGGATCTTCGGCATGTGCTCCGGCGACGAGGCGGGGCGCGGAACAGGATCCGCCGCTGGGGCGCAGCGATGCGAGGGCGACGGGCTCGTCGTGCCGCACCACCAGCACGAGCAGCGCTCGTGGGCGCCGCTCTCCCGTGGCACCTCGACCCACTCGACCGGGGCCTGCGCGCGCTTCTTCAACAAGCCCGCGCCGGCGGCCGCCGCTCGATTGCGCTTCTTCCCGGCAGCCGCACGCTTGCTCTTCTTCCTTCCCGCCGCGGCGCGGCCGGCTCCCGCTGTGGCGCGCGTGCGCTTGCGGGTCCCTGCTGCCGCCGCCATGGTGGGGAGCGCTGCGAGTCGATCGATGGCGCGATGGATGGAGAGGGGCCGAGGAGAGCTGATGCGATGAGGTTGCGATGCGAGGAGGGATAGCCGGATGGGAGGGAGGGGAGCCAAGTATATAGAGCTCGGGGGCGGCGGCGAGCAGCGTCGCCGAGTCCGAGTCGGTTCGGGTGGCGTGGCGCCAACGCGGGGCGCCCAGTTCCGGGTCTGTGTCGAAGCGCGCGTGCTGTCTTCTGGTCGCGTGGCATCTGCTGTCCACGCACGCGACTGTCGATTTCGTTCGCCGTAAGTATATGACACTACTACACTAGAGTGGCGTCGACTTCACGCTTTGCTTTAACTCGAGAGGCGAATTGGTAGTCTGCTTCTTCCAATTTCTGAAACTAGGATTGGCGGCCTGTTTGAACCAATACTGTTTTATAAGGCTTTGTTCGTTTTCAGAGGCTAAAATTTTAGCCCCGTCATATTAAAGAGAATCTTGTCATTTAAAAGTATTAAATAAAGTCTAATTACAAAAAAATTTAGGGATGGAGGCTAATTTACAAGACGAGTCTAACAAGCCTAACTAAACAATGTTTTGCTACAGTGGTGTTACAGTAACCATCGTCTAATCACAGCTTAATTACCCTCATTAGATTCGTCTCGCAAAGTAACTCAAAGTTCTACAAAAAAGTTTTGTAATTAAACTTTATTTAGTACCTTTAAATAGCAAAATTCTAAATGACTAAAATTTTAGCCAAAGAAACGAACACCCCCGAAACAGAGGAATTTATCATGTGAAATCTTTCGTAAGAAAAATTGCACGGAACTCGTATCTTTTTCCTCACCGTACTTCTGAAAACACACTCGGTTGGCTTCAGCCTTGCCTTCCACCTAGAGAGCTAAACAATCCATACAAATTAATTGTTAAGGGCTGCAAACTCCTTTTACCACAGGTTCCGTTGGGTTGGTCTTGTGCACGCATCGTCTCACTTGTTGTTGAATGGCCAGCGTCTAGTTTGTTATACACACGAGCGCGCGCGCATGTCATCATCATTTTTTTTTAGAAAAGGGAAGCATGTCATCACCATGCGAGCACGAAGCGGAAGCCACTGCTTGTCAACTTCCATACATGTGACAACCCCGCCACCAAGGACCAAGAAGATCGCCTTGCCTTCCTCCATTGAGCTTGCTTGCCTTTCACTCAGTCGAGAACAAATTGTTGAATGGTTGTGGGGACGAGCGGAAGAGATCACGGCAACAGAGCAGACCCTCACTCTCTGTGATTTTCTGGTTTCACGTTGAAGGGTGAAGTAGACTCAGCCCGCCGATGTCTACACTGACACTCGAAATGGAGCTGCTGTTCTCCAGCGTTGTTTGGAGCTTCGCTCGTCGCGCTTGCTCGGATGGATTTGGCCTCTTCTGGAGCGACGTCAGCTTGCAGCCTCTCTTCTCATCCTTTGTAGAGCTTGGTGCTGCTTTCTGGGTTGGTACATGGGCTCGGACTTGCTGGCCAATGGCCCACTGAATTCAGCCCACTGAAAGTCGTATAACAGGCTAGACAGGGTGAGAAAGGTCTGGTACTTTTTGAACCAGGGAACCAAACATGTGAAAAAAGTTGTTTTCCTGCATAACAGAAATCTGTCTAGCTTGTTATACGAAAACCAAACACACCCTCTAAAGGCTATATCTACGAGACTACCATCCTGCTTATGTTCTCCTCCACTTGGCATCCCATCCTGGCACTGCGAGGCCATTGGACACAGTGGAGCATTGGACATGGTCTTATTCTTTGGAGAAATACTGGAATACAAATATAGTTGTTAAGTACAGATTAAAGAAATGATGGGGAATACTCTGCCACATTAACCTAGCTGTCATACAATACTGAACTTGCAACAGTTATCTATTTACTTTTTTATTGTAAAATATGTCAATGGCAGCAAAAAGGATCACCATACCATTACTCAAGTTGGAGATTATGACCTTAATATCGCAATGCAGCACATGATTATGAAAGCTCCAAATACCGTGAATTATTTGTAATATATAATGTATATAGAAGGTACATTTGTTTTTCTTTTCTTTTTTCTTTTTGGAAAAAAGGGCTTTATTAAGGCCCCGACTTCTGCCCAAGCCAGACAGACCGAACCAGGTTTTACACTGGAAAGTACGAAAAGGGAAGAGGGGGGGGGGGGGGGGGGGGGGGGGGGGGGGGGGGCGGGGTTGGAAACAACCAAGCCAATACAGAAAAGAAAACAGCCTACTACTACTAACTATGCTTACTGCATCTTCATCAGTAAAGTCGCCATAATAAAAAACCAACATATGTAATGTAATTTCTTCATCAGAAAAGAAGGTAAATACACTAGTTCAGTCAACATAATAAAAAATCAACATATGTAATGTAATTTCTCTCCCATGGCAGGTATCTCACTAGCTAGAATTGCGCTACTTTTGAACAAAAAATCATGCATGACATTAACTCAAAATAAAATGCAGTTGTATTTTTTTGAGAACGTGTAAAATGCAGTTGTATCAAATGGAAGTTTCAATACCTGTTTACAGAAAATAAAACAACACTCTAAATGCAGCAGCAAGGACTGCTGGACAATGCAGAACAACCACAAAATGGTGCCCAGAACACCGTTTTGCATCTTCTACAATAGCCTTTTGTCTCAACTGGCACATGTAATGTAAAGCCAGATTGCATGCATGGCTGAACCAACCTGCATTATTTGTTTTCTGAGAATACAACAGACCAAAAGCATATGAAGCTATACACCAAAGCACCAGTTGTAGGTTTGCCAAAGTTGCTAGCTTTCTCCACACTAGGAGATCAAATTCTATTGAATGTCAGGACGAGTGCCCTACAAGCAACATTTTAGGCTACTTTGCTATCACAAGAACGATAACCACAGCAATAATAGAGAGGATATGTGGATAGAAATCTAGAGCATTAGGGAGGAACCAGTGTAGGTTAAGGGTTCTAGCTTTGCAATATGTGGATACAAATCTAGAGGATATGTTGCTATTACAGATACGAAGCTTTGCCTTGCCCTGTGGCTTAGCTCTTATAGCACGTTACATGGCTCGCAGGCCCAAGCACCCGCGCGCACACACACCGATCGGCCCATCACAGATCAAACCTTTCCACGGTCTTCTTCAGTCGCTTGACATGACCCATGAGCTCTTCTGCGTCCTGGCCCAGCTCTTCCACACTCAATCCAGGCACAGCTGTCTCTGTGCCATTTGTGAGCACAGATAATTCCGTGAAATAGGGAATATATGGAGTAATAGTACGCCTATAGATACGTCTAAGAGTGCAGATAGCATGCATTTTCTTGTTATCCATGTCATATGATACCAGTTCTCTACCCAAGTGCAGAGCAATGTAAACCAAATTGCGATCTGGATGAATGGCGACCATTTCGTAGTCAAAGTAGACAGAGTGATTCATTCCAAACAGATGTGAAGAGCTCACACTGTGCTTCAGGACCCACTCTTCTTTATCATAGTCCTCAAGAACCCAAATCATGATCTCCAAATATTTGCCTTCTTCATGTTTAGTAATGCAATGCAGACATCCTTGTGATTGCCCAATAAATACAGGTTTAGACCCGCCATGGCCAGGTTTCTCTGGCAAACACATCTCCTTATGCGTCTTCCCTTCTCTATCAACAGCAACTATCACCCCTGTGTCCTTCTGAATGTGGTAAACAGCCAGATGTAGGAAGCCACTAAAAAAAGTGCCGCTCGTCAGGGTTACGACACCAAATGTGCCCAATTGTTGGTGTTCATCACCCTCTCTTTGTTGCCTCTGTTCATCTGTCCTGTCAATCCATACCCTAGTTTCAGAAGAGTAGGTGTACACTGCTGCCACGCGCAAGAAGATGCTCCCATCCCGCACGAACAGAACCAAATGGAAGTGGGAGGAAACGGCCGGGTCAAATAACAAATAGGTGCGCAACTCAATATAAGCCAAGCCGGCTTCCCCATCTTCCAACTGAGGCAAAGTCCAGCCGGAGCTGGGCACGGCTACCCATTGCTCAGTGGCTGGATTGCACACAATGTAATTCAGGGGGTCGTGCTTGTCCGGGCCATGACCAAAGAGAAATAGCCCATTGCAGGAGTGCAGGAGCCTGATGTTTCCAATGCCAGGCAGATTGGTGAGGAAGGAGAATGAAGGGTCCACGAGACTCACAGATCTCCCGAGCGGGTCAATGAAATCCGGATCATTCTCCCCACTGATGTCATCGTAGAAGAAGCCTGCGAGGGTCTGCGGGAGCCTCTTGCGGTGGAGGGGGTCAGTGATGATGCGGAGCTAGGATTTA
Organism: Eragrostis curvula; assembly: GCA_007726485.1. Lineage (NCBI taxonomy): Eukaryota > Viridiplantae > Streptophyta > Magnoliopsida > Poales > Poaceae > Eragrostis > Eragrostis curvula. Next base: position 24,319,075 of record CM017445.1, read on the forward strand.
GAGACGCACTTGAAGTGGCAGATGGACTTGGCCGGGACGCGCTAGAGGATCTCGACAAGCGGGTCCTCAGGGAGGCAGTCCATGCCGGAGCTGTGAAGCAGAAAATCTGGAGATGTGAGAGGGGTGAGCGCGAAAGGACGGTGTGGGCTACCGGAGTCCTTACCTGCGAGCTGCCGGGATGGACAGGGGTCGACGGATGACGGCGGCGGCGCTGGACGGGTGGTTCCCTTTCGGAGTGAGGGTGGAGTGTGAACGAACGGGCGGAGACGGGAGACTGGAGTGCGGGTGGTCTTTGGAGCTTTTTCTTTCCCAGTTGTAAGGCTCCCCCTACTTCAAAATACCACTCACTCGGCTTCTCTAACATATAATACAACTATGCAATGTGTTTGCCTCATTTTCTTTTTTCATTTTGACAGCCACAAACATAAATAAACTATTCCAACCCTATGGTCATATATGGCATGTCCATATAGTTATATAATAAACAAAGTTAGATGCTATTTTAGTGTCTGATTTTGGTAAGATAGAGTGTACACATTGCAATACATACCCGTAATGTCCTCATTCAACCTCGATTCAATCCCAAGAAGCTCCTCCTCATCCATGGCTCCTTCACAACCTAAGGTTTTAACCAAATCCGAAATTCCATCAACCTCTTGGCCATATCGAACCCACGAATCAAATTTGCAACCAAATTGTGCTCAGCTTGCCCTTTGAGGCAACCAATCGGAGCGAAGTTCAGGCCATGGGGTCAACGGATCTCAGGGGAGGTCGGGCCTTGAGATTCGGGGTGGGGTGAATTGGGAGGCGACCACACTTGGGGAGACCAAAATGGTGGAGGCGAATTTGCTTCAGCTCGCGTCGGTGCACCACACGTGCTTTGCCACCGTCGTCTGTCACCGTGCGCCGGGCGCGCGCGCGCGCGAGAGAGAGAGAGAGAGAGAGAGAGAGAGAGAGAGAGAGAGAGAGGAGCTCGCGACTCGATTTTGATTTATACAGACGGAGGTAATCTCGTCATTTCACTCACCTGAAAATAGAAAAGGAAAAGAAAAAGACTTTAGATTCGTAATGTATTATAAAGAGTAACCTAATGTTGAGAGACTCATTTTAGAGAAGCTCATGAAAGGAGTGCTATTTTGGAGATGCCATATGTCTGGGAGTCTTATAATTATTTCGCCCGAGATGAAACACTGGACCAATTTTTACTTCGAAAAATTGTTTCCCTCTATTTATGTTTATGCTTTCTTGTAACAAAAAATTGAATGAGTAAGATAAAAAGGCGTTTTCGTGGAAACTCCAATAGTATCATGCACGTTCGGTACACACGTATAAAATTCGACTACCTAATATATTTCGATGTGATTTTGTGACATGGGGTGCCAACCAGATCTAGGATGTGCGCCACGACAGGAAGAGGATTTGGATGAGCCTGCTCCGGCCATGGTCATTGTCTCCTTCTCAACTACGACGGCTTAGCTGAACGGTGGGCTGGATGCAGATCCCGAGCGTTTCGAAAAGAAACTGACCAGGCTGTCAACTAAGCAAGGGCACAAAGATCATTTTCTTGCCTCTCTCACCAGAAAATAATAAAATAATAGAGACGGTGTGCCAGGGACCGTAAATTTGAAGTGTGCCTCACCGAAATACGAAAGTTTGCGGTGTGCTCTGACCAAAGCCACGTCTTTCAGTGTGCCACAAGAAATTTTGTCTTATTCAAATAGCAAAAAATCAACAACATATGATTGAAAGATGGCTGCTTTGCACTTACAAAACTATAATAAATATGAGCAAATGTAAGTTATAAACAAAGGTTTATATCAATTGCATATAGTATGTTTGCTATTATTATAGTAAAAAAAGGTTGAAAACATATCTCATCCAGATAAGCATATCGAAATACGGCAGTGGCTTTTTATAGCACCAAAGGCTTCTCTAAACTACTCGTTACTCTTAAGTCTTTTCTATTGAGCCAGGCCCGACAACTTGGTTCACATCTTTTTCTTCTTCTTCTTCGACAGTTCCGTTCACATCTTTTTGAATCCTTGGTCTATGACTTCTGAATCCGCACTCAGTTAGCTGAAGTCTTGCCTTCCACCTTAAGAAGTAGTCTTGAAACAAGCTGAGCTCATGCATAAACATCGTTAAGTTTCGTCTTTTTTTTTTCCAGCAAACGCCCATACAAGTCAACCTTAGTCTTCAACATATTTAAGGCGCTCATTCGAGCTCCACATTCTTATTTCTTTATGATGAGGGACCTGACAAACATAATTAGAATAAGAAAAATACAGAGAATTCTGGTTTTCTTTTAAGAATTTTCCCACAACATTTCTCCATGCGCCAAGCTTTCACAGATGGGCTTGCTCCAGCTCAGTTCGTAGTCTACCATGACAAGTCTCAGGTGCTCATTTACATCTGGTGGCCACAGCCCTGCGCAGTGTGTCTACATCATGGCATTTACACTTATGAAATCATAATCGCGTAATTAAACCAACCTGTCAAATTTATCTTTTATCAGCCAAAAGTCATGAGCCTGGCAAAACAAAGGGCTGAATTTTTGCTCGCTCGGTACGCTAGTGATCATCCTTAGCTTATCACGAATAAACTGACAATCAAACGGACACAATTCACTGGCAATAACAGATTTACGCAAACGGCAAAACAGAAACAGGATTACTACTCTGAAATATATATATCATATAATAATTTAGCTGCAAACAAAGCATCTCAACCATTTACGAAAGACTTAAAGAGAACCACATTGGTGGACCTCAGCATCGCCAAACAACTTCACATGAAGCATACTGTAATCTCGATTACAGAGAAACCAAACCAGGTCCCAGGACTGTCTGCTGCCAACAGGACAAGGGGCCTCACACACTCTCGGCCACAGGGTAGTCAAACACTACCTCCTTCCCGCAAAGCCTCCGGTAGACAGAACTGTAAGTGTCGAGCTTGCCCTCGGTGTTGGTGCGTTCCTTCGGATCCAGGAAGATCTGTGGCACAACGACATGTATATAATCAGCGTTGCTGAATTAAGAAAGCATTATGAGAAAACAGCATGAAGTAAAACATAGGTATGGAGTGTGCAGGTGCTTAAATGCAATAGATAGTATCAAAAGAAACAATAAAAAAAGACTCTAGACACAGCAGTGGAAGTGAAATTTCAATTTAAAAAAATCAAAAAAAATAAAAATAAATCAAAGGCTCATACCAATGAATCTTGTGTTCAATGCAGTGCCACCTGATGAAAATCAGTTAAAAAGGGACAAGTGCTTTCAAAGATATCTCTACACTTATTTTGAAATTTTTGGATCATGTACTGGTATCGCCGTATCGGTGGAGTATCGGTGTCCGATACGTATCGGAGGAGTATCGGTATCCGATACGTGAGCGTTCAGAAGTATCCGTGTAACATAGCATGATCGATCACCAAGTATTGAACTATATAACAGAGGTACAGAGACATGACTAACTAAATATAAAATAACTGCCAATCCGATGAGAAAACAATACAAGGGGCAAGGGAGAGAAGTTGCCAAGCTAAACATATACTATTTGCATTGCTATGGTTTCCAATGTTTCATATCAATATATGAGAAATATAATGGCAATCACAAACCTTCATGATTTTTGCGCCATCCGAGTGGTACCTAACACGCTTCCCAACAATCTCAGCTGGATACACAACATCTTCCAAAATGGCATCATGAACAGTGGTAAGAGTGCGGCTACGAGGACGAACAACAGCTGAACCTTTCTTTGGGGGTCTCACAATTCTTCTAGTCCCAACCAGAATAACATCCTACATCAAATTAACACAAGGGAAAAAAAATATCATTGAGAGCTGAATAGGACAAGCTACCTAGTGTTGTCAACAAATAAAGTAGTCTAAGATCAATTTTAATGTGACACCAAATCAAAGATTGAGGAAATACTACACAATCTGAGAAAATAATAAATAAAAAATCACTAGACATGGTTCCCAGTGGAACTGAGTATTAAATATTAAAACTTTTCTTCTATGGTCGAAATCCGAAATACCCACTTAGCAACATATGAACATGGGAGCTCTAAACAATCTACTAATCTAAACAATGTAATAGGTTTGAGCCAATTTTTCTTCATCTACGTTTCTAGTACATTTGTCAGGTGCACACAAATTTAGTCACAGGCTGCATGTCACAGTCTATTCTATTAGTTACAAAGTTGAGTTTGTTAATTCAGGGAAGATCCCATCAGGCAATGTTAAGTTAGGAAGGTCATCTTAGGTAAGTTTGTGTTAGTTACTAAGGAAATATTGTGTTAGAATGTCCCTATAGATCTAATTGTCATTAGCTTAGGAGGCAAGTAAAGCTGTAATCCAGCACGCTGCTATATATGCATGCAGCACATATCAAGTTGCAGCAAGCAATGAGGAATCGATCTAGTCCTATTCTGAAGTTCATCATCCCATTTTCCCACTCTAAGTTTTCTACCATTCTAAGCAAGCCGATGCTGGCCGGCTGTCTCCTGGTGGTGTTTACCCGTTGATGAACTACTGTTCCTCGCAATTTCACTGATTTTGCACTCATAAAGCTACTATTGTCATATTGCATCTTTTCCCCTCTTACCACTCATAAATAAAAGAACCATGCGGGGATAATTGAAGGCCAACCAACCCATTCATCTATATTTTTTATTCATCTTCGAAATTATACTGACTCTTATTTACAGTTGTGAGTGTAATTAGTCTCGTATGAGGCATGCCCACAGAGGTGGCACAGGTGTGACAAGTGATAACTCTTCTATTAAAAGCTGTAACTGCCAACTATCACAATGAGGCAGCTTCTGATTTGTATAAAATAGTTTGGAGCAATTCAATTCTCAGGACATACACAAGCGTGTATCATATATTCTCAAGCGTGTGTTGGAAAGTATTGCATCTGTTGGGCACATACACAAGCGTGTATCATATATTCTCAGATAAACAAGTAAATGAGTAAATGCAAATCACGAATCATAAGAGTTTCTCACCTTTCCACTGAATTTCTTCTCAAGCTCACGGACAAGCCTCACATGGATCTTCTTGTAAGCCTTTTGAAGCCTGTATGGAACATGGATAATAACAGCCTTCCTGTTGCCAGCAACATCCACCTGACTGCAAGAAGCAAGAAATAAATTATAGTTAATTTAGATCACACCAAATACAACCAAATATTACAAATTTAATGGCAAGCCACGCACACAGCTCCATTGATGTAAAGGTCCTTCAAGTCACTCTTTAGCTCCTGATTCCCATTCTCCAGGTCAAAGAAAGCCTGCATACATGAAAATTAGAATCTGAATCTTAAAAGAGTAAACAAAGACAGTAAGCAATTCAAAGAATTTAACCTGGGCAACTGTGTCCTCAAACTCAGTTGGCTCCACGCCCTTGTCCTTCTGAATCTTCCTCCTTGACGTAAACATTTTCTCTAGCTTAAGCTGGACCTAAATATAATCCAAAGTTAACCTCTGAAATTTTACTCAAACAGCTTTACATTTAGGCAATACCGAACAGTACAACCAAACCACGAGATCTCTAGATCTTAAAAATGGTCAACACGCCCTCTCGAGACAGTATACATCATGTGTTATAATATTGCAACAAAGTTATCATGCAAAATTTAATGTTCAGGAAAAGTGAAACATATCTTTTGATGTATTAACAACAAAATGACACTGACCAATGAAGACCTAAATTTAGCATGTAGCAGCTAAGACCTAAATGTCAATACTGTTTGCCATTACCTCTCATCGGCAAATTGCAAGCATCTTGGCAGCAACCAGGGTAACTGAACTGATGCAGGGATGCATCCCGTCAAAACCCAAATTCAAGGAAATAACTTAGGAACCCCATACGTAATGAAGCTCAGTTGGAATTCTGGGGCCAAACTAACGGGGCATCAAAACTAATATGGCCTAGAAATCCACGACTACATCAAAACAGACCTGACAATTAAGGCATGGCTGCTGCCACCCCAAGGTATAAAAGAAATTGGGGAAACCGCACAAGCTGAACAACTCTGTAACACATTCGTGAGCTCAAGAGAGAGGAACCGGATTCGTACCTCGGCGGATTCACCGGAGAGCGGGCAGGCGCAGCGAAGAATGGCGGCGGCAAGCGGCGAAAGAAGAGGGCAGTAGGTTCTTCTTACGTTCGTCACCCTGATTGTCATGGGCCTACGGTGAGAGAACTCAGCCCGTTTGGGAATATGTGAGAACAGGGAATCTGCCATTGAACTCAGCCCGCAAACCCGGCACCATTGGGCCTGTAATCTATTCCGGCTAGATGACTTCAATTTAGGCCTTACATAAAAAAGTAAATTTCGTAAAACCTCAGATTTTATGGCTTCTGTCTCCCCATTCTGTTCTTTTTTTTTAGGAAATTTTGCTCCCTTAAAATATTAATGGAATGCAACCAGTTTGTTAATCAATCTATTTTTTTTTCGTTTCTAAAATTTTTACAAAATGTCTACAGATTTATAGTTTGACTCGGTATGGTAGAGAATGGTTGGCTTTCTACTGCAGGTTACTATATGAATGCAACCAGATCTTTTTACGTGAGACTTGGATTTACAAATTTTCTTCGGAGTTCTATGAATTCTGTTAATTGAAGTCATCAAACTTATTAGGGTAACAAATTAAACTGGACGACGTGCGCCACACAGACAGATTAACAAATCTTGAGTAGATTTGGAAATTTAGATGTCCTCGTTGCCTTTTGTTTTGGATGTGATGCCGCACACAGCATCCCTAGCAGATGCGACGTCACTTTCGCGTAGTCTGGCCGATGGATCATCACGGCTGCAAGCGTCATTTTTTTTAAAAAAAAAAATCGTCAACGAACGAAATCTTTTTTGGCGTCAACTTCGCGAGGAAAGGAGCTGAAAATGAAAAAAACAAATCCGGTAGCACGAGCTCGTGGAAACCTGGACCCGGTCCACGCACCACCAGGCTTAGCGACTCACGAAAGCCCCATCTGATCCGAGGTTCTTTATCTGTTCCCGTCTGTATACACCGGGTGCACGCAGCAATAGTGCGTAACCCGGCCGCAAAGGTTTGGTTGCAGTTGAGTCCACTCCTTGGCGATGATTGCTGAGCGCAGCGGCATTCCGCAGTAATTCCTCCGTCTCACTCCCTCTCTCCCTCCATCCCCAATCCGGTTCGAGCGCCGCGCGAATCGAATCGAGGTGAGGGTTTCGGATTCGGTGGGAGAAGAAGAGGGAGAAGGGACAGATGGATCAGGTGCTGAACAAGGTGGGGAGCTACTGGTTCAGCAAGCGGGCCAACAAGGAGATCGACTCCATCGGCAACGACATCAGCGTGAGTGCCTGTTGCTTGCATCTTTATTTATCCCTCGCGTGCTTACTAGAGCCTCCGTTCTTGGCCTGCATTGCATAGTCTTCCAGGAAGAGATGTTCTAGATCTGAGCGGCGGTGGTTAGGATTTTCGTTCGTCGGTTAGACGGTTAGCGAGCTGCGGGGAGGAAGCTTCTTGGTTCTACAGTAGATTTTTTTTCTGCTTTAATTGCAACTTGGAGCTGCTTTGTTGATCCGATTTGTCTATGTTTAGTTTACCAGAGAGGATGTGTTGGCACACTGCTGAGCTCAACGATGAATGTAGCCTAGGCATCTTGTTTAGTATATCAACATTACTTGTGGAGTTATATTGCCTTGTCCTGACACCAAAATATTTGTGTGTGATTCTCAGTCGATCTCAACGAGCATCGGAGATGGAGCCAAATGGATGGTGAACAAGCTCAAAGGTATCCCCCATTGTTGATTCTCTATCTTCCGATCACAAAACTGGTGTTAGTAGTAAGTAGCTGCACTACTTAGTATCCATGTTTTTGAGGCGCCGCAACGCCTCAAAAACATGGCTTAGTATGCTCTACAGTGTGTTATGGTGCTACTGTTGCTTTTCGTAGTTCGCTATCATACATACAATTCAGTGCACTGGCAGGATGAGAATATGCACTCTGAAAGGGTGGACATTGATACATTGTAGTTATATCTATAAAACAGAATAACGCTTACACAATATTTCTCCATAACCAAGCTCGGCCTTTCCAATCTATGTTTTAACGCGGCATAATTCTGAAAGTACAAATCTACACTTCTAAAGTCTAGTCTGAACTGTTATCTAGTTATTATGAAAACACATAAAGTAGGGGACTGACCTTTAGGTGTTATCTAGTTCTTATGCAAACACATAAAGTAGGAAACTGACCTTTAGGTATATAATATCAGTACAGTGACGTGTAATGTTACATGGCACAGGTTAGGGAAACCAAAGTGATAAGTTCTGAGTGTTGAGAAATAAATGGTGATCATTCATCCCTAGTCCGCTTTTGAAATGAACAGATAGCAGCAGCAAACATGTTTCATCTGGAAGGGGCGGCCTTAGTTAGTCTTGGACCTGTACAAGGTTTAGTGTATCCTGTGGGGAGGATATACAGCATATTTCGTACATGTGTCATGTATCTAGTTCATGCCTGTTCTCTTCTGCTATAATCTGAAATGTTCAAATCCTTTAACTTGATGTAGTAAGAGGAAAAAAACCCTATTTGAGTTAACTAATAGTCATAGAAGCAGTATCATAAATGGATGATGGGTTTCGTGTTGAGCTATGTGATGAACATTTGTAAGTGTGCTCTTATAGACAGCCATTGTTTGTTTGAGTTACTTTATTTGCTCAAGGTCCCTGTTTGGGTTTAATTTGTGGTGATATAGCTAAAGTGTCAGTTCCACCAATGTTTAAGGTTAAAGCCGTTGACTGGGGGCCTTAGAGCCACATTTTGTATTCACTGATCTGATTAAAACATGTCATGATATCAGGGAAGATGCAGAAAGCACTGCCAGAACTCCTCAAGGAATATGACATGCCAGCAGGTCTCTTCCCACGGGATGCAACTAACTACGAGTTCAACGAAGAGACAAAGAAGCTAACAGTGTACATCCCATCAGCCTGTGATGTCGGGTACAAGGACTCGTCAGTTCTGCGGTTCTTCACCTGTGTGACTGGCTACCTTGAGAAGGGAAAGTTTTCTGATATCGAGGGCATGAAGACCAAAGTACTGGTTTGGACCAAAGTGACCGCCATCAAGACTGAGGGCTCCAAGGTCCATTTCACTGCCGGCGTGAAGAAGACTCGGAGCCGAGACGCCTATGAAGTTGTTAGAGATGGTATCACCATAGATAAGTTCTAGAGTATACTTTGCATGAGAGACGTAATGTAATTATTCAGATGCTGCTTTGGCCCCTCGGTACACCAACAGTCTGAAATCTAGTGTAATACTTCTGCCAATTCAATCAATGTAGTATAACGTTTCTCATCAAAACGTGGCTGGTTTGACATGGTGAAATTGATTCTGTTGTAGTTGCGCTCTATCAAATGCTTGCCTATTGTTTCCAACTCAAAGTCTCTGCATCTGGGCTAATTTGTTGGCCGTTTGCATTTTACTTCCTTTTGCGGCTCAAATTCTTATATTTTACGCACTCAAATGGATCATTATAACATGATCACGAAGGCTTCAACAAGAGGAATTATAATGCCCGAAGAGACTTGATACCGAGGTTACCTTGTTTGATATCTCGATCTGACGACTATGAGAAACAAGAGCGCTATATTCAGTTCTAAGGGACTGATAAGAGTTAATAAAAAAAATGCCTTCACCGGCAATGTCAAACCGGTGAATATCTTCGGAGTTCCTATTCATGATCATCATTCACCAAAAACATTGACGAGAATGCCTATAATTGTTGAAGTCGTGGTGCCGTTCTAGCCTTCTATTAGTTCTATCTTCCACAATTGTGTCATTAATGTGTATGTGTACCCAAAGTCTGATGTGCCACTAGGCACTATGGTTCTCCTGCGGAAGCCTCAGGCTCAACCTCAAGCTCAATGGTGTCCGATCTGAGGTGTCAGATTTTGAATGTTAACCCAAGTGCTGTAGTGGTCGCACGCAGGGTTTACAACCTTAAACGCGGGCCTTCACATACTGAATTTCGAAGTGTTTAATTCTGAATAAGTTATCACACTACTGCGGATGTGGTGGGGCGAAAGAAACATGATTAGGGAGGGCGATAACACAAGACAATGTGCTAACATGGCCCATGGAGTTCACATATATATACTGAAGAACTCCTTTAGATGTTCAAAACTCAATCAGACAATGAGATGGGAGATCACAGATATATACTGCAGAAATCCTGAAGTATGGAGATTCTTCTGGTTCTGGCAGTGTTCCTATAAATTTGTATATCTTTCTTGCAATCTGGAAGTCAGGGAGCTTTTACAAGTGGTAACAGCAACATTCCAGTGAGATAATGCAGTGCAGGGGTGTTGCTAGTTTTTGCTCTCTTTTTTCCCCCATAGTTAAGATGAAGCAACAAACAATGCAGAAGAAACAGGATCACAGTAATTTCTTCATTAATGCATTTTATTTATTTATTTATTTTCTCTTCTAATTTCCACACATGTCACATAAATTATTTTGTGGTGGCTGTTGCATACATATAAAACTAATAAACGAAGCTCACACATGAATCAATGAATGTTACACCTTAGAATGAACTGGAATTAAAAGGAACCTAGGACATTCCTCAAGTTCTTGGCAATTTCCATCAGGTCCGCATGCTTGAATGATAAATTTCAGACCGGTGACTTCGTTGGGGACCTCTAGGTCTGAAACATAGAATGCATTGATACTAGCAGCTCCAAGATAACTTCTGGAAGGTTTAATGCTTGAATCTGCATTTAACATCTCAACGTAGATGTTGTACTTCTTGAAAGATGTTTGACCAGGAGTCTTCAACTTCCAAGTGATTTTCAAGCTCACTTGTTTAGATGTGTCGGAACTGTTTGACCATGAAATGTACTCTCCTTCAGCTATCCACGATTCTTGTGGAGGGAACTGAATGTCCTCACCAGTTTTTTGAATACTTATGCTCCCTAGCGACGCATGATAAACTGATGATCGATATGCATTTGCTTCTGAGATCCCATCCACCTGTGGTTCTGGACCAATTTCACTAGCAATTTTCAGTGTGCAAACAATATTAATTCCGGTTAAGGTGTAGCCGGCACTGGACTGAACAGTTGCTCTGTAAAGAACCCAATCTTGGTTATCTGGGGTATCCGGGTGAGCCTTATCAGCTTTAACGTATGAGCCATACATGTGCTTTAGTTTCTTTCTGGTGAATGTTGCTATGTCCTCTGCAACAAGAATTGAAGTACTCTCTGTGTCTTTAGATGACAAGTCCAGGGACAACCCTACAGCAGAACTTGCATCGGCTCTTACCTGAATAATACAACAGAAAAGAATGCAGCATCATGAGACTGGAAAGAACACGGTTCCACGTGTGGCACACTTGTAAACTCATTTTTCCATAAGCAATCAGAGGGTCGTGTCAATGCTAGTAACAACAAGCAATCACATAATTCATGTGACTCAGAGAAGCGAACATTTCATAGAACTCCAATTATTCAATCGCTTCTGTATTTCCAAGAAATTTGAGTAATTGTTGGAGCGTAGTAAAAAAAAAAGAGTAACTAATTGGAAGGCGGTTAAGATAACGCAACAAAGGCAAACACAATTTTCTCACCGAAAAAAATAGGCGAATAGATCCAACTTCCATAGAAAGTGCGCCATTGAAAAGCTGTTCTGAGAAAATAATGTTCTGCTGGAGACTTCCTTTGATTGTTAAACAATTGCCTCCACTATACGGTTGACCATTGAAACTATAAATTAACCAGTAAAAAATGTTATAAATTGGGAAATAATATAGAAAATTAAAACTGGAAGATTTTGTACGAAAATATTATTAATTGCACATAAAAAATAAAGGGTGTATGCTTTGATGCAATAAATGGAGAATAAAAAACCAAGGTTAATGAGCTGTAGTGTAGGGATTCTTGGACATTGTATGTATAGTATGAAATATCATGTTTAACAGAGAATAACATAAAGTCTGTTCAAAGTTGCTTATTCATGACAAGTCAAGAAAGCTTGACTTGCTTACAATAGTGCACAGTTTAAATAATCTTTTTAACAAGAGCAATGTATAACATCGTTTCCTAGGCTCATATCTTTCTGTTAGCCCATAGGGTATTTTACTAATTTCTATCATTTTAAATGCGAGATGATGATGTTTCATTTACACAGTGAAACCTATAAAAGATTAATAGGTATAAGAAACCTCTCTATTCATCGTAGTATAAGAAATCAACATTGTATAAGAGAATAAATTGAACACGTGACTAAAAAAATAAACAAGCTTACTCTGTAAAGGCTTGCAGTTGAGCTTGATCTCCAGTGTATTTAAGCACAGGCTGTAAAAGAGGACGAAGATAAGCACAGGGAAATCCGGAGAGCTTGATAATGTCAAATAAGCAATTTTAGAAATAGAACAAATATAAAGACACCTGCCCAGACAGTTTTCTCATTACAGTAGGGAACATATCAATAAAGCATAATACCTAAGCCATGGAAACTCAGATGACCATCAATAGATCAGTCAAACAGATAAATAAATGCAAAAGGCATTGGCTATTTCCACCTTTGATATCAGGGTGTGTACAAAAAAAAAAAAGGTGGAAAGCACTGATCAAAGAAACATGTTGACAGCATGCTACCTGAAAACTTTGGCACGAAATATTGTTCCATGGATCACTGGAGACTTGCAGCCCTTCGACAGAAACTTGATAACCATAACCCTATAGAAAATAAAAATTTAGAAGGCATTAAATTTTGACAACTGGCAGAGAACTGCAAATGAGATGTGCAGAAAGAAGATAGAGCAACCAATTTAGATGTTTCTAACTGGGTATCATATCATTTTTGTAAGCATCAAATATGACATTTTGAATAATTGCACAGGTTAACAAAACTTGCAGAACCCTATGCTTTAGAAAGTGGAAACCTTACAGAAATGTCAGGTACATGTTGCTGAATATGTGAAGTATGAGTATCTGAGCACTATAATAGAGAATATGGTATGTCCTAAAATAGTTACTCATTTCTAACAATTAACATTAAGCATCAGCACTTCATGAGTTCAGAAGTGTAACTGCTACATAACATGTCATGCCAAAGGTGCAGCATAAACATTATCAGATTCTGACTACATGAATGAACTGACTCCCACACCTGATTTGACAAGGAATAATTCAGATAATTAGCTCCAATACCTGATTAAAATCTGAGTAGAAAGGAAGCTTTTTGGGATATCGTCTAAGTACTCCCCAAGATTTTTCAACAAGGCCCCACCAGCTGCATCATTGCTAGGTCAATACTTTTTCAGAAAGAGCATACAGGTACTGCAAAAGGAATACAAGTACTGCAGAAGGAGGCCAACAGCACATTACCGATTTTGTGCACTCTGAAAGTCAGGAGGTTGCTTAGTTTCGTATAACCATCCAGGAGCAAATATGGCAGTCGAGACATCAACTTTCTTAATTAGATCAAGGGCCACGTTTGTCTAGCAAAAACAGGCAAAATAGGAGGTAAGGAAAAAATAAGCAGAACACAAAAAGTTGAACAATGCATTCACATGAAATCAAATCAGTAAGACTAACAATACAGGTGTTACAACTTTCGTTGTACTCAAGTGTGTATAATAAATTCTACCAAAAAAAGAAAAAGGCTGTATATGCAAGGCAGCCATCTGACTAAAGCAAATCAGCAGTTTTGTCATCTAGCTAACACATTTCCGCGATAAAATTTAGCATTAGACAGTAAACTCTCTAACTGGTAATACAAGACATTCTAAGTTGAATAAAATCATAGATCATTACACCTACATTCCATTGACCGCCACCGAATGTATTTCGTCCGAAAACATCAATACCCATATATACATCATATTTCCTGTCTCCAGCAACATCAGCTGAATCTTGTGGGTCATTTTTCTGCAAATGTCATGCCAATTTTACCAGTCATTATTACGACTTTCAGTCGGCTTGTCGGAGTCAAAATAAAAAGAGGGTTACCTTCCAGGTATAATTGGCAAATAACCCATCACATAAGTCAAAGAATGACTTATTATACTTATTGAGCTTATTCTGCCAGTCGAGCTCACCATTTACAGTTATTGCATCATACCTGCAGAGTGAAGAAAAAGCTAAGAGACAGTTGATCAAAGAAGCTGTACACTACAGATGATCATATGTTCATGTTTACAAGACAGCAGGAAATGTAAACTCCACCATATGACTAAAGATCCAGGGACCGCTGCGTGCATTTCCTTGGTTAGATGATTGACGAACTCCTTCAAGTTCTCGATGAATTGAATGTCAAGATTAACCTCAATATTGATCTGGAAGATAATCAATTATCAGCACAAGGCATGCATCTGAGAATGACAACATGGATCAAACTAGATAAAAAGAATTGCTACCCAGCACTCTAGTTTGGCCACAAAAATGACAACATTTCACTCCCTAGACTGTACCTAACTACAGCAACATCGCATTTGAATCCCATCATTACTATTTGAGCCTAAAATATAACGCAACATGGAAGAGAGATTACCAGCCAACCATCGAATCCCAAGTTAGCAGCCAGCTCCGAGAGCCTCTCGGCATACATCTGTGCAGTATCCTTCGTTGCAAGCATCTCCTTGCAAATCGCCGCGCCTTCATCCCACTCCGTGATAAACGTTCCCAAAACCTTCGCACGCAAGCACCAAAACAAATTTCGCAAATTCCGTGAATCCGAGAATTAAAGCAGCCAGAGCAGGGAGAAGGGAAGAAACTGACCTTGACGCCGTGGAGGTGAGCGGCGTTGATCCAGCACGGCGGCGGGAGGGTGACGAGGTAGTGGGAGAAGTAGACGAAGACGTCGATGAGGTGCCAGTGCCAGAGCGCGTAGGCCTCCGGGTTGCTCCCGCCCTGCGGCGCCGCGTCGTCGCGGTACCCGCCCTGCATGTCGTGGCACACCAGGACGCGCCGGCGCGGGGGGAGCGGCTCCCCGGACCCGGGGACGGAGGCGCCGTTGAATGGGAGGTGGAAGTTGGCGGTGGCGGAGAGGTAGGAGCGCGAGGCGAGCGTGGCGAGGTCCGTGATGGGGTAGGAGATGGGCGGCGCCGGCGCGGAGGCGTCGAAGGGCGGCTCCCACGGCCGGCGGTCGTCACTCGATGCGGAGGCCTCGGCCTCGGGGGCCGCGGCCGCGGCGGAAGGGCGCATGGCGCGGAGGCGGCGGAGGAAGCGTCGGAGACGGCGGCGGGGGGAGAGGGGCATGGGGCCGGCGTTGACCGGCCGTTGACCTTGCTGGGCTTGTATTGGATCGGTTTTCAAATCTGAAGTATTATTTGTTGCAATCGTGTCCTAAACATTGTCTAGAGTGAATGATATTGTTTGGTTATGGCCCTGTCCGATCCCGGGTTTAGGTAATCCAAAATCCAAATAGCTAAATTCAGCATCTGGTTCAGTTTCTAAAAACCAATCAACTACAAGACAAGAAGCTAACTCAACAAAGCTATTCTTTTCTCTGTGGGACAAATTTTGAATACTTCAAGCTATTCTTTTCTTCTTTTGTACTTGAGTGAAAAGCGGCGGACCGGAGATCCTTACGCCTTGTCACTTGATCTTCTCTATAAGCAACATTATGCGTATATTTCCTTTGGAATGTAACACTAGTGCCTTCTTGATGCCTTTACTTTGCTTCCATATCGCGACAAGCTTGGCTGCCTTGCAGTGCGCCTCAAGAAGGGGTATCTTTGAAGCAAGGTACTAGCTTACCAGCCTGTTCGTTTCGCTGCAGCTGCGGCTGCAGCTGCAGAAAAATAACTGCGAACACTGTAGCAGCTGCAGAAACACTGTAATTGCTGCAGAAGAAATAACTGCGAACACTGTAGCTACTGCAAAGCAGCCGCTGCAAAGCAGCGAGACGAACACGTTCTTACATTGCATGTCCAACTCAATCATATCAGAGTAAGACTGCAGATATCAGAAAAGCATCTAGAAGGTGTTCGTTTCCAGAGGTCTAAATTTTAGAGGGGTCACATTAAAAAAAATATTGTTATTTAGAAGTATTAAATAAAGGTTAATTACAAAACTAACTGCAGAACCCCGGGTCTAATTCACGAGACGAATCTAATGAGGATAATTAAGCCGCGATTAGATGATGGTTACTGTAGCATCACTATAGCAAAACATAGATTAATTAGGTTTATTAGATTCGTCTTGAAATGAACATTCATCTGTCAAAAAAATTTTATCATTAAATTTTATTTAATACTCATAAATGACAAGATTCTTTTTTATTTTAGAGATCTAAAATTTAGAGGGGTGGAAACAAACACCGAGCAAGGCCATCCAATGCGGCGCCGATTTAACGCCTCCTACTGGGTCCCACTGTGCTCGCAGCATGGCTGCTTATGTGAGAGGCTGGACAAGTGGTGGGTCCTGCGAGCGGCGAAGCGATGGGTTTGCTCTTACTTGGACATTATGCCCGTTCGGCAGCCGGTTCGGCAGCGGCTGCAGCTGCTCGGTTACCGCGGGTACAGTGAAATGCAGCCCAGCCGTTTGGCAGGCTGCAAAGAAGCCCGCGGGCTGCATCCTGCGCGCCACTGATTCCCGCGGCCTGCCCGTGCGACCTTATCCGCTCGCTAGGGTTGGGGAAGCGTCCAGTCTCCGCTCCTCCTCTCCTCCTCGCACGCCGTCGCCGCTCTCGACATCCTCCGCCCCCGCCGCTCGCCTCTGCTCGTCTGCTCGCACCCCAGCCCCGGCGCTGTGAGAGTAGATCGGCCGGTCTCCTAGTTCCCCTCCGCTGTCCGAGTAGGTGGCACGCGACCGCCGGTGTCGACATGGCCCGCGTCTCCCGTGCTGCAGTCTAGGTCACGGAGGTGCCGCCGTCGCCCCCATCCGTGGCGCCGGCGGTCCAATCGGTGCGAGGTGTCCCCGGCGCCGCCGGAGACTGCCTCGGCGTTCGCGTCGTCGACGCATCGGTTCGCCCCCACCCCTGCAGATCTGGGTCAACCTCGCCGTCTTCCTCCTCTCCGACGTGAGTAATCCTTCGGCCGCCACTTTTGCAATCTTCATTATGACCTCTTATTTGTCCAGATTGAACCGCCCTTTTATGCTCTATTTTTTTTTCCCCAACCTTCCGTCTTGCTGTTCATGTCCTCAAATCTGAATTAGCAAATGCAGGCGCGGCACAGACGGTCGCTGCCTAATCTACCATGCCTGTTTCATTGTTTCCTCCTTTCAATCTGTTAGTGGTCTGCTTCGTGAATGACCATTCGTCAACAATGACCGATTGGTTGTTCATGATGTTGGGCTTCTCGTTATTTTTTTTGGTTTCTTTTTTTCCAAGGGGTTTCACGTTTCGTGACTTGGATTTTCACTTCGTTACCACCGACTTAGTGAATCAATATTGTACGCTTGGGTCCTGTCAACCAAGTTTCCTGTTTCCATGCCTAATTTACATCATCTCATCTCGATGTTCCTTGACATGCAGATATAGGATTGACGCAAGGAAGCTGTCCTCCTTGTCCCATTCGCAACGCTGGCAAGGTCATCCACCGGGTCCTGCTCTCCACCAGAAGCCAGGCACACATATTACTTGCGATCTCAACGACCGGGGAAATGAATCAAGGCAAGTTGTCACATCTTTAGCTCAATTTCTAAGATTAATGTATGTCACGTGAAGGGTGGGGCGACTTGACCCTATGCAATGCTCCCTTTCGGTTGTGGCTTCAGATGGAACAGCGCACACATTGGAGCCATGAGGCAACTGCAACGTTGATGGATCTTTGCAGAGAGCAGAAGCGGCTACACAACTTCAACCGAGTTGGGCCAACAAAACTTGGCTGGGCAGCCATCCACAAAGGTCTTTAAGGTGCCTTCCCAGGCAAGTATGATCAGAGGCAAGCCAGCAACAAGCTTGGAAGTATGAAACGCGCGTACCACCGATGGCTGAAACTTCAAAAACAATCTGGGTTAGGCCACAACCGCAACACTGGTGGCGTTTCAGCTGATGAATCCTTTTGGGAGGAACATGAGGAACATGACGAACATGAGGAAAATGAGTCGTCAGAGGAGGTATGTGCGTCACCGAAAACACTCTTCCGGACAGAGGATGGAACTGGAACCGTGCCTTACCTTCATCTTATATGCAATGCAGGATGAGCCAACCCCTCCACAAGATCCTGGCAAGCCACCAGAATTCCTTGAGGACTTGGAATACATTTTTGGGAGGACTCCCCAACACAGGGGAAATTTGGTGTGCGCTGGGGGTCTCAATCAGGGCTCACCATCTTCTCCTCTCCCTGCTGCCACTCCAAGGAGGGTTTCTGCTGGCCCAAATAGGCTCCCTGATGCTGGCCCAAGTAGGCTCCCTGATGCTTCTCCTTCGGCAACTGATGGCGGAGTTTCTGATCCTGTCCCTCCCCAAAGTCCGCCAAAGAGGCCATCTGTTGAAGGCAGCGTTAACAGCCCAAAAAAGAAGAGGAGCCGTAGCTCAATTGAGGAGTCTGTCAACCTCATGGCAGACACATTGGTTAACTGCAACATCATAAAGGCACAGCAATATGACGACGACATGATCAGAAGAGTTGCCCAGACAATGCGCGAAGATGGCTTTACGGATGGCACTGAAATGTTCTTGAAGGCACTACATCTTTGCACGGATCGTACGTATCGTGTTCAGTTCCTGGACCTGAAGGACCGCGAGGGCCGACTTGGATGGATCAATTTCAACTGGAGCCTCCGCAAATGAATTGGGCATATTTGGAGTGTTTTTCCCCAATGTTGTATCAGTGTGCTATGTATTGAACTCTGTCTAATTTGAGATTTTTGTGTGGGCTTGTGTCCCACCGGGAACCGTAGTAGCTATGAACATTTTTGTGATAATACTTACTATGAACTGAATTGCATACTTAGTGCATGACATTTATTTGTTACAATATTGTAAGAAACATTGATTCATACTAATTACCTGTCTTTTTTCTGCAACAGAACACACAGGAGTAGGGCAGCAGTGAAGGATTTGGCCCCCCACACATTTCAGTGCCAGGTATGTCTGCTGAAGCCTGGAACAACCTCCATGATGTTTGTTTCTTGGTTTTTGGTTTTCGGGTTTGGGTTGCCACTTGATGTCCATTGGTGTTTGGGTTTGGGTTGCCACTTGATGTCCATTGGTGTTTGGGTTTGGGTTGCCACGTGATGTCCATTGGTGTTTGGGTTTGGGTTGCCACTTGATGTGCATTGGTGTTTGGGTTTGGGTTGCCACTTGAGGTACATTGGTTTTTGGTTGCCACTTGTTGCAAATGATCTCATCTCCTTCCACTTTCCTTCATGTTTACATGTAGGATGTCCAACTATCATGAAGCGGCCATGTATGATTTTTGGGTAGGCTTAACAGGGGCCTGTGCTGCCGTTCTAGCAGAAGTGGAGGCGAATGAAGAGGAGGCAGACGAGAAAAGTGCACGAGTCCAGGAGCCTGAAGAGGACCTTGCTGTCGAGGATCCGCCACTCCCGTTTGCCAAACCCACAGGCCGGCAGTGGGTTGAACTCACCTTGCGGGAACGTAAGTCTTGCAAACATAATTTCCGAATGTCTCGTGAAGCCTTCAACAACCTGCATGCAATTTTAGTTGAAGAGTGTGGTCTAAAATTATCTCGAGGAGTTGAGTCAATTGAGGCATTAGGCATGTTTTTGTTGGCATGTGCAACCGGGGACTGTGCTAGGGGGCTACAAGATACATTTAGGCGTTCATTGGACACTATACATAGGAAGATGGCTCATGTGGCAGAGGTCATGGTCAGATTTGGCGACAAAGTAATATGTTCCAAAGACCCAAGCTACTCCACTGTTAGTCCTAAGGTTGCAAAGTGGTCACCTTTCTTTGATGGCTGCATTGGTGCAATAGATGGAACCCAGATTGAAATTGTAGCAGACAAGGAGTCAAAAGAGGACATGCGAAATAGAAAAGGATTCCCAAGCTTCAATGTGTTAGCAATTGTTGACCACGCGATGCGCTTCACATTTGTTGGTTCCGGGATGTCAGGGGCATGCCATGACATGTATGTCCTAAGGGAATGTCAAACTAAGCCAAGATTCCCAAAACCACCGCCAGGTTTGACTTCTAATTGATGCATCCATCAATTTTGTGTCATTTTAGTACCTTGTTTGAACAATGCAATGACTAATGGGAAATGCGATCTATGTGTTGTAGGCATGTACTATGCTGCGGATTCTGGGTATCAATTAGCCCCTGGTTATTTGACGCCATACAAGAATACAAGGTACCATCTACAACAGTTTGTTGAAGTAGGCCCTTCAACTTGGGAGGAGAAGTTTAACCATGACCATGCAAGCATTCGAAATGTGGTTGAAAGGACATTCGGTGTGGCAAAGAACAGGTGGCAGATATTGGATGGAATCCCAAATTACAAGCGTGAGACGCAATCGAGCATCATCGTTGCTTGCTGTGCACTCCACAACTATTTGGTGGAGAGGAAGGCAGCAAAGGAACCTCAAGAACAAGGCACACCTGTCAACCGTGCATTTGTGGAATGGTTAGCTGAGTTGCCGGTTCAGGAGATGCGCGACTGGATCAAAACCGGAGTGGCCTTCATCGATCCTAAAGGTATGCCAACTTCGTGATCATGGGAGACATATTTCTGCAAATTGTGACCATTATTTTCTGATTCTGTGATTAACAAATTATGAACAAAATCATTGCAGATTCACGCGGGTAAAGGAGCCATCATTGCAATTAATATAATTGCAATTTTGGAGGTAACTGTTGTATGTACTCTTAGTTGTCATTCCCGTAAATTCCATTAGGAATGAAATATGTGGACTAGCTACTATTAGCTTCATGGTTTTATCGACGATGAAATATGTGTATTGTCATCATAGCATTGTCAAGACGAACACGCTGTTGTATGTATTTATTCGTGTAATATTTGTGTAATGTTTGTATTGTAATGGGGAAGTTGCCATCTGTTGAAATTTTGAATTGTATGTTGTGCCAGCCAGTTTGAATGTGTGGTGGTAATTCAATTTGAAAAATTGATGTCTGTCTCCAGATTGCCGCCAATTTTTTGAACTGCACCTGTTGATGCTGCAACGTGTTCTGTTCCAGCTGCTCCGGTACTGTGCTGCCTGCTGCAGCTGCAGCTGCAGCGGCTGCACAACCGGCTGCCGAACAGGCTGATTACTACTGAGCACAAAGTGAGGAAAAGTAAAAGAAATAAAGAAACCAAACTGGAGACTCAAATGTCCGACTCAAGCAGCAGACTTGAGGGTTGCACATATGTGCAAAGCTGCAAATTGTAAAAGGTGTCTTAATTTATTTAATTTTTTGAGGAGGAAAAAGGTGTCATACTTGACTGATACTACAGACCATATAGGTTCATAAGTTTAATCGCAAAAGAAATATATATAGGTTCATAAGTTTTGTTATTACTACTCGATCTTGTGGAAATTTTCAACACCTTAATTTTCTGTTAGTATAACCATTTGATTGACATCTAATGATTTGTTTGAGGATGGCAAAGACGGCCTTCCCAGGCCTGGGTTCGCCAATTACTCATGTGGATGTGACTTATGACGGAAAATGGGTTTTAGGGACAACCGATACTTACCTGATTCTTATATGCACCATTTTCATGGACAAGGATGGAAAGAGAAGACTGGATTTACCGGGCGAATGGGGAACAGAATTGCTGCTCCAAGGTTGCTGAACCTCAACCCACTGGAATCTCATCTTGCTGGGGCGAACAGCAAATTCCACGAGGCCAGATTCTCATGGGTCAGTATATCTTTCTACCTCTGTCTCCAGTAAATTTCGTTCAAATTACCACTGGTGCATTCTGTAGAAACAACAGTCCACTAGTTGGGTAGCAATTTGCATGATTAAGAGTTTCTTTGGTAGGGCTGTGGCTGTAGCTTCTTTAAAAAAACGGCTGGCTGTGTTGGTGACTGTGCCTAAAACGTTTGGCAAAACGGCTTTTTCTGCGGCTTCTCTATATTTTTAGGGATAAATATGGAAAGATAGGGGCGCCGTACAGAAAAGAAGCAGGCCATTTTGTGGCTTTATGCTTCACTTTATTTTTGGATACGGCTTTTTCCTTTTTGTAAGAAGAAGCACATGAAGAAGTACCCCATTTGGTTGGAAAATATGTGAAGCCGCTGGAAAAACCATTGGAGAAGCCCTACCAAAGAGGGCCTAAGAACAAAAGTTTGGTTATCTAGCATGTTTGGTATTTTGTGACCTGTCAATTTATAAGGTTTATCTCAGATCATTTGCTACTAGATTCATTTTACGCTGCTTTTGCTTATTGAAGTTTAGTTTTTTCTTGTTTAGTTACACTTTTGATTTTGAAATGGCATTTTTCTGTTTAGTTAGGACATGAAAATTGAGCCCATTTGCATGACTGAACTAAGGACTAGAGGGAATATTGGCCACTGCATGAAATTTTGACTCTTACATAGATAGAACTAGAACTGGCCTGGTTCTAGAAATGAAGCCCTGCTTTTTAATCCTGCTGCACTTACCAATGTGGTATTCTAGCTGTTAAGGAAACATGATTATGCAACTTACTGTTAAAGAGTAGCAACTCAGTTTGAGTTTACCATAAGATGCAATTTTCTTCGGGTAGTTTTAGAATAGCAGAATTATGTGGCTGGCGCTAATATCTAAAATTGAGTTTCAGTTTTGTGCATGGAGTGTCGAGGTTTTATGCCGATGAACAAAATATTTTCTGGCGTATGTAGAAACCAGGTTATGGTTGAATTTGGATGCAGTTTCACAGTATATATAGTTTTGCTGCTTTTGAAATAATAACCACTACTTCTAACTGAACTAAAAACCTATGGTAATGGAACATGGTTGCATCTGCCAAATACTGAATGCACAATAATTTCAATGTTATTGACTGCCCGATCGATCCTACAGGCAAATTGCAATAATTTTTGTTCCCTACAAATGTGGTTAAGAAACATCAAACTTGATCCTCTTTTGTTATCTGATTTTGCAGGTCACAGAGAACGGGAAGCAGGAGCGCCACCTGGTGGCCACTGTGGGGAAGTACAGCGTGGTGTGGAACTTCCTGCAGGTGAAGAACAGCCACCACGAGTGCTACCAAGGTTTGAAAACTCGACGAAAACCGGTCGGTTTTCGCGACTAGCGATTTTCGAATTTGAAATTTTTTGAAAATTTGAAAAAAATTGAAACAAAAAATATGTAAAAAAAACTAGACGTCATTTGCAGACCATTTGTGAAAACCATACACGAATTGGAGTTCGTTTGATGGGTCAAATAATTCCCGAAAAATTTCTGGGTAAAAAGGAATTTAAAAAATAAAAGACCCTTATCCCCTCCCGAACGGATAAATCTGAGGTCCCCCTTCACTTTACGACACCACAGGTCGGTCCCCAGCCACGCGCTCGCCGTCGTCAATCTCCCGCCGGAGCCGCCGTCCGCCGTCGAATCGGCGCCGCCCGCAGGTCAACCGCCGAACTCAACTCGATAACCGGTCGATTTCTTTCGGTTATCGAGCGAGACATCGATACGATGCGCGGGGGCGGCGGTTCGGTCAATTCGATCCGCCGATTCTCGGTCAATAACCGGTCGAAATCGGTCGATAACCAGTGGAAATCGGTCGGTTTGATGATTTTCAAATTCGAAATTTGGTTTTTGAATTTTTGGTCGAAAATCGCTCAGTTATCGTGATAATCGGTGAAATCGGCGGAATCGGTGACGGCCGGTTAGCTCGATCTAAACGATAATGTAAACCTTGAGTGCTACCAGTACCAGGAGGGGCTCAAGAGCTGCCACTGCTACAGATACGCTGTCACCGACTTCACAGTGGCCGAGCCTACGAAGGTCACTTCCTTCAGCATTTCCAGCAGGCACTTTCTCCGTGCTGCCGGCTCCTTGCTTGCATTTAAGGGCCGATTGATTAGTTTCTTGTGGTAGACTTTTCTTATGTTTTCGTGATGACTGTCTCGTCATTGTTCGTTATACTTGGAATTCTTTTTTTTTAGATGTTATACTTAGAATTCTATGTATGTGGAACGAGCAAGTCGGGGCTCATTCCATCAATACAAAAATTGTGCGCTATTCAGTTTCTGTTTATTCCTTTGAGAGTAAAGCTTCTGTTTATTTGTTGAGCAATTTCTTGACACGCTGCTTTGTTAATGTGATTTTTCTTACTCGTTGATATGACAGACAAGCAACAATCATCGTATTGCACCCAGTTACTTAAATTCATCGACATTGCTCAAACACTGCGTAGGCAGCTTTAAAATTTTCATAAGTTTGGGGTAACAAGATATGGTAGTAAGAGCATCTCCAGCAGAGTTGCCAAAATGGAATTGCTAAAATTAAGTTTAGGTATAGGAGAGAGAAGATTTGGCAACAGTTTTTGTGCTTCTCTCCAGCAGAATTGTTAAAACAGAAAACCTATAAAACTTTTTGTAAATACTCATAACTGTTAGAGGTCGGCCAGAGCATCGAGGCGGTGCAGACTTGGCCAGCGTGGTTGCAGGGCGTGGCGGGGGCGAGCTCCCATGGGCGTCGCAACGCGATTTTGCAGCGGGTGAGGGCGGAGCGGAGTGGCGACGGGTGTCCGCGTCGGCGGGGAAAAGTCCGGCGGGAGGCAGTTGGTGTTCGCGCGCACGCCTCACAGCTTTTAGCAATCCATAGGTTGGATTGCTATATTTGGGTTCAGGAGAGAGAAATTTAAGCTATAGCCTAAAAATTTAGGCAACTCTGCTGGAGATGCTCTAACCTTCAAGATAAAAGAGCAAAATGGAAAGCTTTGAATTTGTCAGCAGTAAAAACAGGTGGCAACCTTCACGAATGTAGACTACTATCAGTGCCACACCATATCAATTGAGGTAACAAGATAACTCAGGAAAATGGTAAGCTTTGAACATTTGTTAATTCATTCACGGATCCTACACAGTACTAGGTAGGAAGCCCAGGTCTACCAATACAATGTTCTGAGACGAAATAGAAGGGAGCTGTTCGCAACAACACGTCTAAGGGCTAGAAAACTTTTGCAGCCTCCCGCTTGACACCATCATCTAGTCCTTCAACACAGTGTTTCAACCCCTCACCTGCAACAGGGAAAACATAACGACCTTAGAACAAGAACAAGAGTAAGCATGTCATTTCATGATCCCCACCAAAATGAAAAGTTCAAAATCAACCACATGCCATATTTGGCACAGCAAGTCCGAGATGATAGTGGTGGCAGATAAGTAAAAGTGAATACATGTCATTTTCAATCTGTACATAGTTAAAGAGGATTCTGATGTCATGGAATGAACACATGGATTTCGATATTCTTAAGAAAGAGGATCACAAACTGAACAAAAACTGAGACAAAATGCAGCATCAGTTCATCAACACTCCAGCTCTCAATCGAAAAACACAAATTTATAGTTCAAGGAGCCTGACAGTCAAGTTTTACAAAATTTAAAAATAGCAGGGTCCCAACCGCAAGGTGATTAAGGGATACATTCATGGCTAGCCACAAAAAAAAAAAAAACCATTCAGCTCGCCAATATTGGGCAACGGACCATTATTTTTTAAAAAAGTTCCTGCAGGCCACAGAACTACAGTGTTATCAACCTGCAGGAGGATCAAAGTTGCCTCGCAACTGCAGTCTTGAATTTATAAAACAGGGTTATGAATTTGAATTTCAGTTTTAAAACTTCACCAGATGTCAAACTTAAAGCACTAGTCAAAATTTCCAAACTCTCAAGCTTATCTGAATATGATAATAAACATACTAGCCAACAAGGCAATAAGCAATCTAGCCCGGTTGCCAGCAAGTAATCTAGTATTTTTCTGAACCTAGAACACAGCCACAGTGAAATCACAATTACAAGAATGTCAACAATAAAAGAACCACTTTGTAAACCACATAAACCCTCATAGGTCACTAGCACAAGCCAATAATATCTACACCATGGTAGCAACAACTGATTTCAAAAGGTCGGACACAGCAGAATGGGGTTCTGAATCTAACAAGTTGAAATTGTCATGAGAAATAGGATCGATGTTCCCGAGAATTGGCTTCCAAATCAATAACTAATCACCGTGCAACATAAGTAGCACTGAATGGCCAACAATTGGGGATACACAGGACTGAGATCTTTACGAGTTCAAACCATACAGTTCAGCGTAAGGGACATCCAATTGCACACATCATCGCATACAGTCATCACGAATCAAGATCAGAGAGAGAGAGAGAGATGCGAGCGCAAAATTTACCTGACGAATCGAATCAGCCGGAGCCGACGATGATGTTGTTGATGGGGATGAAGATGAGTTTGACGAAGAACCCGACGAAGCCCATGACGACGAACCCGATCGCCGTCCGCGTCGCAACCTTGGTGAATTCTGCGCAGGACAAGACGGTGTCAGATCAGATCCGGCGAAACCATGGACCTCAGCACACGCACGCAGGGATCCAAGCCGCGGACGAATGGGGGATCTGGGTTACGTACCCTTGCGGTCGGGCTTGTGGCAACGCTTGACGAGGCGGACGCTGTCCTTGGCGAACTCACGGAGCGGGTCGACCACCGAGTCCACGGCGTCCATGGCTTCGCGACGGCGGCGCTTGGAGGCGACGGTGAGAGAGATCTCGAGGCCTCTTCGCTTCGACAAGACGACTTGGAGCTAGTGGCTTTGCGCGTGCTTCACGACGCTTGAACTTATCGACCGGTCAGCTCTCTCGTGGGTCGGACTCGGATGACGCAGGGTCACCGTGAGCCCACAAATGTTGATGTCGTGGCGCGGCCAATAGGGAGGCTGGTAACTGCCACGTCATATTGGCTTACAGCGTGGAACGAGGATGTGGGCTGGCCGGGACGGGCCGCGCTGTGTGTAGGGTTAGGATAGCAGCTTATTAGGCCCAGATATGTTCGGCCCAAAAAACCCGGCCCATTGCAACGCACCATTTGTGCATGACTGCAGTGAGCATATATGAATTTGTGATCCGCTGCTCCATAACAACGGCTTCACCTTTTTAGATAAAGGGATTTTGTTGCTAAAAAAAAGATAAAGAGAATTTATGTCATCAAGAAAATGAAAATATCTCGGCCTTTACATCACTTGATGTATTTAGACAACAACGGCTTCATATGAGAGTTGCAAATAGATGCTGTGGAATTTGTGGTATGGAGGATTATGGAAACAGTCACTTTTAGACTGCAACATGTCTAAGTATGTATGGGCGCTTGAGAGAGTGAGCACATTATAGAATTGTTGTCTCCAGTTCAAGTACAGGACGCTCGGGGATGACTTGCAGAACTAGTGAAGCGCACGATGAGCTTATCCGAGTGGTGGTTACTCTGTGGGTTATGGCACGCAAGAAGAAAAGCAATCCATGAAAATTCTTTTCAGAGCCCGCTCTCCACTCGCTGCTTCATTGATTGGTTCTTAGCAAACTTGGAGTGTGCAAAACCAGCTACACGAGCCGTGCACAAGAATCAGTAAGTGGCAGTAAAGTTGATACCTCCTCCATCAGGATATATGAAGATCAATGTTGATGCAGCACTTTCCAAGAATTCTGGCATCGCAACAATTGCTGCTGTGGCGTGGAAGGAAAATGGCGACTTCATAGGAGCATCGTCTATGGTTGTCGAAGGGATCACTCATGCAGAGGTAGCAGAAGCTCTTGCGTGTAGAGAAGGAATGGCGCTGGCTAGCGATCTTCTTGGACAAAGGTTTCGCTTGGCGAGTGATTGCGCGATAGTTATTAAGAATCTCCGGGGTGAATACATGGGTCGTTATGGTATTAAATCAAAGAAGCTGGACTTTGCAGCGGTGGAGTTTGTTCATTAAAACCAGACAGCTAATTCTGAATGCTTATACGTTGGCAAAGGGCTCTGTATATAATTTAGTGGGTAGGCATGTGACGGATACCCAAATCAGGGTATCCTGATCTAGGATACTTAATCCCGCTAACCGTCTCAGCTTAATTGTGTAGGGCCCACAGGAACAGGTGCATGACAACAGAGCGCTCGAGGGGCCCACGGCCGACCCCGAGGGTACATACAAGTTCCGCCTCGCCCGACCCCCAGTCGGGCGGGCCCACGACTTCCGCCCCGCCCGACCCCGAGTCGGGTGGGGTCCACGAACTCCGCCTCGCCCGACCCCCAATCGGGCGGGCCCACGACTTCCGCCCCGCCCGACCCCGAGTCGGGTGGGGTCCACGAACTCCGCCTCGCCCGACCCCCAATCGGGCGGGCCCACGACTTCCGCCCCGCCCGACCCCGAGTCGGGTGGGGCCCCGAACTCCGCCTCGCCCGACTCCCAGTCGGGCGGGCCCACAAGCCGCGCTTCGCCCGACCCTGAGTTGGGAGACTTCGTCGAGAAGATTTTCCTCTGGCAAGGAGGACAGGCATTTACGACGAGTAGCTGGGGAGCCTTAACTCTACCCAGCAACTCATATACTTGCAGGCACGCGATCTGGCCTGCACAGTGGCACCCGTCCCATCTCGCGGCGCCGCCTGACACCTCGAGTACAGCAGCGGGATGGCTACGACATCATCATCACCCTGAACAGGGACGAAGACCGGACCGGCGACAAGACGGCCGCGACAGTCTGGGTTGACATCTCGACCACCTGCCCGGCGACCGGGCTGACAGGACGCCGCCTGACTAGGGCCACAGTGGCAGCTAGGGTTCAGACTAGTGCGGCGTGTAGCCGCGCTAGCCCACAACTCGAAAGCCCCGTTCCCATTTGTAAACCGGCTCACTCCTTGACTATAAAGGGAGAGCTGGGGGATCGAAGTTCGAACAGACACAGACATAGAGATACACACGAAGAGGCTTGGAGTCTTTCTCCTCCCTCGTCAACACTTGTAGCTCCCCTCTGCAAGTCGAAACACGAACCACCCACGAACTGGACGTAGGGCATCGATTGCCTGAACCAGTATACATCTCGCCTCTCTCGCAAAACCCTCGCCATCATAGAAGATTGTTAGGCGCCGTAGTTACAAATTTACTTGTCGGCCGGTTTCTTAACACCGACAGTTGGCGCGCCAGGAAGGGGACCTCAGCGCGTTTGACGTCTTCAGTTGATGGCGAGCCACGACATCGATTGGTCTCCGGGCGCTCTCGTGTACTTCGGAAGCCTGGAGTTCATCGTGGTCCAGGATGGGGGGCTTTCGCGCGTCGAACCGCCGGCACCCCCACAAAGGGCCCTCACCCCCGCCATGTCCGCGAGCGCGGAGCTCGTGGGTATGGCGGAGTACGACTACGACAGCGACGAGGATGACCTCCTCGACTACGACTCCGACGCCGGCAGTCACCATCCTTCGCGCGAGTGCATGGTGGTGGAAGCTGGTGGAGGCAGCCGCCGCAACGTTCACGACGTGGCGGCGCAGCCAGACCCTGCAGCGGTCGCGACGACGGCGGACGCCGGAGCGGCCGCAGAAGCCGCGCCCCTGCTTGTGACACAGGCGCAGCAAGGAACCCCTCCGGCGAGCGCCGACCTCCGGGAGGGCGATGACCTGGAGCGTCTGCTCCAACGCCAACACGAGCTCGCAGAAGCCGCGCGGCGGCTCAAGGAGGAGCGCGAGCGGCTCGAACACGAGGTGGCGCAGCGCCAGGCCCTGCGCGAACGCGTGCGTGCCCATGGGCGCGAAGCCCGGCAGCGGATTCTGGCCGAGGCGGGCAACCTCGTGCCCAGATACACCAGGCCCAGCCAAAATGTCGCCGCGGCTGCGACACTTTTGCGCGCGCTCCCGCAACCGTCCGACGAGGACCAGCGAAGAATCCAGGGGGAGCTCAAGGACCTCCTGGACTTGGCGGCGGTGCAGCAGGCCGAGCGCGAGCAAAGCTCCGCTGCACGGCGGTGGGAATCCAGCGTTTCCTACCGCACGCCAAGCAAGCCACGGCCACAACCCGAAAGTTCCGTCCACCAAACCCCCGAGCAAAGTGGGACTGGGGACGCGCCGCCGGTCCATCAGCGGATCGGCAGGATCCGCGACGCCCGCGACATTCTGCGGGCAAGGCGCCGCGAGCAAGGGCGAGGTCCACGGTGCGAAACCGAGGACTTTGTCTACGCTCCGCGGCGTGGCGGGAGATTTGACCCGGAGGAA
Organism: Eragrostis curvula; assembly: GCA_007726485.1. NCBI lineage: Eukaryota > Viridiplantae > Streptophyta > Magnoliopsida > Poales > Poaceae > Eragrostis > Eragrostis curvula. The sequence goes on from CM017445.1 coordinate 24,349,171, forward strand.
GACAAGCCTCGGGCTCCGGTCCCGGCTGGCCCACGGGCTTTTGGCCGCGCCATCTTGCGGGCTCCCGTCCCCCAGCGGTTTCGGCCGCCCAGCAATATCACGAAGTACAACGGGGAGACGAATCCCGCGTTGTGGCTGGAGGACTACCGCCTGGCGTGCCAAGCCGGCGGTGCCACCGACGAGCGGTTCATCATCCGCAACCTCCCCCTCTTCTTGGCCGACTCGGCCAGGACGTGGCTCGAGCATCTCCCGGAGGGCTCAATCCAGGATTGGGTTGACCTCCAGGAGGTGTTCATCGGCAACTTCCAGGGCACGTACGCGCGCCCGGGGAACCCGTGGGACCTTCGGAACTGCCGGCAGGGCGCCGACGAGTCCCTGAGGGACTACATCAAGCGATTCTCCAGGCAATGCAACGCGTTGCCCAATCTCGCTGACGCCGAGGTGATCTCCGCGTTCATAGCGGGCACCAGCAACGAAGGGCTCGTTCATGAGCTCGGCCGCAAGAGCCCGCGCTCCATCAAGGAGCTGCTCGACGTGGCCACCAGCTACGCCTCCGGTGAGGATGCGGTCGATGCCCTCCTTCACCGGACTAAAGGCAAGGCAAAGCGGAACGAGAGTTCCGGTGCGGGTCCGTCTGCCCCGCACGACAAGAAGCAAAAGCAGAAGAAGAAGAAGGGCGGCGATCAGCAACGCCGCAACGACGCACTCGTCGCGGCCGTCGAGCGTAAGCAGAAGAAGCCGGCCGTCGACAACGACGGCAAGAACCAGCATTTCGAAAAGATGCTGGAAGCGCCGTGCCCCAACCACGCCTATCCCGTCAAGCACGCCCTCAAGGATTGCGGGCTCATGCTGAAGTTCCTGGGCGCGAAGGCAAAGAGGTCCGACCCCAAGGATTCTGACCCCGGGGATGACGGGAAGGACGACAAGGAGGCGGACGGTGGGTTTCCGAAAACCACCGGCTGCCTCATGATCTTCGGAGGCGAAGGAGCCAGCTCCTCCAAGCGGCGCCAGAAGCTGGAGCGCCGGGAGGTGTACGCCGCCGAGCCGGCGACTCCGGCCTTCCTCAAGTGGTCCGAGGCGGCCATCACCTACGACCGCGGCGACCACCCCGAGCACGTGCCGCGTCCGGGGCGGTACCCACTCGTCGTCGACCCCATCGTCTCCAACAAGCGCCTATCCAAGGTATTGATGGATGGTGGTAGTGGCTTAAATATTTTGTATGCAGAGACCCTCGATGCTATGGGAGTCAGTCGCTCTCGCATCCGACCTTCGGGCGCACCCTTCCATGGGGTCGTGCCCGGAAAGACGGCCATGCCGCTCGGGCAAATCGACTTGCCCGTCACCTTCGGCACGCCGATCAACTACCGCACGGAGGTCCTCACCTTCGACGTGGTGGACTTCCCCGGCGCGTACCACGCGATCCTTGGTCGGCCATGTTACGCGAAGTTCATGGCCGTCCCCAACTACACCTACCTCAAGCTCAAGATGCCGGGGCCGAGAGGTGTCATCACCGTGAGCACGTCCGTTCAACGTGCTTACGAGTGTGAAGTAGAGTGCTGCGAGCTGGCAGCGGCGCTCATCAACAAGCCCGACCTCCCGGAGGTCGCCAGCGTGGAGTCCGAGGAGACGCCGACTCCGAAGAAGGCGTCCGGCTCGTTCGAGCCATCCAAGGACACCAAGAAGGTTCCCCTCGACCCGTCCGACCCCGAGGGGAAGACGGTCATCGTCGGGGCGACCCTTTCTGCCAAATAGGAAAGCGCGCTCGTCGATTTCCTTCGCGCCAACAAGGACATCTTCGCGTGGAAACCCTCGGACATGCCGGGGATTCCAAGGGAAATCGCCGAGCACTCCCTCAACATCAAACCGGGATCGAAACCGGTCAAGCAGAGGTTGCGCCGATTCGACGAGGAAAGGCGCCGAGCCATAGGCGACGAGCTGGCAAAGCTCCTTGCCGCCGGCTTCATCAAAGAAAAGTATCACCCCGAGTGGCTCTCCAATCCTGTACTTGTTAAAAAGAAAAATGGGAAATGGAGGATGTGTGTTGACTACACAAGTCTCAATAAGGCATGCCCAAAGGACCCGTTTCCTTTGCCGCGCATCGACCAAATTGTTGACTGGACCGCAGGGTGCGAAACCCTGTGTTTCCTAGACGCCTACTCGGGCTATCACCAGATCCCACTAAAGATCGGTGATCAAGAGGCAACGGCGTTCATCACTCCCTTCGGCTCATATTGTTACGTTACAATGCCGTTTGGGTTAAAGAATGCCGGCGCCACTTACCAACGTTGTATGATCAAATGTTTCGGTGATCTCATCGGACGGATCGTGCAAGCGTACGTGGATGACATCGTAGTCAAATCCATGCGAACCGACGACTTAGTCGCCGATCTCAACGCCGTGTTCCAACGGCTAAGAGAGAATGGCATTAAGCTCAATCCCGAGAAATGCGTTTTCGGGGTCCCAAAAGGAATGCTCCTGGGATATTGCGTTTCACAACGCGGCATCGAAGCCAACCCAGAAAAAATCGAAGCCATCGCGAAGATGGGGCCGATCAAAAACCTGAAAGGCGTACAGAAGCTGACCGGCTGCTTAGCCGCACTCAGTCGATTTATTTCCCGACTCGGGGAAAAGGGGTTGCCACTCTATCGTCTCCTCAAGAAGTCCGACAACTTCGTCTGGACAACCGAGGCGCAAGAGGCTCTTGATCACCTCAAGACCAGACTCTCTAGCGCCCCGATTCTCGCCTCTCCGACCGAGAAGGAGCCTTTGTTGCTCTACATAGCGGCGACAACGCAGGTGGTCAGCACCGCCCTGGTGGTGGAGCGGACGGAGTCGGGCAAGGTGCTCAGGGTACAACGGCCCGTGTACTTCGTCAGCGAGGTCCTCTCCGACTGCAAGACAAGGTGGCAGCAGATCCAGAAGGTGATATACGCGCTGGTCATCACTCGGCGCAAACTCCGCCACTACTTCGACGCCCATCCGGTAACCGTCGTCTCTTCCTTCCCCCTTGCTGAGGTTCTAGGCAATCCGGAGGTGTCGGTCAAAATTTCTAAATGGGCGTTAGAATTAATGGATCAGGGAATAGAATTTACGCACCCATCTGCCGTAAAATCACATACCCTGGTAGATTTCATCGCCGAGTGGACCGAAACTCAGTTGCCCATAGTTCCTGTCGAAAAGGAATGTTGGCGGCTGTTTTTTGACGGCTCTCTCACAAAAAGGGGTGCCGGGGGTGGGTGGCTGCTCATCTCTCCGAGAGGTGTGCGAATGCAATATGTCATCCGGCTCAACTTCCCAGCATCGCACAATGTAGCCGAGTACGAAGCTCTGCTTAACGGCATGAAAGCAGCTGTCGAGTTAGGAGTCCGTAGGCTCGAAGCCTTTGGCGACTCTCAGCTCGTTGTTAACCAGGTCATGAATGAGTCCACCTGCACTAACCCCAAGATGGCGGCCTACTGTGCTGAAATCCGCCGTCTGGAAGAAAAGTTCGATGGTTTTCAGGTTGAATACGTCCCTCGGCGGGACAACGAAACGGCCGATTCGTTGGCCAGGCTGGGGTCCAACCGGGAGATAATCCCGGCAGGCACTTTTGCCTGCGATCAAGACCAGCCGTCCATCAATGATCCTGCGTCGGCCGACCCGACGAAAGAGCAAGCACAAGAACCGGCTCCGATTGAGGCCAACAAGGCCTTGGTCATCGAGCGCGACAAAAACTCGGGGGCTCCCGCCGACCCCCGCGACGCCTCGCCCGACTCGGGGGCTGACCCCGGGCCCCGCGATGACTGGAGGCAACCCTTCATCGACTACCTCCTGCGACAACAGCTTCCGTCCGACCGCACTGAGGCACGCCGACTCGCGAGGCGCGCCAAGACATTTGCGATGGTCGACGGCGAGCTGTATAAAAAAGGGCGCTCTGGAATCCTCCAACGCTGTATCCCTCTCGGCGAGGGTAGGCAGTTACTCCAGGATATCCATGGCGGAACGTGCGGCCATCACGCTGCACCGCGAAGCTTAGTCGGCAACGCGTTTCGGCACGGTTTTTATTGGCCGACCGCTGTTGCCGACGCCCAACGGGTGGTGCGCACTTGCGAAGGGTGCCAGCATTATGCTCGTAAAACTCATCTGCCGGCTCAGGCCCTCCAAACCATCCCTATTACTTGGCCGTTCGCGGTATGGGGACTGGACCTGGTTGGACCCTTCAAAAAGGCACCGGGAGGCTACACCCACTTGCTTGTCGCCATTGACAAGTTCTCAAAGTGGATAGAGGCCAGGCCGATCGGCAAAATTGACTCGGCGCAAGCCGTCAAGTTCTTCACCGACATTGTACATCGATTCGGGGTGCCAAATGCCATCATCACTGACAATGGCACGCAGTTCACGGGGAAGAAATTCCTGAACTTTTGCGATCAATACGGCATCCGAGTCGACTGGGCAGCTGTTTCTCACCCCCAAACGAATGGGCAGTGTGAACGAGCGAACGGCATGATCCTCCAAGGATTAAAGCCCAGAATCTTCAACAAGCTCAAGAAATTTGCCGGTCGGTGGGCAAAAGAGCTCGATACAGTGTTGTGGAGCCTAAGGACGACGCCGAGTCGTGCCACTGGCTACACTCCATTCTTCATGGTGTATGGAGCCGAGGCAGTGCTACCGACTGACCTGGATTATGGGGCCCCGCGGGTGCAAGCGTTTGACCCGGACCTCAACGAGCGCTACCTCGAGGATGCGCTCGACCAGATCGACGAAGCACGAGAAGCCGCGCTCTTGCATTCCGCCAAGTATCAACAAGCGCTGCGCCGCTACCACGAACGAAAGGTTAAAGGCCGCGCTTTCGAGGTTGGCGACCTCGTTCTTCGCCTTTTGCAGGGCAATCAGGGTCGGCACAAGCTGACTCCGCCGTGGGAGGGACCATACACCGTTGCGGAGGTGCTTCGGCCCGGAACCTACAAGCTCAAGAACGCCGACGGACGCATATTCGCCAACGCGTGGAACATCGACCAGCTACGTCGTTTCTACCCTTAGCTTGTACCTCCTTTTCCTTTTGCATCGTTCAAAGACATGCAAACGAAATAAAAAGAAAGTTCGTCTCTTTCTGTCTTTTTGAAATTCACAACAAGTCCTGACCTGCCGACCGCCGATCCCCGACCCTAACGGCTCGGGGGCTCCACCCGGCGGGTGCGCAAAAAAGGCCGTGTAAAATCCAAAATGCCCATGACAAACGAGCGTCAAGGCCAAGAGCGAAAATTGCGCCGACAACGCGTCCGTGGCTAAGGAATTTACATGAAAAATCCTAAGTGCAGGTCCGACTCGGACAGAACTTGAGCGTCGACGATCTCTCGGCCGACCCGACTGGCCGACTCGGGACTCTGACGCCTCGGCGGCTAAGAGCGGCCTGGGTTACCAGTCAGTCGAATGAAAGGTCCAAGGCAATCAAGCGGTCTGAAAGAGGAGGAAGTCACGAAGGGAAAAACACTTAAATATTCGAATAAGTTTCGAACGAACACAATTTTAAAGAACGAAGTACTTGTTTCAACTAAAGGCAAGTTTTTTATATTTACATGAGGGCCACTCGGCCCAACTCGACTAACTACTCTATCTCCTACTACTCGTCACTCGGAGGCGACGGCAGAGGGAACGCGAAGGAGGCGAGGAGGCCGGCAATCGTCGCAGCAGCGGGCGCGGTCTTCTTCTTCAGCTCCTCCATCTCTTCATCGGAGAAGCCGGGCACCATGCCCAGCGACAAGCCCTCGAGGTCGAGGGTGTCGCCGTAGTGCGTCTGCTCCATCACCAACGTCCAGAAGACCCCGGCCTCGAAGCTCTCACGACGGAGAGCACCGAAGCGGTTGGAGATGGAAAGCAGGCGCGCCTCCAGGGTGGCGGTCCCGTCCGGCTGTGGCACCTGCAGCTCGTCAACGAGAAGCTCGGCGCCGATCCGCAGCCGCTCCAGCTGGGTGTTCTCGCCCCGCGCCACCTCCAGGTCCGCCTTGAGCGCTGAAAACCAAATAAACAAGAAAATCAAACAAACGAACGACGAGGCGAATGGATCAAGGCAGAGGTACAGCAACCTTACCGTCAACCTCCTTCTCCAACCCGGTAACCCGGGCGGTGAGCTGGGAGACCAACTCGGAGGATGTCCGTCGAAGCACTCGTTCGGAGTCGGCCGCCTCGCGTGCCTTGGCCGCGTCCTCCTCCGCCTTCTCGGCTTTCTTCTCCGCCGCTTCGGCCCTCCTCTCCGCCTCCTCGGCCCTCTTTTCGGCGGCGGTCGCTCTCTCCTCTGCCCCGGCCAGCGCCAACTTGGCCTGGTCGGCCTCCCGCATGGCCTGTGTGGCCTGCTCCACCACGGCCTGCCCCTCCTCATCAAGCCGAACTCGTTCGCTCTCTTGGAAGCGAATGCAGTTCGACTTGGCCCGACTCAACTTGGACAGTTCCTGAGACAACAAAGAGGGATAAGCAGAACAAAAGCGGGAAGAAGACTCTGCGAAAGAGTGAGGATGTACGCACCTGAGTCGGGGCCCCATCGCCTTTATCGCGCGGAGCGCGGTCTCCAGGGCATAAATGGCTTGGCCCTGATTCTGGTTAAGCGCGCCCCAGAGTTGCCGCTCCGCCGGCTCGTTGAGGACCCGCTCCTGTCCATCGGGCCCTTGGACGCGCAGGACATCGACGTCCGTGGGCGCACCCGAGGTCGACTGCGGCAGCGGAGGCGTGGTGGACCTCAGACGAGGCCCCGACGACCCGGACAGCGCGGAGCTGCCCACCTCCGTCGACGCGGCGACCATTGCAGCCGCCTCTGCCGACGTGCTCGCCGCCGGTGCCACCGTGCTTGTTGCCGGCGCCGCCATGCTCGCCGCCGGTGCCACCGTGCTTGTTGCCGGCGCCGCCATGCTCGCCGCCGGAGCCGCCATGCTCGCTGCCGGTTCCGCCACACTTGCCGCCGGCGCCGCCACGCTTGCCGCCGGCGCCGCCGCGCTCGCCGCCAAGCTGGGCACCGTCCCCAGAACCCCTGAGGACCGGAGTAGCTGCTTTCGAGGCAGCACCTGCAGCGGACCCCTGAAACAAAAGAGAATTAGCAAACGAAATAAAGAGGTAAAAGAAACGCGATGAAGTCAAGTACTAACCGGAATGGCTGACGCTTCGGGGTCGGGCCGGCGGACGACCCAGCCTCATCACGCGCCCTCTTTCCCGAGAGGGCACTCGCCGCCGCAGCCATCGTCCCCGCAGAAGGCGCCACCGTCGCCACCGCGGCGATCGCCTCCGAAGCCGCCGTCGCGAGGATGGCGGCGATCCCCGCCGGCGCGGGCGGGGGAATCACCGTGACTGGCGGAACCAAGGATCCCACCGTCGCGGAGATGGCGGGAGCCGTTGCCACCACGGTCGCCATGGCTGGCGAAGCTTCAGAAGCCGCCGCAGACGCCGCCGCCGCCACGGACGACGAAGTCACCACGGCCGACGGGGCCGTGGGGGATGCCACGGTCATCATCATCGCAGCGGGCGGCAGCGCGGTGATTGCGGGGGACGTGGTCGAGGAAGGGACCGCGGTCGAGGCGCTCATCGATGCCGTCGTCGCCGCGGCCACCGCCGAGCTTGTCGCCGCCGACGGCACGGTCACCACGACCGACGTCGTCGCGGCGGCCGATGCCATTTGTGACCCCGCCATGGCCGTCGCCACAGGGAGCAATCTCGCGGGGGCGAGCGTGAGAGCCATGGAGGCTGGGAGAGCCGCTGGCCGCGAAGAGCCTGGCGCGCCCCCACTGCCTGAAGCGCCGGCGACGTCGGGACCCGGGGAGCGATCTTCTAGTCGACCCCAGTCGACCTGATCCTCGTCGTCGTCGCCGTCGTCATCGCCGCCCTCGTCGCCACCGCCGCCGTCGTCATCGTCGTCGTCCTCGTCCTCGGAGTCGGAGACCACGTCGCCTCGGCGGCGACGCCGTCTCCTCTCCTCCTCCCTCTGCACCCGCTTCGCCTTCTTGGCGTCTTCGCGGTCTTTGCGGGCCTTCTGCCGCTCCGCCTGCTCCCTGTTGCTCGCACGGACGGCGTCGTAGACTTCGGGAAGAGGGGCGGCAGAAGGAAGGAAGGCGACGCCAGTCTAAATCCAAGAAAAAGTGCATAAGCGAAAGATCGGGAAAATCGAAACAATGCCGAATCGGGATCGAAACCAAACCGAAAAACTTACGAATTGTAGGGCCCCCTGCTCCGGAAGCATCGGCGGGTGGCCCGGGATCGGATAGTCAAAACTATCCCAATCCGCCGCCGTCTTCCCCATCGCCTCCGAGAGCCGGGCCTTCAGCTCTCGGACGGTAATCCGCGGCTCCGCGTGGGGGTCCACCATGCAGGTCCCCTCCCACGCAAAGTCACGGCCCATATCCCACATGGGGAGGCGCCGGTCTTGAAGCGGCGCAAGCCTCCTGACGTGGTAGGCGCCGATGACCCCGACGCCCGCAACGCCGCCCCTCTTGAGTCTGTCGATCATACCCAAGAGGTCGGCCAACTTCTTCTTGTCAGGGGCGGCAGGCCCCCAACCCCAGCACTCGGGCGCCTCTTCGATCAGGCGCCCGGTGAACTCCGGGAGCGGCGCGAGCGCGGTGTTCTTGAGGTAAAACCACCTCTCGTGCCAACCCTTGTTGGTGTCGGTGACGGGCATGGTGATGTACTCGCGGGCCCGGCCGCTCCGGAGCCGGAAGCTAGCACAGCCGATCGGGACGGCGCGCGGATTCCCTTCCGCGTCCCTCTTGGTCTGGAGCGCGAGGGTGAAGAAGTACTTGAAAAGATGGAAATGGGGGCGAATCTTCAAAAAACCTTCGCACAAGGCGACGAAGGCGGAGATGTGCTGGATGGAGTTGGGGTTGAGGTGCTGCAGCTCCAACTTGTAGTGGTGAAGCAGGCCGCGGAGGAAGGGAAGAGGCGGCATGCCGAAGCCGCGCTCGTGGAAGGAGCGGAAGGAGACAATGTAGCCGTCCGGCGGCGATGGGATCCTCTCCTCCCCGGGAACCAGCCACTCATGCTCCGCGGTGAGGGGCATCAGGAGGCCGCGCGCAACCAGGGCATCGAGGTTCCCCTTGGTGCTGTTGGACCGGCTCCAATCCGCCATGGCGAATGCGGACGAGGGACGCGGAGCGACGGCGAAACGAAGGGAAGTTGGAGAGCGAGCGAGGCGAGGAAGACGAAGCGGTTTGCGCAAGGGCGAGCGGCGGTGGATGCGAAAGGTTGCGAAAACCTGGTAAGGCAAATGAGGTTAGGCTCATCCCTTCTTTATAGTCATCGCGTTCACACGACGCCTCGTTTCTCGCGCCTTCCCTGTTTCGCGATTTAACAGGTGCAGGTGCCTTAAAAATCGCCATCATGGCCCGCTCCACTACCGCACGAAGACAGATCGTGGCCTCGATTCGCGCGGAAGGCGAACCGTCGCGTCTCCACGACGCACGATGACGGCCCAGGCGGGCTTGGAATCCCGGCCGGGCCCACAGGTAATAAAGGCTAGGGGCTGAAAACGCCCCGACGGCCCAGTTTCCGGCCCAGGAGTTCGAAGGTCGGCCCCGCGAAAGGGTTCGAACGGCCGCTCCAGGACAAAACTAAGTGAGGGGCCACCAAAGAGGGGTCCCCAGCGACCGCAACCCGTACACCGTAGTACAATGGGCCTCTGACGGTAGCGTCCGAGTCCGAGTCTAAAAAACCTCGACCTTGATCTCCCATCGAGGGAGGGCATCGAGCCCACTGACTCCGAGCGAAAGGAGTCGGCGATCGAAAAAGGCAGGAACTCGGATCTGAATGAGGCCGACTCCAGCTAGTCTCAATCGGACCCCCGCGAAGGGCAAGCCGAGGCCTTCACTCGGACACACCCGTTTGCAGCTTAAACGAGCACCACGCATCGAACCATCGAGGAATGACGTGGCCGGCTCACGCGTGCCCCGTCTTATCGTAAAGACGCGCGGGTACGGACGAAACAAAAAGACGAAACGACCCTCGGACGGATCCGCGCATCGAGCGAGGACTCGGGGGCTCGCATTCGCAAACAAGGACCTACTGCGTGGTCTCAGGAAAACCTTTTTTGCCACCCTCGGCACAAGTAAACCACTTGTACCGAGGCTCGGGGGCTACACCCGGCGGGTGCGCTCGCGCGCACCCACCGGTAAGAGTAGTACGAAAATACCCTCGGAGAGACAACGACGAGCCTCGACGGCGACCACGACCCCCGGCCGCCGCCCAGGCTCGGGGGCTACTGACGGATACCCAAATCAGGGTATCCTAATCTAGGATACTTAATCCCGCTAACCGTCTCAGCTTAAATTGTGTAGGGCCCACAGGAACAGGTGCATGACAACAGAGCGCTCGAGGGGCCCACGGCCGACCCCGAGGGCACATACAAGTTCCGCCTCGCCCGACCCCCAGTCGGGCGGGCCCACGACTTCCGCCCCGCCCGACCCCGAGTCGGGTGGGGTCCACAAGTTCCGCCTCGCCCGACCCCCAGTCGGGCGGGCCCACGACTTCCGCCCCGCCCGACCCCGAGTCGGGTGGGGTCCACGAACTCCGCCTCGCCCGACCCCCAATCGGGCGGGCCCACGACTTCCGCCCCGCCCGACCCCGAGTCGGGTGGGGCCCCGAACTCCGCCTCGCCCGACTCCCAGTCGGGCGGGCCCACAAGCCGCGCTTCGCCCGACCCCGAGTTGGGAGACTTCGTCGAGAAGATTTTCCTCTGACAAGGAGGACAGGCATTTACGACGAGTAGCTGGGGAGCCTTAACTCTACCCAGCAACTCATATACTTGCAGGCACGCGATGTGACCCGCACAGTGGCACCCGTCCCATCTCGCGGCGCCGCCTGACACCTCGAGTACAGCAGCGGGATGGCTACGACATCATCATCACCCTGAACAGGGACGAAGACCGGACCGGCGACAAGACGGCCGCGACAGTCTGGGTTGACATCTCGACCACCTGCCCGGCGACCGGGCTGACAGGACGCCGCCCGACTAGGGCCACAGTGACAGCTAGGGTTCAGACTAGTGCGGCGTGTAGCCGCGCTAGCCCACAACTCGAAAGCCCCGTTCCCATTTGTAAACCGGCTCACTCCTTGACTATAAAGGGAGAGCTGGGGGCATGGGAGCGGGGGGGGATC